>JARFJB010000437.1:0-118023 GCA_036346205.1 Vesta saturnalis
TGTGTGGTGTGGTGTGTGTGTGTGTGTGTGTGTGTGTGTGTGTGTGAATGTGTGTGAAGTGTGTGTGAGTGTGTGGAGTGTGTGTGAGTGTGTGAGTGTGTGTAGTAGTGTGAGTGTGGTGTGTGTGTAGTGTGTGAGTGTGTGTGAGTGTGTGATAGTGTGTGTGAGGTGTGAGTGTTTGTGCGTTTGTGTGTGTGTGAGTGTGTGTGAGTGTGTGTCGTGTGTGTGTGTGTGTGTGTGTGTGTGCGTGTGGTTTGTGAGTGTGAGTGTGTGATTGTGTGAGTATGTGAGTGTGTGAGTGTGTGTAAGTACGTGTGAGTGTGTGCTGATGTGTGTAGTGTGCAGTGTGTGTGACTGTGTGATAGTGTGTGTGAGTGTGTGTGAGTGTGTTTGTGTGTGTGTGCGTGTGTGTGAGTGTGTGTGTGTGTGTGAGTGTGTGAGTGTGTGTGTGTGTGTCGTGTGAGTGTGTGTGTGTGTGTGAGTGTGAGTGTGTGAGTGTGATTGTGTGATTGTGTGATTGTGTGAATGTGAGTGCGTGAGTGTGTGAGTGTGTGTGTGTGTGTGTGAGTGTGTGAGTGTGTGAGTGTGTGAGTGTGTGAGTGTTGAGTGTGTGAGTGTGTGAGTGTGTGAGTGTGTGTGTGTGTGTGTAGTGTGTGAGTGTGTGTGTGTGTGTGAGTGTGTGTGTGTGTGTGTGAGTGTGTGAGTGTGTGAGTGTGTGAGTGGTGTGTGTGTGTGAGTGCGTGAGTGTGTGTGGTGTGTGGGTGTGTTGGTGTGTTGATGTGTGAGTGTGAGTGTGTTAGCGTGTAAACGTGTGAGCGTGTGAGTGTGAGAGTGTGAGAGTGTGAGGTGTGAGAGTGTGAGAGTGTGAGAGTGTGAGAGTGTAGAGTGTGAGAGTGTGAGAGTGTGAGGTGTGAGAGTGTGAGAGTGTGAGGTGTGAGGTGTGAGAGTGTGAGAGTGTGAGAGTGTGAGGTGTGAGAGTGTGAGAGTGTGAGAGTGTGAGAGTGTGAGAGTGTGAGAGTGTGAGAGTGTGAGAGAGTGAGAGTGTGAGAGTGTGAGAGTGTGAGAGTGTGAGAGTGTGAGTGTGAGAGTGTGAGAGTGTGAGAGTGTGAGAGTGTGAGAGTGTGAGGGTGTGGAGTGTGAGAGTGTGAGCGTGTGAGCGTGTGAGCGTGTGAGCGTGTGAGCGTGAGCGTGTGAGCGTGTGAGCGTGTGAGTGTGAGCGTGTGAGCGTGTGAGCGTGTGAGCGTGTGAGCGTGTGAGCGTGTGAGCGTGTGAGCGTGTGAGCGTGTGAGCGTGTGAGCGTGTGAGCGTGTGCGCGTGTGCGCGTGTGCGCGTGGCGCGTGCGCGTCGTGCGCGTGCGCGCGTGCGCGCGTGCGCGCGTGCGCGTGCGCGTGTGCGCGTGTGCGCGTGTGCGCGTGTGCGCTGTGCGCGTGTGCGCGTGTCGCGTGTGCGCGTGAGCGCGTGAGCGCGTGAGCGCGTGAGGTGGAGTGAGTAGGTGAGTGTGAGTGTGAGTGTGAGTGTGAGTGTGAGTGTGAGTGTGAGTGTGAGTGTGAGTGTGAGTGTGAGTGTGAGTGTGAGTGTGAGTGTGAGTGTGAGTGAGTGTGAGTGTGAGTGTGAGTGTGAGTGTGAGTGTGAGTGTGAGTGTGAGTGTGAGTGTGGTGAGTGTGAGTGCGAGTGCGAGTGCGAGTGCAGTGCAGGTGCAGTGCAGTGCAGTGCGAGTGCAGTGCAGTGCAGTGCGAGTGCGAGTGCAGTGCGAGTGCAGTGCGAGTGCAGTGCGAGTGCGAGTGCAGTGCAGTGCGAGTGCAGTGCAGTGCGAGTGCAGTGCGAGTGCGAGTGCGAGTGGAGTGCAGTGGTGCGTGCGTGCGTGCGTGCGTGCGTGCGTGCTGTGTGTGTGTGAATGAGTGTGTGTCTCAGTGTGTCAGTGTGAGTGTACGAGTGTGCAGTGAAGAAGTTAAATAACGAAATGGAAAATGTCTATTTAAGAAACAAACCCCCAACAAATATTAACTCAATACATTTATCTTCTATTACTGTCACAGAAGGTGGAAAAAACGTTAAGAGGACATTACAGGCATACTTATTTTATAAGGAAAAAGCAAATGGTGAGAAAAACATAGGTTGGCATTTAGAGGAGCAAATAAACATTTTGATTCTCATACTTCCAATAGCAATTATATTGGTGCTCTGGAATATTTGACAGAGTTTGACGATTTTATTGCAGATCATATTAAAAAATATGAAAAGGAAAAGGCCATATTAATTATCTTTCATCTACTATATGTTCGGAATTTATTTCCATAATAAACAAAGAACTTCTCAATAGGATTGTCGTGAAGCAAAGTAAATATTACTCCATCATTATTGATTCAACACCTGACGTAACACATGTTGATCAAGTAACATTTATTTTGCCATATGTCAATGGCGATGGTTTTCCTGTGGAAAAGTTTTTTGGATTTATTCCAACATACTCCCATTCAGCATAATCATTAGAAAAAGAACCTGGCGAAGTTAACAATTGACATAAACGATTGTAAAGGTAAAAGATATGACAATGCTTCAAATTAGTCCGAAAAATATAATGGTATGCAAGTTAGAATTAAAGGGCATTCTAAGGCTGCATATTTTGTTCCATATTTTGCTCACTCTTTAAATTTAATTGGAAATAACGCGGCAGAAACATGTATCTACGCTGCTAACTATTTTGGAATAGTGGAATGCCTGTACGATCTTTTTAGTTCCTCGACGTACCGATGGAACCTTTTAGGGAATAATTACTCAGAAGTAAAATTACCATTTACTGTAAAACATATCAATGACACCAGATGGTCGTCCCGCACTGATGCTATCACTGCGTTGTATGCGGGATTTACAACAATTAAACAAACTTTAACAGTTTTGTCGGAAAATAGAGAACGGAAGCCAAGTATCAGAATTCAAGCTGAAGACCCCACAAAGAAAATAAATTCATTTGAATTTGCAGTAATGACCATTATTTGGAAGCAAATTCTTACCCGTATAAATGCATGCAATAGATCACTGCAAGATCCATCCATTATTTTATCTACTGCAACTATGCTGTTAAATAGTCTTCATGGCTTTATAATGAAATTAAGAGAGGATTACGATACAATTGAAGCGGAAGCAAAAAAAACTGGCAATTAATACGGAATATGCCAAGGATAGCAGCAAGCTACAAACAAAACGAAAAAGATTTTTTGATGAGTCAATTGAAGAAAATATAAATTCGAATGGTAAAGACGATTTTAAAATTAATTGCTTTTACGTTATATGTGTCAATATTTGCACTGAAATTATAAGACACAGTAAATCATATAGTGAAATAAATTAAATATTTCATAAAGAAAATGCTCAAAATTTACTGCAAAAGTAAAGGACATAGACGTGAATGAAATTGATGACGAAGTTCTTCAATTTTTTACTTTTATTGACAATTCAAAATTAGAAAATGCCCAAGACATATTTTTATTTATTAATAAAAATAATATTGTTTCGGCATTTTCGAATATAGAAACATTACTCCGAATTTATTTGAGCATACCAATAGGCAATGCATCTGAGGAAAGATCCTTTTCTGTTTTAAAACGGGTGAAGAATTATTTGAGAAATAAAATTTCTCAAGAGAAATTAAGCAGCTTGTCCTTGTTGTGTATAGAGAGTGACACTTTAAATACTTTAAATTGTGAAACATCAATAGACCAATTCGCGGAAATGAAAGTAAGTACGTAAAAAATCATTGTAATATCCATTTGTGTAGTTATTTTAACGTTTGAATCATAATAAAGTCAAATATTACTGTATTTTCTTTTTTTTTCTACTTCCGAATACATATATCTAGCTATTTTAGAGAAATCTCAGATTAGGGCCCGAAACTGGAAATTGTCTTTAGCCCGTCGTTAGCTTAATCCGTTACTGAGTGTATGTTAATTACAAAATGTAACTTTACCCTAAGTTGCACAGAATTTTATGAAAACATTCAGAGCAATACTCGTTATCCATTCGTCAGAAAAATATAAAAAAACAAAATTAGTAATTGGCAGCTTTTTTCTTAAATTAGAATCAAACATGTACAACTATTTAATAAGTAATTTTCAACCTGTTCAAATACATTTCTAAAACTTCGGTAACATTGTCGTTGCACTGATTTATACATTTTATTACATCATACTTCTCAGGGTTTGAAAATCTTTCTATTTCAGCCATAATTTTAAATAAACAAGTTTATATATTAAATATTTTCTTTGACAGATTCAACAATATCTGTGTAGATGATCATTTGTTTCCCTAACCGCTTGATAAATGTGTTATTATTATTATAATGAATTTAAATTAGAATTAGAGCTATTTTGTCTGTTACACCTATCGAGAAACAGTTTCAAACTACGGCCAAATTGAAGTTTATACATTATTTTATTTAAAAAAATTGTATGTCTATGCCTGTTACAAATACTCGACACAAAATTTTTTTATTTCTTGAAATGTTAAGCCTTTTTAAGAAAGTTTAGTACGTTTTTTAATTCTTTCATATTTACTGATATGTATTTTCAGTTCTTCCTAAAAAAATAATAATCGAGATGAATCGGAAAAATATTAATAAACTAGCATTGTAGAAACGTGTGGGCCTCGATTTTACTTCGAACAGAACTAAAAAGTCAATTATTAGCAAAATAATTTAGAATAATTGTCACACAAATTTTATTTGCATACCTATACTCTGTTACAAATTAATCGCCTCAAATAAAAGTTATTAAAATACAAGAACACGCTTGAAGATATACATTCTGTTATTTTCTAAAATATTTATTATCCAATAAATAATTTATGAAAACAAGCACATTTTAAAACAACAAAAACAATCAAATCTCTTCGTCTATGCTCGCTTCTGATAAGCTACTGAAACAAAGCAAAGTATTTCAATACTATTTAAGTGTGCGTAGGTTGGTTATTTAATAAAGGGTTATACCCCAGTATTTATAAATTGTAATTTGTATTTTCATAATGTTGTCTGAGTCTAAAACGTCTTAGCTTGTAACAACCCATTTTGAGTTGTATTAAATATACCGTAATTTAATGTCTTTCGTTCATTCAGTTGTAAATATAAGAAAAATTTTAATTATTGAAATATAGGTATGTGGTAGGCAACTTAATTTGCATATCTTTTTAGGGGTTTATAGTGCATACTTCTTAAAGGCTTATATTCCCACTTTAAATTACTTTTTCTGCTCAATACGTTCGCGTAACGCGTCATCGTTGACTTAATTCTTTGCGCAAATCCTTTCGCGCACGACTACATCGTCTAACTTCAAAGCATCCATTTTTTTGACTTCCTGATGAAAGTCGTGTTGTTAGGAAGCTTTTTGTGATTTTCCACCTAAATTTAGTGAAAAGTGCCATTGATTTGATGGTAAGATATTTTAACGCATTATGCTAAAAATTAAAACATTTGCTCTTTTCAGGCACTTTTACTTCACTTTTACTATTATTTTCTTTTATTTTTACTTTGATTTACACTTTTATTACAATTAAGTACGCATTTAATTTTACTGTGGCGTACGCTTTCATTTTATAATTGCAATTTTTGCATTGAAAATTTCAAGAAATGCAATAAATATTGGTTTATTCAATTTCAAGAAGATAAATTTTTAGGAAGGAAAATTCCATTTTTGGGTGTGGCTTACAACGTAAAGTATTATTTCAAGATATTGCGCAATATTGTGGCATAGATAACACCACCTCAGTTGAAATTTCCGTAATCATTTAGATACCAGAGGTTATTAAAAATTTTACAAACAGGTATTTATGTAATGATTTTTTAGTAATTTAAGGCTAGATTTAAGATATATTTTATTTAACCCTATCATTAACTGTTAATAAACATAGTTGTATATTTTTTATTTTGTAGTGTAAACCTCGGTTTATAAACATAACTTGGCGTCCGAGATCATTTTTATTAGTGTTACATTGCAATTTTTTTTATATTGATGTTCAGTGGAAGTAAGCTAGCAGATTTTGTGGTAATCAAGCAAATCAAAAGACTGGCCCTATATTAATTTACCGACTGGGACAAAGGAATTATTTGTGGTGAATGGCTAGTATCTCCAGTTAGTTTAACGATTTGTGTTTTTGGAGAACTTTTTACTCTTATTTCTTTATTACATTATTTTTTTTTATACGATTACCATTTACACCACTTTATTATAAGCTAATTTATAGTGAAGCAATTTTTGCTCCTTTCGAGCACCTCCAAAACCAGGGTTACCAAGTCTGATATTTAATAGTCCAGACAGGAATCGACATGCTTGCCAATTACTAATATTGATATCAAGATCGGTGTCGCTTTTCGACAATGCAATTTATATTCATATTATGTATTATTAAGATAGAATGAATATTATGGTATATAAATAAATTTATTGTTATATGTTTACTAAATCAATTACTAATGAAACTTTACACCTTATTTATGTTGAGTGTTTTATCAAATTAAAGAATTACATTCAAGATAAGGCTCTTTGGTTATGATATGTTTAAATAGGTATGTTATAGATTCGTTACTGCACTGGAATACTAAGCTATAACGCTTTGAACATAATATTTACAAAATTAATTGAACCTTATATCAAAATAGCTTCACTAGCAGTTATTACACATAGGTTTATTCATTTTTTGATAGTATTTAATAAAACTCAGGTTAAATTTAGATTTTACTTTGTTTTCTTATACATTTCTAGAATTTTCTATTCAACATTAAATGTAATGTACTTTCGACTGTGTAAATTTATTATATGGCCTTAAAGAGACAAATTAATAAAAGCAATGCCACCTTGTTTTAAACAGGCATTTGGCAATAGAATCACTATACTTATAGATTGCTTTGAAATTAAATTGCAAAAGACAAATTGGAAATAAAGTGCACAGCTTGGTCTACCTATAAACGTCATAACACTATCATCGTAGGGATAAATAACACCAGCAGGCTTAATATTTTATATTTCACTAGCACATTTTAAAACCATTTTTCTGGAATTAAACTTCACATTGGTTTTACTATTGCAATGTCGTAAAGGCTTGAATATGATTCATAAAATCAAACCCAACCATAATATACACTAATAATGTTTACTAATTAACTATGAAATATCTTAACATTATATACTAACACTACAATAAGTCAATTGTCACGATTTTTTTCTGGAGAAAACACTCAAACATCACAGCAAAATAACAATACGAGCAATTTTAGTGTTACATGAAACAGAACTGATAATTGATAGGTGAATGTTCAACTTCAATTACCTATTATTGCATCCTTCTGGTACACTGTGTATATGAAAAGAATATCATTTTTAATGTATCTATAGGTATTTCCAAAATATCAAAATAAATTAAACTATTTTTTTGAAATCACAATTGTTTATTCGATTATTGAAGTGTTAGAATAGCATAAAATTATGAGAAATATAAAGTTGTATAGGCAAATACGTGGCATACATGTTTATTTTAATAAACAAAGAAAAATACAGAAAAGTAGTACACGGACACTATCCCTCTCCACTTTTTTACGTCACAAGCCCCGCCCCCTGGGACACCTTTCCCACCACTTTTTTTACATGCCCACGTGGTAAGCGTATCTTTGGAGTGTGTGATCGGCTTCTTTTCTGGGGCCTTTTTCAACTCTTGGGAGCCTTTTTGACTGTATACCCCTTGGAGGTTAGGCAATTGCGCGTACATGCATTGTTCTATTGGAGGGTGTAAGGTTAGGCCACGTCCCACTTTTAGCTGATTGGTCGTGCGTGGACCCGCCTCCCTGGCTTCTGATTGGTCCTTAGCCCCACCACTCAGCCGCCGTGCTCTGATTGAAGGTCTCTGCTTCTGATTGGTTATGGCGAGGAAATTTGAAGATGTTTTTAGTAATAACGAGGTTCTTGTAAGACAGGTGTAGGAACTATCACTGGGACCTGGTCCTGCGCGGGAAATTTGAAATTGTTTTTAATAATAAAGAGGTTCTTGTAAGACAAGTATAGGAACTACCATGTAGGTCTTCAAAACTTGTTCTCGGGCCTTCGCCCCCTGGTTGGTAATGGTATGGAGCCCTAACCTTTTATATAAGTGCAGAAACTAGCTCTTGGGCCTTGGCCCCTATCGTGGCCCCCTTGGTGCAATTGTATGTAGGTTCTAACCTAATCTTACAGTTGTAGGCCTTCGCCCCCGTCATAAAAAATCTGTATTCTAATAAGGTGGCCCTAGCCTTGTAAGACAGGACTAGTATCAGGGTCTGCGCCCCGGCTCCCTTGTTGCGAAAGTTGAATTTGTTGGTAGTGCCATCTAGTGGTGTATAGAACATTTTCTGTAATAGAAGCTGATCATGTACACGTCTCTCTCTTGTTACGGAACTCTTAATTAAAACAATTAAAGTACTAAAAACGTTTTTATTTATCAGAGTAGAATGGTTGAAAAACAAGCATTATACAGGTTATCTCATCATTTATAACTAAACATGTATTGAAAAACTTATTTACAAAATCAAGCATTGGTAAATTATTTATTCTAAAATACAAAAACATTATCGTATAAAGTCCACACACATCCGAATGGTAATCCTGCAAGGAAACGTAAAACCTAGCGGGGGTCGGCCAAAGGAATCAAAATATTCCCCATTACCATTCTTGTCAATGTAGATAGCAGTCCAATGTTGACCTGGTTTGTTTGCTGGATCCGTGTTTACAATAATTGTACAAGGTCTAGGTGCGTGTCGTGGCAGCTGATTAGAATCACATACAAGTCGAAACACATTCTTGTGGCTGGGGATCGATTTCAAATATTTCAGCACTTGTAACGCAATCTCGTCCAAGCTTAGTATTGGTTTGTTAAGGAATCTTAAAAATTGTTGTTTTTCAGTACCCTTAACGTGAATTTTGTTAAACGGCAGCAGAGTTCTTATCAACTCTTCTTGGAAATCGTTGTATGGCACATACCCTGACCGCCATTTTAGGCCGTGATATTTATCCTCTAAATACCTTATCTGTCTTGACATGGGCAGCATCAGGAGTAACGAACCATGATCTGTAATCACGGCAATTTCTTTCGGTATGAATTCGTTATCAACACCTCTAAACCCTTGCACGTCCATCTTCTTTCAGTTGTTGTTACACACTGAAGTATGTGTTTCTAACTAAATTCCAGTGTGTGTTAGCGTTTGCAGACAAGTCAGGGGTTAGGCCGAAGGCCATTGTAGCCGTTGGGGTAATTGCTTCTCGATATATCGTTGCCCTCATTCAAAAAATGAATACCCGTACCGGAGAATAAAGTGTGATATGCCCTTACATATAAACCATTAGCTGTAAAGTCTAGTTGTAAGGTCGTCGAAGGAATTTGTTGGTCATCAATATATAACGACATGTGATTAATATTGCTGTGATGAAAATTGAATGTATTTGAGGGGTAATCACCGTTGAAGGCTTTATTTGCGACAAAACCTACGATACATCGTTTAGGTAACTGACCAAAGAAGATATTATCCAATGATTTTCGCTGTATGCCTGTAGGTATAGTTAACACTTTTACGTGGCTCCTTGTAACAGGATATTCTGCTACAGCTCTTTCTAAAGCTTTATTCGCATATGTCTCACCAGTAAACTAGCGTCCATAATTCGCGTCTTGTAATTTGAACCTTGTGCCGCCATTAGACTAAAGGTACCTCTTGATCGTACAAATTTAGCCTTTAACTCAACACCGCTAATGAGAAACTCTTCCTGATTAAATAAATCCGAGTGCACGTGACCAATCATCTCGATTTGTTTGCTGGTCGCTGCAAGTACTTGACGTTTCGAGAAACCGTTATTAGCGTTTCCCAGTGTATTCATCTGCCCAGCTGTATCATTGTGCTATAAGGTACAACCTAGATGTGAACTCTTGGCCTTCTTTCCATAATTTAGCAACGTTTCGATATATGAGCGGTAGGTGTAGGTGTTGTTTGGTTGTGACACCATCCATCTCCACTTGTGAGAAAAGCGAATGCATCCAATTGTTTACCGATGCTACAACATCCGCATCAGTAAGTGCACCTTGCTTCAGAACTTTAGCTGTGATGTACAACATGGTCTGACTTAAATCTATGCAATCGTCTCCATTTCTATTGGAGCGTCATCACTAAGAGCTGATAAGGGTTTGTAAAATATCCATTCACCACTCTCGATACTTGTCTGCGTCGACGGTAAAGCAAACAGATCCAATTCGGACTTGACGCATTTCCATGCTTGAGCATGTAGAAAAGCCATTATCTTGAAAATATATCGTGGTAAGTAGGTTTCTTCTTCTTCTTAGCGGTAAGAGCTCTCGATAGATTAGTCATTATCGGCCAGATGTACTCTTTTATAGCCTGAACCCTCCATCATTTTATCGATTTTCTCATCGGCTTTACGTTTAAGATTTCTACCTGCCTCGTGGAATCTTTCATGAAACGATTCCTTAACAGGTTGATCCTCTATGACGTCACCAAGAATATTAGCACCCGTTCTGAGAGCTTCTTTTCCAAAGGCCTTTGCACCAGACTTAAATAACGGTATTATACTTCTAAATATACCACCTAGCCAGCTTCCTATCCTGTGACTACGTTGATATGGTGCGGCCCTGTAGATGGATCCAATGGCGTTACCGGCCTGATTCATTTAATATTGTTGAGAAGGACAAACCATTATTGCACTTTCTTAAAGTGTAGCTTCAGACACGACGTCCCAAGACGAATGGAATTGCCGCACCCGTATTTGTTTTTATATTAATCTCAATGTTTTCAAATTCCCATGGCATCAGGGGCATGTAGTGTGCAGGCGAAAAACCACATCTTTATGACATCCGTAAGCGTAGTTTTCAGAAGTAATGTTTATTATACGCATAAGCGGAGATAAAACATCACCCACAATTTGCGGTTCAACGATGTCGCAATAAACAAACATTTGCGTTGGTAATCCAATCCATATACTAGCGGGGAGCGGGGGTATTGGTTCCATAGCTATGTTTTGATACGGCCGATAATCCAGCTATAGGGCTAAACGTTGTGAGAATCCGAATAGCGAGAGGGAGGTTATTAATTCCGTAGTGACGCGCTTAGTTAGATTATGGTATTCGATCGTTAGCAATCTACTTATTAGCTCGTGATTATTTAGCTCACTAGAAATTTCTTCTATGTTGGCATAACTTCCCGAGGCAAAACACATACAATCCGTCCTCAATATAAATCATTTTCTCGCTGTCGTGTTGGAAATATGATGCAGCCTTTTTTTAATATCGTCTTCTCCTGGGGGTGGATCAGTTCTATAATAAATTAAATTGTCTGTCGCACTTATAGCGGCAAAAGAACAAGGGTACTGAATTTCCAAAATGCCTACAACCCATGAACCTGTTAACCTTATTCGTCTTGGCGGTTGTGTTATAAAACTTGACGCCATATTGTCGGGAAAGTGCGTCATGGAACTATTACTTAATAAGGTGAGATAAAACTCCATTTTATATATCTCTCAGCTGCGAAGCTAATACCCAGATATTAAATTTGTCACTGTATCCACACCACTTGACCAGGTATTGTTTATATCGTCCGCGGCCCTTCTCAGCTAAAATCTTATCGACTTTGAATAGAGAGTCTTAATCAACCGTAACAACTTGCAACCCTGGTAGAAGGTACGCACAACAGGATCGTTATTAAGATCGCTTATGCCATAAACTGGAGGTCTTCTTTTTATCACTGCACTAATTGTAAAAACTTCCTCGCTCCAGTTCGTTTCATATCCTTTCTCAAAGGTTTACTTAGTTCTAGCGATTCTAACACTTTATATTTAGGATGACGAGATGTGCCTAAGCCTTTCGCGTACAGTTTATTACACAATAAAAATGTTTTCATCGATTACAGCCATGAATGAGGGCCATTGTTGTAAGCAGTCTACAAATTTTTGGAGCACATCAATATACCTGTAGGAATTTTTGTAGGTGAAATAACGCCACATTTTGGTCTTCAATGTTTTATTAAATCTTTCAACTATAGATGCTTTTACAGCAGGGTTATTTGTTACATAGAAATTGATATATTTTGTTTTGTACACTGACCGGCACAAACTCCTTGCCTTTACCAGTCTGTAGATTTGCCGGTGTATTACCACTCTCCTTAAAAATATCGGTGAATGCTTCAATTACAGATGCTGCTGTTTTCGTTTTAAGAGCTCACGCCCAGGTCCTCTTGCTAAACACATCAATAACCATTAGTATGTACTTGCATCCACTATTGTGTTTGCTTAAAGTTCGCATATCGCAAACATCCGCTTGCCACAGTTCGTAAATGTTGCTAATAATATATTTATTTCGCGGAAACTTTTTTCTGACAGGTTTATGAACCGTATAAGCCTCCTGAGACTGCGGCCATTTTTCCACTTCACCATATCTACCATTTACAGCATTAACTAAAGGTGTTACATACGTAAACTCGGCAGGATGCTCCGGATCATAGTGTACAGCATCCATGTTACGTTCTCCACGTATCCCAATCTAGTGAAAGTCTTCTTCTTCGAAGGATCTTCACGGGGTTTCCCTCGATTCACTATCGGCATCGTAATTCTCACCTATAGTTGTGAGGCTTGGTTCAACGTTAGGTGATACAGTAACAGCACGTCTTCGAGTATTTCCGATAAACTCTCGTGGTATATTTATTTCTTTAATATACGTCGCAAACTGTCGCCAGCCGTGTGGGTTTGTAGTTTTTCGCTGTCTTAACGTTTCGTGAACCAGATCGATAATGTTAAAATGAGGGATGATCTCACCTTTTATTGTGACTGTACCCCTTTTATACCTAAATACATCACCGCCCGCATTCAGTATACGCAAGAAACCCTTTCCTTTCTTCCTGTATGAAATAGGAAATGTTGATACTATCTCGTCGTCTGCCAGACCTTTGCGTTTCGGTGAATCCCTAATATCATCTTCATCACCGCTGGGCTGACGTAAGTGATTAGAAAAGTGTAGATATCTTTGAAGAACCTGATTGTACTGCTGCCATTTGTCGTGGTCGGTTATTTTGGTTTTTAATACTTTATCCATGTCGTTACCCAACTGCGTTAATATGTTGTTTTGCGTGACATCTGGCGCTTGCAGGCGTTGTATAAAATCCACAGGTAGAATAATCATCTTCTTCAGATTGTGGTCCATGGTTATTGAAACAAATTACCTAGAATTCCGCCAAGTAATGGTCCTAACAGGAGTGGTAGGAACGCGCCGCCCTTCTGTACGAGAAACTGTCTGTTCTTTTTTATAGATTCACCTCTCTGTGCCAGGCGCCTTAAAGTGTGCTTATGTTCAGATAGTCGCTGCTTCTGATCAGCTGACAGAGGTACACAACCTTTTAAAATGTTATGTGCACACTCGCAAATGCATGCCACCTGCTTACTATTCAGACATTTCAATAAAGCGTCACTTTTACTTAATATGGCTAATGCACACATGATATCGGTGTTTTCGATTAAAGCGTCAACCATCATATATGATGTAATCTTTATGACTGTGAGGCTTAAATCCTTTTTTCGCTATATACACTTGGCAAATACCTTGAGGTCCGAATATGTCTGTTCTATAGCGTAGCACATCCGGTGTATTCTGTTTTAAATCGAACAATAAATATCCGTGCGCGTTAGAAGTAGCACCTTGGTACGCTGCCTCTAAAAATTTCGGGTTGTCAGGTGAAATCTGTCTTGCTAAATGCTGCATCTGTGCCCTGTCACGTGGATTCTCAAACAGGATTATGTAATGAGCATTCAGTGAGATATTTCGCTGTCCTCGTCCTTGATGAAATATGTTTTGTGTTAAGAAAAACACGCTTAGATTTCTATGACAACCCTTTGTAAAAATATCAACCTCCGAACGGTTAGTCTCACGCATTAGATCGTCAATTATTATTAAGACTGGTTTTTCTCCATTCTGAAATTCCACTGAGAGATCTTTGAATAATGGTTGCCATTCGTCGTAAAACCAGATAATTTTTTCAAAAGCTGTATCGCCGGCAGTTTCGATATTTTTAGAAAACCAACAATAAAATACGATTTCCCACAGCCAGATGGCCCTGCTACTATTTCAGAAAAGGGTTACTTAAACAGACCTTCCGTCTCGAATTGCTAATCGATACTAAAGAGTATTCTGTTATCATCACAACTTAAATAATAACTGAAAAAAATCTGCAAAATTGTGTTTATTTATAATGTCTAATTACCTGCTTACTTAACCGCAGCTCATTTATTTATTTATTTAAAAGCAATTTGTGCGCGTGCGCGTGCGCGTGCGCATGCGCGCGTGCGTGCATGCGTGCGTGTGTGTTATAAGCTAAGGTAATGTTGTACAGCGTATACTGAGGTCACAACCAAAAATAATTTTAAGTCCCGTATTAAAAACGCACTTATATGAATATTCTACATGTCTTACAAGCAGTTAATTAGTAAAGTTTACAGAAAACATTTATTACCTATTCATCGCAAACAAATCCTGATTAGTTAAGAAATATACTGCTAGGTGACTGCATCCCTATTACAGAAAACACTTGCTGTTCCTTACACCGGTAGATGATGACTCAGCAACAAGCCCTAATTACTCCCTGAAATATTCTGCTAGATAGCACCACCTTTATTACAGAAAAATACTCATTAGCCCATCCCTGAAATATACCACTACGTAGGGCCACCTTTATTGTAGAAAATCTGATTAGGTCATACACCGCTAGATGGCGCCACAAGCAAAATCTGATTAATCCCTGCAACTACCACTAGGTAGCGCCACCTTTATTACAGAAAATACTCATTAGTCCATATCCGCTAGATGGCGCCAAAAACAAACCCTGATTAACCCTGAAATATATCGCTAGGTAACGCCACCTTTTTTACAGAAAATACTCATTAGTCCACACCCCTATAGATGGCTCTACAAACAAGCTATGTCTTACACGTTAGCATTAGAGCCCCCGTACTATTTCTCCATCAAGGGACGCAGGCCTAACACAAGACCCTGTCTTATGAGGTACCATTAGGGGTCCATACTATTTGCAATCAGAGGGCCCAGACCTACACTTGTCTTATGAGATCTTATTCAAATTTCCCGCCATAACCAATCTGGATGCAGAGACTTAGTTCTCCAATCACAGCACAGCGGCTGAGTAGTGGGGCCAAGGACCAATCAGAAGCCAGAGGCGGGTGCACGCACGACCAATCTGTTAAAAGTGGGGCGTGGCCTAGTTTTAATCCCTCCAGTAGAACACACGCGCAATTCCCTAACCTCCAAGGGGTATACGACCAAAAAGGCTCTTAATACAACCTAATTAGGGGCACACATCCGCCCAAGGATTAAAAATGGCCCTGAAAAGAAACCGACCCCACCCTCAAAATATACGCCTCCCACGTGGGCGAGTCCAAAAAGTGGAGGGGAAGGTGTCCCAGGGGGCGGGGCTTATGACGTAAAAAAAGTGGAGAGGATGGTGTCTACTATCAAAATGTATCAAAAAGAAAGATGATTAATCCCGCAAATTTGCCCAAGAATTTTTGAAGCTTTTGACTGAAGATTACTGTATATCGGTAACCGAAACTGTTGCTGAAAGTCAATCAAACCAGAAACGAAAAAAACCAGTAGTGTTGCCCATCACAAGTGACATTCAACTTTTCAGGCAGTATGTTACGAAACATCGCATTGCTACTTATAATACCTTAAAAGAAGGTTATAACTTTAAAATGTGGCTAATGCTTTCTTCTTACACACTGATCAGTTTGCAGATTTTTAACAGACGCAGGGCAGGCGAATTTGAAACAATGTTAATCTCCGACTTTCAAGCTTTTGAGTCAGTCCAAAGCGATAATAATTCAGAATTGTATCAGAATTTAACAGAGGATGATAAAAAAAAGTTCAAATGTATTAAATTAATATTAAAATATAGACGCAGAGTTCAAATTTCTTCTCAGAACAAGTACGTATTTGGAGTCCCAAGCAGTATTAAAACCAAAAATTCAACATCTAGAAGCTTGTCACTTAATGAGAAAATTTGCACATAAATGTGGTGAATAGTTTCCTGAACGTGTAAGAGGGACTCTTTTACGCAAACACATTGCTACTAGATCTTCTATAATGACTTTTGGAGATAATGAAGTCTCGGATTTGGCGAATTTCCTTGGTCATCAAGAGAAAATCCATCGAGACCACTATCGTATACCACTCGTTACTAGAGAAATGACAAGGATATCTAGAATGTTGGAACAAGGATTTAGATTTGATGTGAATCAAAATGAGGTTAACGCTTCAATTGAGAGTGATCAAGAATCCAACTTTTCTGAAGGTATGTAATTGTATCACTTCAGGTGGTGTGCTTTAAGCTGCTTTTAGTTTAATCCTTTCTTAAATTTTAAATTTTTGATTACATTAGTACTTGATATGGAATGGCTATCATTTGTATTTCACTGATAACTAAATATCTGTCTTTTGAAAAAGGAAGAAACCTGTCCAGTAGCATTTTTAGATACCACTATTGTTTCCAAAGTCTGTAATTTAGTCATATGCACCATATACATATTTGTATATGGTTATAATACTTTATCTCTAGTATGTAAGAATATTCCGTATTAAAAAACCATTTTATTGTGGATATTTTAATGCAATGATGCCTTTTGTTACTTCTCGAGTAAAATAATACCTTTAGATTTGTACACTTTATTATTCTGTAATTATACACAATATTTTTACTATTAATATTATTACTGTTAATTATTTTTCTTAGGTATTTTGCATAACAGAATTAGGAGATCATTTTGGGATAATATGGAACGTAAAACTACTCGGAAACTTTTTGCAAATAACTTCAAAAATGAAACACTACCTTCTTTAAAAGGATGATCTCAAGCTATATCTTAACACAAATATCTGCAAAAGAGAACCCCACAACAACTTAAAGCATTAATAAATAATGAAATAAGAGGAGTACTTTTGAAACAACAAAAACTGGAAGACAATAAAATGACTGCAAGGCGAGAAGATACTTAATAAATATAAAAAAGAAAAAAAGCATGATAAGGGATAAGTTCGATTATGTAAATTTATATTATTTTTATTAACTGGAAATAAAGAAATGTTACTACATTATTGATAAAGATTACTAAAATTCCTGGTAACCAAACTTTAGTACTTAGGTCCTACAGAAAATAGTTTGTAAACTTTACATGTTTTTACAATTCAGCAAATCTGCCAAAAATGTATTGCTAATTTTTATGGCAATGTCAGTTTTCACCTGTTTGACAGTATGTAAGCACAATATCAAGACACTTGCTACGATTTTAAGCAGGGAATAGTACACTTCAAACCTCGGTAAGAAAGTGGTATGTTTCAGACCGATCACAAGTTTACTCACCAAGCCGTCAAGTGAGGTCTGCAATACATTGAATAATTCACGCAATCTTCGTATAAGCTTTGCACCACCATACTTGAGCATTTCACCAGTGATTTCATCTACGCCTGCTCCCTTGCCGTTTTTCAACCTTCCTACCGTTTTCTCTACCTCATTTATTCCAACATCCTTCTCAGTTTCATTCATCATTTCTTCTATATTCTCCTTATTTAACCCTTCACTTTCCTCACTACTGTACAGCTTTCCGAAATATTCTTGCCAGCATTTCCTCACTTCACAATCGTCCCATACTGTTTCGTTTCTATCATTCATCACTCCTGCAGGGTTCTGTTTTGGTCCACGTTTTGTATTTTTGACCCATTTCCAGAAGAATTTTTTGTTTCCCTCAAAATCATTCTGCATTTTCTCTCCTGCCACAGCCATCACTTCCTCTTTACTTATTCTCACTGCTTCCTTCGCTTCTTTGTTTCTTAATCTTTACACCTCACACAATCGTTTCTTCTCAGTCTCATGTTTTGCAGCAATCATTGCCATGTACGCATCTTTTTTCTTACTTACTGCCTTTTTTACCGACTCATTCCACCAAGCACATTTTTTCTGTCTACCTGCAATCACTCTTCCACATATTCGTACGGCACAATTGACAACAGAGTTTTTCAAGCTTATCCATGCACTTTCAACGTCAGTGTTTTTTATTTGTTCGTTCCACACTGTTTCATTCATGTTCAACTCTTTATTCACAGCATCTGCGTATTTCATTCTCGCACCATTATCCATTAGTTTGTCAACCCCAATTCTGGACGTTCGCACTACGTTTGCTTTCCTTCTCCACACCCACTTTTGCCCTAAACACACTCTCGATACAACCAAAAAGTGGTCCGATCCACACTCCGTTCCGCGCATTACTTTTGTATCTTTCACCAGGTTTCTAAGCCGTTCATCATACACTATCAAGCCTATCATACTTTTATGTTTAAACCACGTATTGGATACAAACAGGCTTCTCTCCACACAGATGTTCAGCAGGTGTTCACCGTTCTCATTGATTCTTTGGTCTCCCAACTTTCCTAGAACGCGTTCAATATGTTCTCTCTGTACACCCACCCATCCGTTCATATCCCCCAATATAATCACTCTTTCGTTTGGCTTACATATGTTCAACACGTTCTCTACTTCATTCCAGAAGTTGTCACGCTCCTGGTCTCTTTATCCATTCACCGGTGCATAGCATGCAATAAGAAAAATTCTTCGAAACTCCACTTTCATTTTAACCCATATTACCCGGGGAGATACCAATTCGTATTGTTTAACACATCTTTTCGCTCTTTCACTTATGATCACCCCAACTCCTTTTGCGCCATGCACTTCCCCCAATACCTGACCATAGTGCCAGGCTGCCATCCTCCATCTCCACAGCATCCTTTCCTTTGCGCTTTGTCTCCAATACACACAGAATATCAAGGTGTCTTTCGTACATTACATTCGCAATTTCAAATTCTTTACCATGCATAACTCTAACATTCCACGTACCGACTCGCCATTCATTCCTTGCACAGTCGTCAGCAACGGGGCCTGTCTGTTTCGACCTTGACCGCCCCTTGTAGCCAGGTCGATTCGAGGCAGTTGTATTGCTCTCTGGAGTAATACCATAGCGAGCAGACCGGTTACTGGTCAAATCGTGCCCCGGTCGATGTAGCATTCCCTACTAACGGTATCGTCCTACTACCGGACAGTTATGTCTACTGTCACGACATAATAGATAGATATAAATAATATATCATATACTTACTGTATGAATCTCAAAATGTACATATACAAGTACATTTTTTTTCTTTCTTACCTACCCTTCAATCACACCACGCGTTTCACCCATACTGTTCTATACGCGATTCCTGGTTCCGCCCCCTCACCGGACTTGCTGGTATTTATTAGCGACCCAATGATTCAATTATCTTTTTATTTATTTATTTATTTATTTATTTGTTTTTTTTTAGCTTTTCGAGTTATAGTTATTTCAATGCCATTTAATATTTATTTATCAAATCAGTTTTATTATTGTCGCGAGCCGTGATACTTAAATAAATATTTTATTTGAAAGTTAAAGTTTTAACAATCACATGGGTTTAATACAGCCGTATTTTTCGTAAATACTGTAGCAATCCTAAATGTTATTTCGCGCCTATTTCAACTAAAGAGCCTTTTACTGCTTAGATTATCATTATCGGCTAAAGATAAGGAATTACAGAAAGTGAACAAAGAATTGAAACTTAAAACCAACCTGCAAGCCCCATCCCATATTGAGAATAAGAAATTGTATTCGGAAATTACAAGTAAAAATTTGGAAGGCACAGAAATCAGGAAAACATTTAGAGTTATAGTTAAAACAAAAGCAGAACACTCCACAAATTATATGAAAACACAAATTAAAATTAATCCTGCACAATTAAAAGTAGGAATACATTCCTTCAAAGAATTAAGGAACGGAAAAATTCTAATAGAATCGGGAAGTGAACTTATTGCTTAGCAATAAGTGCTTATTTTGAATCAAACGAGGACTTGGAGATGAGCTTAGGGAAAATAAACAAGGTCTTAGAGTTCGCAAAGAACAGAGCGGTCCATATCGCAATAGACAGCAATGCAAGATCTGTAATATGGCATGACTGCTTGACAAATCGGAGAGGAAGAATTGTGGAACAGTTTTTAGCAACAAACGAATGCTATACATTAAATGAAGAAAGTCAAATGACTATATTCGAAACAGTTAGAGCAAAAAGCAATATAGATCTAACAATTGTAAACCATCAACTAGTACATCGGGTAAAGGGCTGGAAAATTGAAGAAATGGAAAGCTGTTCAGACCACAGATTACTAACATTCCATATTTTGTCTACTACGTACCAAACGGACTACATGAAACACACAGGAAAAGAGACGTAATAAGAGAAGGAGACTGGAAAACCTTTGATAGAAACATAAAAGAGAATTTCAAAAGCTAGTTAGTTGTGAAAATGAAACAGTTGATAGTAGTGAATTGGACAGAAGAGTTACAGAAGAGATAGTTGAACAGCAAAATGTTGAAACATTTATGGAAAAATACAGCGACGCAATAGAAAGTGCATGCAGACAGAGCTTTCATGAGGCAAGACAGAAAAAGAACAACGGTAAACACAAAACGGTTCCTTGGTGGACATCTGAATTAACGGAAATGCGGAAAAAAGTAAATGCGCATAGGAGACAATACCAACGAACTCAAAATAATAAAGCTCTAAGGGAAGAAAGAAAAGGGAAATACTATGAAGAAAAAAAGGGAATACATATTGGAAATAAAAAAGCAGAAGTTAGCGTCATGGAGGAAGTATTGTGAGATAGCCGAAGGTACTAACCCGTGGAGTATGGTATACAACATGGCGGCAGGAAAAACAAGGAAACATTTTACGTTAACAACAATTCAGAAGGAAGACGGCGAGTACTCTTGACTTATGATGAAAGAATTTTTCCCTAACGACAATTCCGAAGAGGACAATGTAAATCAAAAACAAACAAGGAGCTTAACTCAAATTCCCATCGATACAGAAGACGACAAAAAATTTACTCAAGAAGAGGTGGAAAATATACTTCAAAATATGAAAGCAAGGAAATCTCCAGGCGAAGACGGAATAACGTGTGAAATTGTAAAGAAAATATTCACAAAATTTCCCTGCTTTGTAACCGAGGTATATAATCAATGCTTAAAAAGAGGTTATTTCCCTTAAGAATGGAAAACATCAATAACAATACCTACTACGAAACCAGGCAAAGAGGACAATGCAATGGCTTCTAAATTTCGACCGATTAGTCTAATTAGCGTGAATGGGAAGATTCTAGAAAAACTTATGATCAACAGGATAATGGAATACCTTAACTCAAAAAATCTGATGAACAAAAACCAGTTTGGATTTATAGCTCATAACGGCACAACAGATGCATTAATGGAAATGAAGTCCTTCGTGGAACATGGTTTTCAAGAGAAAGGAATAATTATAGCCGTTAGTCTAGATGTTAAAGGAGCTTTTAATGCAGCATGGTGGCCAGCAATATTAAATTCAATGAAAGAACTAAATTGCCCAAAGAATCTCTACCAAGGCTCCAAACAACTTGGATGAATTACGACACCATCTCCAGGTAGCCTGGGATGAAATGCCTCAGGAGGATATAGACCACCTCATAGAAAGCATGCCTCGGAGAGTGAACGTCAGCATTGCTGTGCGTGGCGATGCTACACACTATTAACATTTTCTTGTTAACTGTTAATATTTTGCCTTCAAAATTTCATCATCTTATACATGTTAATAAAGCATTATTTTACCATACTTTCAAGATTATTATTTCTAAGTGGTGCATTTCATTTGAAACGTAGTGTATATTTAAAAACGCCGTTTGTTATTGAGATATAACATTTCAAGTTGTTTTTTTCGTATTATGTTTCTGTTAACTTCTATTTGACGAATGGAACCAAGATTCTATTGAAGTAGTCTTCCGATTCACTTTCAATTAAAAATTATTGTTATAGGAACAGGCAAGATTTAGCTGAGTTACAATAAGTACTAAGGAAAAAAATAATTTAACGATAACGTTTTGTCTCGATTGCTGTGACAGCTGACGTTGCTTTTGCATTTTGAGGTACCCTTTAGGATTACAGTTTGT
Source organism: Vesta saturnalis (assembly GCA_036346205.1). Taxonomy (NCBI): domain Eukaryota; kingdom Metazoa; phylum Arthropoda; class Insecta; order Coleoptera; family Lampyridae; genus Vesta; species Vesta saturnalis. The sequence continues at coordinate 22,106 of JARFJB010000437.1, forward strand.
ATCATGATGTAATTTCTCTTGATCATTTACGGGAAGGGGCTTATCGTTTCTACCGCATTTTATAATTTGAATGTAATGAGAGTATGATTGGTTGTCGTTTTTAAAATCGAATATGGCGTAACTGAAGAATGTATGTGGTCAATCTTGGAATGATGCCGTGAGGGCCAAGGCTCGTTTGCGCTTTGTCGCGTACACGAAGGCTGGTGTGTGATAGTAGTGAAATATTTACGCATATCTCGAGGTCAAGTGAAGTTATCGTGGAGTTTGTCTCGTTACCCTTGATTGGGGATTATTTTGTGTCTTCTCGCCTCCTGGAGTATTTATCGTATCGGTGTTGTATAGCGACATATTATTCTCGTCCATGGAATTTAGGTTCAGTGTCGAATGGTGCTGGCCCTAACTCCTTTGGAGTTCTTTTACGCTTGGGGTCCGGATCAAAAGTAAATAATTCAAGTAAAGTAGATGGTCCTAGTGTTAATTGACGTTGACGACTTCGTGTAAATGGCAAGCGCATAACAAACAATTATCGCTGTAAATAAAGAAAGCTTTTAGTTTAAGTGTAACCATAATATTCGTAAAAAACTTAAGAAGACGCCGTTTAAATAATATACAGAATTTTAAGTTTTAATGAGTAACAATTAGTCAAGTAACGCTTTGTAAATAAGTTGTGCATTTACGTTGAATCAAGTGAAGAATTAGTTAAAGTAGTTTGGGTTGAAGTAACTATCGTAAATTAAGTTCGAGTAAATATGAATAAGATTTGTAGTTGGTGAAATTTCAAATGGAAAGAGTACCGTAATAGCCCACTGTCGAATTATAGCCCAGTCAATAAAGGTAAAAAAAGACGCGTTGTCGCAACTAATTAGGGGAAAGCTGAATTTTCGTAGGATGTTAGTATACAAAGTATGCACTAAAAAAACACAAAGTCCCGACCCCCCCCTCTTGCTTTCTCCCCCACCCTCTCCGCAACCTTGCAAGAGCAGCACTCTGGTTAAATGCTTACAGCTCGAAAACGAATTACGATACGGGGGTGTTTCTTTTTTTATTTTACTCCTAACAATATTATGAACTAATTATGTTATACACACTTTTTATGTAGATAGCTTAGTTTCGCAGATATACTTAAATATACACAGAAAACTGTCACTCCAAAAATAAAAAAGTAACTTAAACTAATTATACATTTTTATCCATACGCCATAGGAAAAAAACCTTTGAACAAAACTTATAGACAATTTAATCGGCTTTAAAATGAGGTGTCTAATAAAATTTACCGTTGAAATAATATCTTAAAAGACAGCGATGAGACAGTTGTAGGCACCGCGCCGTCCGTGCGCTGGCCGGGGCCGGGCCGGTCCTGTTATCTATGTTTCTTGTTGAATACTGTCTCTGTTTTATGGGAGTGGACCGTGTCTATTTAGTGTTCGGATAACCATCGCATTGTGCGGTTCGATGGGATTTTGTTTTTCGTTATACAATTTTATTTGTTGTAAAGAGTGGTTGTGTTATGTCATATGTGGTAAAATTTTTATAGTTGTGATATTGTCATGGATTGTTAATCGGGGGAAGCAAGATGTAAGGTAACTTCTGCAACTGGACTCTTGTTTTTAAAGTTTGTAGTTAGATATTTAGTATTAATAATGACTGATTTGAACAGTGTATGTGTAATATGTAATAAAGAAATGAAAGATGCCGGAGTAACTGTCACTAAAGGTATAAAAACTTTAATTAAATCTAGTATTGAGAGAAAAGACTTAATACATAAGTTACTTGCTAATGTCGATGTTATAAAAGTTCATTCAATGCGTAGACAAAATTATACTAGACCTAGTAATATTAAAGTAGCATTAATAACGCAAAGTTCAGAACCTTCTACATCGCAGCATTTTCTCAGAGATAACACTTTTGACTTCAAGCATGATTGTTTGTTATGTGAAAAAAACGCTGTTTTTGACCCAAAACGTCCTTCTAAATACCGAAAGCAAATACATGAAGTTTCAACAATAGAAATAAAGCAAAGGCTTCTTAACGCTTGCGATAATAGGAATGACGAATGGGCATGTACAGTTAGGTCTAGGCTTTTAGAGGTAATCGATTTAGTTGCTGCTGAAGCCCGTTACCATGGAAAATGTTACAAAAGTTTTTTAAAACCTAAAAGCAGTGAGCAAAAGGTAGGACGGCCATTATCAGTGAACTCATTAGCTAAATTCAATCTGTGGACCAATTACTTGGAGAATGACAATGAGTGTCAGTATTCACTAAAGGATCTGCGAAATATTATAGTGGAATTAAGTGGTTCTGATATAGACTATACTGATTATTATCTTAAGTCAAAACTTGTAGATTTTTTCAAAGATCGGCTAGTTGTGCATAATTTATCTGGAAATAAAAGTATCTTATGTATGTCCCATACTAGTCACAAGGTGTTTGACTTATGGTACAAAAACAGAGAAAAAAGTAACGAAGAAGAACGTAAAAGAATTGTTAGAACAGTAGCCGAAATTGTTAAGGAAGACATTCAAAAAATGAATTACGAATGTGGAAAATACCCAAGTGAAAAATAAATTGGTACTTTGTCAAATGATTTGATTCCTGAAACATTGGCACTCTTCACGTCTACAGTGACTAAGAAAAGAACTGGAAACTCGGGCCCTGACATAAGTAGGAAACGATCTGTGATCAATCATACAGTAATGTCTGCTGTAAGACCGAGGTCCTTTTTGTCGTCAATACAAACCTCTTTGTCTCTATATTTGAATAGAATGTATGGGTCAAAACATCTGATTGATGTGCTTTCTGCGCTGGGAGTTTGTTCTTCATACTATGAAAGTGACCGATACATAAGATCATTAATTACGGAGGGTCCCCCCAGTCATAGAATCTAATTCCTTTACACAGTACATTTTTGACAATGATGACGTTAACATAAGATCATTAGATGGCTTGAATACATTTCATGCAATGGGAGGTATAGCATGTGTCACACCATCGTCACATGTCTCCATCACCTCAGAAGTACCTAGATTAGTTGACAAGTCATTTAAAGCTTCAGAAGAAATTCGTAAACGAGCGTATGTCAAGCGAAAAATCAGTGGCTTAGCTGGAATTGTTATGGAAGACTTTTCAGATATGATATCGTTAAGAAAAACAAATGCGAACACAGTATATTTTATTCATCCAATCAATATGCTATGGGTAAGTGGATGTAAACTCAACTAGGCTGGAATGGTTTATGAGTGTATCAACCAAAAAATTAAAAGGTCATGACACTTCATACATCTTGGCGATACCTTTTATAGACATTGATCCAAACAGCCCATCATCAGTGCATACATCATTATGTTTTGCTGCTGAGCAGTGCAGTAAAAACAAGCAAACATGCATTGTTACCTTTGACCAGCCTCTATACTTAAAAGCTATGGAGATCGTTACTGGGCCTGAAGAACAATCTGGTTTGTCAAATATTATTGTAAGGTTAGGAGGTTTCCACTTACTTATGTCGTACTTAGTAAGTATTAGTCGTATAATGGAAGGTAGTGGAATAGAGTCATTATGGGAAACTGTCTACGGTAAGGCAACGGTGAAACATATGCTTACCAGGCATGCGTTTGCTAGAGCTGTGAGGGCATACATGTTAACTTATGCTGCTATTGTTGAAAAAGTGATAGAAGATATACCGGCGCATGATAGTGTGTTTGGTGATGATGTTCAATCTGTTTACGACAAACTTTCTCGATGTGATATTTCTCATACAAGTGCGTGTGATGACAAAGCCGTCCAATATGCCATGTCAAAATTGACAGACCACATAAATCTAAAGAAGTCGGCCAGCAGAACATCAAAACTTTGGCTAAATCTAATTTAGCAAATTGATCTAATGTTTAATTTTATCTTAGCAGAGAGAACAGGAAACTGGAAATTGCACTTAGACACTATCAAAGATATGCTTCCTTATTTTCACGCTGCAGGACACATTCCTTACGCTAAATGTGCTCATACGTACGTCCAAGAAATGAACAAACTCAAATCAAAGCTGACTGAGACGGAGCACGAACTCTTTGTAACGAAAGGTCTGTTCACTGTAAGAAGAAAAGAAGAGTTTTGGTCTGGCGTTTGGAATGACATGTGTATTGACCAGTCATTAATGAAGTCTTTAAAATCAATAGGAGGTTTAACGCACGGGAGAGGGATAACTCAGACTACCTTGAATAAATGGGTTTTGGGAGCACCTTCATTTTTAAGGATAAGTGAGGCTTTTAGAAGTTTTCTGGGACTGAACTACAACACTCACGAGCAGCATGTAGAGCTGAGAGAAAGCCGAAAATCAAGATATATCTAAGTTCAAAGATTGGTTGAGTCAGCACAACCCTTTTGCTTGCAGCACTAGTGAATTAATTTCTCTTTCGACGGAGTTGGTATGCGATTCTTCAGTTAATTGCGATGAACCATACGAAGTAGGCCTGAAAGCAATGGAAAAAATGGTAGGAAAATCTTTCAATGAAATTAAGCTGCACAGGAAGGACATGGTTACAACACAGGCGAGTTTCAAGTCTATCAAAGTAAGGTCAAAAGAAGTTTCAATAAACTCCCAGCAAATTTTCAACCGAATTATATGCATCTGTGACAGCCCTGTTAAACTTAAATTTTATTTTGAGTTCGAATTAGCATCTCACCCACCCTCATTATTTGACGATACATTACTACGAAAAGGTACGAAATCATCGATTATGAAACTATTTGAAGGTGGAATTGTCGAAAAAACCTTCGAGGCAAATGAACCTTTTTTGTGATAGATGGAGGATATTTGCTACATGCAGTGGTCTGGAGAATAAAAAACACTTTTAAAGAAATAGTCGAATCATTATATTCTCCGTAACTATGGAAATAAAGTGACAGTAGTATTCGACGGATATCCGAACTTCCCAACCACAAAACTACAAGAACAAGAACAAGGGCTGCTCAGCAACATCTGTTAAGGGTTTATCACCAGATTCAAGCGTGGTTAGGCTTTAAACTTTCACCAGAAGATTGGGGTTGGCGATACTCATCAAATAACAGACTGATACCTAAGGCCATGACGATTCCTCCTGCTCCAAGTGAACTTCTCTTGTTAATTTCATGCAACTGCAAAACATTGTGTGTTACAAACTGTAGCTGTCGTAAAGCTGGCTTTGATTGCACATCTATGTGTGGACACTGTAGTGGAATGCATTGTAACAATACTTCGGTTCAAACCGACGAAACGTTAGACAATGAACCTTTATAAAAGACAAAAAAACAAAAGTTATAAAAACTCTATTTTTCTCAAAACGTAGGTAGTTAACCAAGTAATTATAAATAGGGCTTAGACAATGAAAAGTTATTATTTTGTATCAGTTATAAAAATGTATAACTTTTACTAAAAATTTACTAAAAATTTCTGTACTATTAAATGTCTTGCTGCATTTCTATGCCTTGCACTGAACAGACTATCCAGATATTTCTATTTAATACCACTTCTTAATGGTTTTAATAAAATTAAAGAAACCGAAATCAAAATCATTGGGGATTTAAATTCTATTTTGTGAAACGTAGGCAAGCCGTTTCAAAAATTAAGCACTACTATTTTCATTGTGGATCTATTTTAGATCGCACTTTATGGGTTACCTTCGCCCTTTCGGCTTCGATTTGTAAGTACTTACAACCGTCGGGAGCGGCACAATTAACGGAACTTTTTTTTTACGTTTAGGGTTCGATTAATGAACTGAATAGATTTAGTTTTTTTTTATTCTTTGTGGGCATCTGCGACGGCTCACCACTTGCCATCGTCAGGGCTGAATTATAATTATTTTGTTAGTTAAGATTGTTATGTATACTTTGGGGAAAATTAGCATATTATCATTATTTTTACGTTCGATATTTCTTCGACAATTACTAATGTGAGTTGAAATTAAATTAAATATACGTTTACTTTTTGGTTGTTTGGGTAAACGTTTTTTCTCTTTAAATTGTTTCCTTTTTTTAGGAGCACTACCTGTTTCAGGTTTTACAGGGCCTGACCCTACTCTACTCCTCTTTTCCTTTTTCTTTCCTTTTATCCCTTTCCTGAATAAAACCTGTGGCGCCTATCCTTTAGTGGCTATCTAACCACGTCAACAACAGTGTAGCAAACCTCCAAAACCCCACGCATCCAAGTGCTCTGCGATCAAACGACCGTACGCATGAATCTAGTCGAGTGCACTTTCAAAAAAAAGAAAAATGTTTACATGCTGGTTAGACATGTAGCAACGGACTCTGTAATGAGCCATTAGCAAGAAATTTATATATTAAAAATAACAATTATGATGTTATTGAAACTGGAGTGATTGTTTGTAGAAAACAACCTTGGTTAGCTTTCAGTCCGGATGGCATCGTTATAAAGAATGGCAACGGAATAAAGATATTGGAAATTAAATGTGCGTATTCTGGTATCCATTGTTTATCGTATACCTAATATTTTATAAGCATTAATATATTTCTAGGTAATTACTGTAGAGCTGTAGATTTTATACATACCTGTGATTATTTGACGATGGAAAACGGTTTTCTGACAATTAAAAAGAAACATTCATATTATGCACAGGTTCAGTTGGGCATGACACTTCTGAATATTCCTGAGACGGATTTTGTTATATATTCGAAATTTTCTAATTCATTTATAAATATTATTATAAAACATAATCATGAATTTAGTGTTAAATTAGTGGAAAAACTCCAAAAAAATTATTTTAAACACATGCTTCACATTATATGTACGAAAAAAAATAAAAGTTGATGGAAATCTGTTTAATTATTTTAATAATATGGGAATTCAATATTTTTTACAGCGGCAATGCATAGAATACAATTACATTATTTTTATGAAGGAATTTAAATATATTTTTATTGTATAATATACTTCATATAATTAATAAGCAGAAAAACTGCGAAACGTCTTAAAATTTCAATTATGTATACATGACAATCATATATTTAAATAAATGCACTAAAATTTTATATAATAAACTTGGCTGAAGAATTCTTGTATTCCAAAGTAGGTACCTATAATTAATGTTGAAATTTATCATCACTAAGGATGGGACTTGACAAATTAACAATGGCACACACCACCGTGAAGATATCATCTACACAAGGCATTAAATTCCACGGTAGTGCCTTGCTAAATATTTCAAAAACCTTTAACCGTTGGTTAACCCGTTCTATATGGACACGTGCACGAGCTATCTGAATCGTCAATAAAGCTTCATCCTTGGAAAATTGACTGCGCTGTTTTAAAAATGGTGGGCGAATGACATTTATATGATTGCCTTTACATATATCGTCGATCATAAAACCTCTATCCACCATAATCGTATCTCCAGGATTCAATTTATTTGCTAATCCACTTTGTTCAAAGATAACTTTATCTGAACATCTACCCCCATATGCTTTGCTTATAAATGTTATTAAACCAGCTGGACTAACTCCAGTCATTAATTTTACTGTTTGATTACCTTTATAATGTGAATATGTTCTTACACGGCAACACAAACACTTTGGTTTTTGCACTAGCATTTCAGTACAATCTAACACCAAACGTACGTTTGTAAAGTTACCAAAACTATACGGCATATTTCTTGAACAATCTTCGTTACTTGGCCATATAATAACTGCTCTCAAAACACACGCTAATTTATTAATAGTCTCCTTAAAAATAATGCTACAAGTTTTACTGCTAACTGTTCCAAATAAAGCTGCAAGAACAACATATCTTACTCCTAATTTTAATTTCATAAAAGTTATTATTACACGTTCTTTCACAGATATTTTTTGCAGTTTCTTAACCCTGAAATATTTTTGCATTTCTTGTACTATACCTTCTAGTAACGCAAAACTATTCAATCCTGTTAAAGAATTCAATTTAGCAGTAGTATCAATCACACTTATAAAAGGTATAAGTAAATCTCCACTTTTGACTTGCACTGCTTTATCACTATATTGTTTTTTAAAATTCGCTAAAGATAGTAAAGCCTCTACAGCACTACTTTCCTCTGCACTTAAACCTTCTTGGTCTGAACTTTCAGGTAGACAAATGTCATTCTGCGCTTGTTTGAGTTCATGCCTTTTCAAGTATCTCTTTCTGCGAAGTGCATTTCCTTCAGGTTCTGTAACTTTTTCATTTTTACGTAGAGGTAAATTACAGGATGGAACTGCGTCAATTCTTAATCTTGCTCGTTTGTGTTTAACATCTACAATTTAATTTAATTTAGTTTAATTATAAAATAGGTACAGATCTGCTACACACTGCCATTAATTTTATTACCTGGTAAAAAAAATCTTCTTTCTTAAAATGTAGAGAACAAACCCTTAAAGACGGGGTAACATGTGTTTTCCTACGTAATGCTAATTTCCATGCAAGTCTGCGATAAATTTTTTCAGTATTACCACTTTTGTTGCTTATGTCAACAAGTTTTACATTTTTTTTTGGAAAAGAATGAAAACTTAATCGAGTGTCTCTTCCTAATTTGCTGTGGCATCCATAAACAGAACAATTAATTTTCCATTTTCTTTAATAATAGGTTTATTCTCCATAATTCAATAGAATAAGACAAAAGTTAATAGTAAACACACGCACATTATACTACTTATACTAGTGTTAATTACTGGCAGCAGGTGGCGCATGCTAATATGTAAACTGCCAATACTTTAATAAATAATTGCGTCCCGTACTGTATCTATGTCTTATCTATACTGCTACTTCAGCGTGTTTCGTTACATTTCGTCACGAATTCACGATTACGATCCGTAGTTCTGTACGATTCATCATCCATCGCTTATAAGTGGCTAGGTACTGAATATCATGCGGTATTTACTCCTTTAATAAAATTGGTATTAAGTTTGGTTCCAAACCCATGGTTGTGTATCACGTCGCCGAAGGCGCTGGTGGCGCTACATTAAGTGACTTTAGTCAAGCAACATTTAACCACCATAACACCCTAAGACCCGGTGATTTAACCTTATTCTTTCTGTTTTATACATTTTTTTCAATCATCACTTTACTGCTTTATTCGTTTTTATACCGATTATATTATTCTAGTATTTTTTATTAATAATAGACTAAGAGTATCAGTCTACAACTGCGTTGTGGTCAGTTATCATGGTGTTTAAATGTATAGTTAGAAGCTGTAATAACACACAAACTACTTCTACAATGCATGTACTTCCACGAGATCCAGAGGTATGTGGTAATAAATATATTGTGTCTATAATTACATTTAGTTTTATCAGTGATCATATTATATGTGTAGTGTTTTGTATAACAATATTGCACTGAGTTAATTTGAATGTAGTCACTATGTTTATTTTCTAGATTTTTATGCTATGGATGAAAGCTATTCATCGTGAAGATTTGGACATAACGAAACGTAAAAGTGGTTACGTGCACAAAAGGATATTGGTAGAAATTGGTGACCAAGGTGCCGTAATAAGGAAAGAGGAATTAGCCGGAAGCTCAGTCGGTCGGTTAAGCACTTGGATGCATGGGCGTTTTGGCAGGAGAAAGGAAATACATAAAATTTAAAAAAGGGCACCACTTGATTGACTTCTTTATCGTCCCTCTATCAAGAAAAGGGCTACGGCCACCTAGGACAAAAGAGACAGCTAAAAGAAAGTGGTGAACTAAGTCCACACTGAGGAGGAACTGGTTAGGAATGGAGTCGTAGATCACAGGATTAATGAAAGAACGTACAATCGTTTAACACCACTTGTTTAATATACCCTAACGTTAAATAGCATAAATGTTACAATAGCAATCAAATGTTCATAAATATCTAACACAAAATATAATCAGAGACCATGTCTCCATGAAATAAACCACCAGCAATCAACTTACCTTTCCGACAGCACTGAAAACAAACTATAAAATTTACTTGAACTTTACCTACTCAGCCACAATGCGGTTCGGCATCTAGTGTTGACCCTAAAGAAAATAATACCCAAAACATATATTTATAATTATCCGAAATTGACTTCTTTGTTTGTTTCCCGAAATTCAGCGAAGAGCTCTCCGTTGGATTAACTTATCAGTTTCCAATCAACCGGACGCAAATAAACCCCAAATATCAAACAAAAATTTTTAGCACTAGATGTCTACCCTGTTGTTTACTTATGTAAGCACAAAATATTATTAAATTTAGTTAACATGAGCATTACAGAAAAATCAATAAGCATAAAGCATTTAGATAAATTTTTGAAAGGCCAAGTTGATTACCAAGTTGGCAAGTAAGCATAAAGCTACAAAAAAATTCGATTAGTAACTTCTACTTCAGACAGTTTTAGAATAAACAAATATTAAAATTGTAATCCGAAAGAAAAATTATAAATGTTATACAACCCTAAAGCTAGTAAATAAATATTCCCGTTTAATTACGCAGTAATTGAAACCCCAACAGTTAGCCTAATCTTATGACATACATTGTATATTTAACTCAACGGGCAGCATTCAGTGAAACAAACAGCTGGTTGTATGTACAGTAAACACAGGTAATTCTAACCGTTTCACAATTACCGTTATTTAGCAGAACAAAGCCAGCATACAAGAAAAGTAAATTCTATTGCAAAGTTAAATGTAAGTATAAGCGAAACTTTTGAATAACCCAATTTATCTTTTTACAGGTACAATTGTATAGTATTACTCTCGATTATTCAGAAAAAAAATTGTTTAGCAATAAAGCATAAGCATTAATTTCAAGATTAAGAAAATTGCAGAAACACACTAATACAAGTAGTAGCACAGTAATATAATGGTTATAAACCTTCAGTAAAGTACAGATAACGGAAGCATCGTTATCCAGAAAACAATCAAAGTCACTCACCATAGGTAAAATTGTGTCTGCGTGTAACAATAATACTTATCGGAAACTAGTCGTAGGTGTAACGTAGATTTCTTCTGTTAAATCGGAAGATATTAGGAGAAGGAGTAATCGTAGATGGTTTCCATTCAGGCTTGAAGACCGCTAACTAATATTTCATCCCTCGGACGAGTGATATCCAAATGTGTTGTCAGGAACGGTTTAATTATTCCTTATGGAAGCACGAGATATGTTAATCTTGAGTGAATGTGTAAAGAACCAAAAAGAACCTCTTGATCGAAGCCAAAGTGTAGCAGAAGCAACCAAAAAAAATTAAAGCCGAACTAAATTCGAAGTCCCCAACAGGACTTATTTATATGGAAAAGAATAAAACCAGCAACAGGCGCTGAGTTAAAAATTTTCTTGAACAATTCAATCCAATTTTTAGGAACACTTTTTCCAAATTTTACATGTGCTTCACACTACGCATTTTACCCAAAATGGCGTTTTACTTCTTATCTCGAAGTACCAGAAAACAAAAAAAAAACCCATAGCCTGATTATTTTCACCAATCCAAAATTTTAAAGTATCACGTTTTTGAAATATTTTAAATTGAAACGATATTTAGTGACAATGTTGCCGTTTTCCAACAACATACACGAGGAGTCGCAAATTAAAGACCATAAATTCATCAACCGAGTTTTACACGTATCAAAGTTATCGAGTGTGTTTCATCCATTTCTCTGATGAAATGAAATTTAAGGAGCATCATAATAGAACAAATCTTATAGTAGGCGCTGTCCCCAATATGTACTTACAAGGTAAATTGTTAAGTATTTTATTAAATGTTGAACTCAAGAGGAGAAAAGCCAAGGGTCGTGGCTATCACTACTATTTCTTATTATTGCGTTTAGGAATGGATAATAACAGATTAATTCACACTCTTATTTATTTTCTGATCGTCCATCTTACCATGTGGTGTTTACTCCTTTAATAAAATTGTAGTAGTAGTATGCATATTTGTTTTACGAAGATTTTTCAATGTTACTAGCCAAACTAATATACATAAGATAATTTAATGTACGTGATTAATTAACCAGTAAATATTAATTTTTAAATATAATTTATTAGTAGTTTATCACTTTTCTAAATTAATAAATTATTACAGACTTAAATTATTATTAATTTTATTAAATACATAAATAAAGTTTACCTCGTAGGATTCGAACCTACGACCTGTACTCTAGCAAAGTACAGAGTCGTAGGTTCGAATCTACGAGGTAAACTTTTATTTATGTATTTAATAAAATTAATAATAATTTTAATTACAAATTACCTTTGAACTTATTCGTTCATAACAAAAACTTATATTACAGACTTGTACTTCTAAGGATGTCAGTATGGAATCTGATGAAGTATCCTTTCCTGTCAATATTGAGGAATCTGCCCAACTGAATTGGAATCCCAGCAAAGAAAAGGTATATAATATTAGATTTTTATTTTCAATTATACTAAACGTCAAAAAAGACATTTTCATACATTTCATACAATATCATTTCAGTTCATACTGTTTGTAGTTAAATTGAAATGTATAGTTACGAATCGTATAGTATTCTTATAGCAAACTTAACATTATATTTAGTTCAGTATCACTATTATTTTCTCATTTTAGTACTCCTCTTCTTAATTTATTTTAAAATTTTATCATTATTTCTAGGATCTGCCAATAATGAAGTGTTGGCAAATTCACCAAAAGTGCCAAAAACTCGCAAAGGTAACGTCATAATTAATTATATAAATATATAACAAATTGGTAAAGAATTAACATTAACTACATAATTATGTCCTTGTAATGTATAATTTTTGTTCAGATATAAGAAGGAAAACCAGCCTCTTAAAGAAGGGTCACGTTGGAAGGCAAAAGAACTTACTCCTGTTGCAAGAAGATATTATCAAATTGCAAAGAATATGCTGCAAGTAGCAAGAAGATTAGATTTTGAAGGTGCTACCAACAAACAACGTCTAAGAGAAGCTGTGAAATTGACGAGATCAGAAGAATTTCATAGTGAAAATATCAACACGGCAACTTTGAAATTCTTTAATTCGCAACTGAAACAACAGGCAAAGAAAAGTCGGGGTCGTCGTTTTACCATTGACGACAAAATTTTCAGTTTATCTCTTTTAAAGCAGAGCCCAAAATGTTATAAACTGTTGAAAAAAATATTCGCCTTGCCCTAGCTCAGTACTCTAATGGCATTATTAAATAAAGTTCCTTTCAATGTGGAATTAATACCCAAATTATGAAAAGCTTACAGTTGTCAGTACTAAAAATGAAGGAATTGGACCGTTATTGTTGCCTAATGTTTGACGAGATGTCCTTGGAAGCTTCATTAAGTTACAATAAAAATATGACTGTATCGATGGTTTCGAGAATTGCGGCAATAATAGAAAAATTAAATTTGCAGACCACGCTATGATATTTATGGCAAGAGGTTTACGGCATAAATGGAAACAACCTATATGCTTTTTCTTTTCTGAAGCAGGTATGAATGTAACGGACTTAGTCAAAAATTTGAAAGAAATAATAGTGGCTATGCATTCAATAGGACTAAAAGTCGTTGCAACTGTATGCGATCAGTCAGCTGTTAATACAGCAGCTATTAAAGTACTAAAGAGGAAACTAACAGATACCGTATGCAAGAGGAAATTGAAAACAAAATGTTTGGTTTTGCCATTGATGGAATAGACGTGATTCCATTATTTGATACTCCACATCTTCTCAAGGGGATTAGAAATAATCTCCTGGATGCCAAAGTTAAATTTACGTGGAAGACGGGACAACAAATTGCTAGTTGGGATGACATCAAGACTCTTTATGAAATGGATACTGGAGATTACGATACCAGAATGTGTTATAAACTAACAGACTCACACATTTATAAAGAAAAAATGAAAAAAATGAAGGTGTCGCATGCAGCCCAAGTGTTTTCACACATAATGGTACAATATCAAAACATTTTTGTAGAAAACAAAAATTTGTTACAAAATAAACTAAGATTATCATCCTTCTTAGAGTGACAATCCTATGAATGATATGAAGTTAATTGTATTACAAATACTAAAGAGTTGTTATTTTAATAACACAACTATCACCTTTGGTACAGAATACATATTTATACTTTTCTCATTTTAGGTAATGTACGTCAGCTTTCACAGACAGCTTTAGGCACTGCAGATTTTCTGATGTTCATCGATAAACTTTTTGATAGCCTAAACGGTTCTGTAGTGAAATCTATGCATGGTAAAGTGTTGAGATGTGCTGTTACCTCATCTTCTCCGCATATAGAATTTTGGTATGAAGCAATAAAAGTACTGCAAAGCGTAAAATTTTTTACAGATGAAGGGCGTGAAACTATTCCTCCATCTATAAAAAATTTCATTTCAACAATTCGTGGCTTCATATACATCTGGAAGAAACTTGAGAGGGTAGGATTTGAATTTCTGTGTACTAGAAATTTAAATCAAGATCCTGCCGAGAACTTTTTTGGATGTATTCGAAGCCATGGTATTCGTAATATAAATCCTACTTGTGGTGCTTTTATTTCTTCATTCAAAAGTCTATAAACAATTTCATGTCAACACATTCTCCCGGTGCTAATTGTGAAGAGGACGATACGGAAGGTGCACACTTCATTTATGAAGAGGTAGATAGTGAAGGTTTAGAAGAAATTTGTGATCTGGAAGTGCATAAATTAGATAATGTTATTTTGACTCAAAATAGAGACAACACGATAAACCACGCGTATATTGCTGGCTATATAGCCAGGTCAATATTAAAAAATGTTGGAAATTGTTTAATTTGCAGACAGAATTTAATTTCCCCATCTGTTGAACCAGAGCATGCTCTAATTAACTACCGTGAATATAGCTTTAAAGCATTGATACGTCCACATACGTGCTTTATTAAATGGTATGGACAATGTAACAATGTTGTACACTATTATTTGCCAAAAATATGTACGAATAAGAAAATAACTATGACTTTATTCACAAAAATTGACAGTTTAGTTAATATGAACTTTACGTGTTCTACACACAACTTTAAATCTATTTTTCTTACAAAATTTATTAATTTTTATATCCATACATGGATAAAAAATGTGAATATGATTTTGAAAGGTATCGATACCAGAAATGCAAATATAAATGATATAGTCAAAGAACAAGCCTTAGTACGATACAGGAAATATAAAACTAAAAAAAATAAAATCAGAAGTATGAAAGGGCTGCAATAGAAATCTTTACCTTCAAAATTTTGCAATAGTAATAATAATGACAACTTTATTTAGCCTTCTCTATATAAACTTCAAGTACTGTACTACTTTAGGCTGTTCTATACATGTATATTTCTTTTAATTGTACTTTAAATTTATTTAGATTTTTACAATTTTTACTATATGCTAACAACGCTCCAAAATATATAGAATTTTGATGTTTTTATACTTTTATGCTGTATCACAAACTTTTGTTTGTTTCTGATATATACATGAATTTCATTAACTGTTTGCATGAAATTTTTGAGATATGATGGCATTATTCCGACCTTAATCAGATGTATAAAAATTAAAGCCATCATCTCCAAGAAGTCCCTAATTTTCATCCAGCATAATGATTTTAACATAACATCTGTCCTTGTATATCGATCACATTTCAAGATAATTCTCATTGCACGATTTTGTAATAACTGTAACCTGTTCTTATCACCTTTCCTTTCTAAGTAAAGTACTGTACTAGCATAATGGAGATGTGGTAAAATTATACAATTATATAGTTGTAAAATTATTACTTAAATATGTATGTGAAATTTATTATTTTATGAACAAAGTATTGTATACATAAATATAAATATGTGTTTGAATAGATTAAATTTTGTTATTTTTATAATGTTAATTTACTTTTGACAAATTTAGTGTAAGTAAATAAAAATTATAGTTGGACACTTTAATTATAATGATGTAAAAAAATTGCATATTAGAATTCATACTTATGCTAGTATATATAATATTATGGAAGTTACATGTTTTAATACTTTTAAACCTATTTGCACCATCTCAGTTTTAAACTGAAGTGGTGCAAACAGACCAGTTCTTATAAGTTCCCAATAAAGCATTTGAATATGAATTTTTAAAATTCCCGCCTGTGCTTCAGTAACGCTCAGGTGACGTGATACACAACTAATTTATTAAAACCGCGCGAATGGTAGGAGTTGTGTATCTATCCCCCTTCATTTATCTATGCTGAATATTGTCGGTTTACTAAATGGAAGCAGAGAATATCAACAACGAAGAAGTAGCACTCCCACGCAAATCTATTGTTCTCGGTGTCCCATAATAAAAATCGCGCATCCTCAGTGTGCAGTCAGCTGTAAATGAAAATTACAGGGAAAAGATAGGTTATTGCTCATTATTAAAATTTTTTGTTAACCGTCATTTTGTAAGTTATTTACGTATGTATAAAAAAGTAGTAGCTCAGAACAAGTACCTACTTATTTATTCATTATTGTGCTAAATGACTGATTTTAGGCAAATTAAAAGATGAAGCAAAATTTTTTGTTGAATTATGAGTATGGGCATACACATATGCTAAACAACTGTGTTTATGTGAGAAATTTTTAAGAGTTTTAACTGAGTCATACCTATTTTTACATGAAGTTTGTTTTGTTTGTTTCCCTAACTAACTTACAATGTATACTTTTATACTAAATACAAGACAATGCAATGTTTGGTCTAACGTAAAACAATTATTCTAAAATTAAGTGAAGCATAAAAAAATTTTGAAGATCGTAACATGTTATGTTGAAACAGTGTTTATATGTTGTTGCAAATGCTATTTAAGTTAACTAAAATGAAAAGAATAAGAAAACAAGTAAGAAGTTGACACTACACAACTGTGCTCAATTAAAAATAAATCTAAATGATGAAATTTTATTAAGTTTGCACATGTAAGCGCCTTATATTCAAGCTAACCGACAACGACGTAATACTGCGATAGTGAATAGGAACGCTGGAGTAGCTATTGGATATGGTCGACTGTTTCCCCTCTTACCGATGTATTCATATAGATTATCGGTGGTTACTCAGTAGTCAACTGGATGCATGGTTGTGTTGTGTTTATGCGTGATTAGATTACCTTGTGAATATTTGTTGTATAATGACCTTTTACTTAACATATTCGAATTTAATATACATTATTTGAAATAATACGTATTCGTTAGTTACCTAAACTAGTGTTGTTATTATCGAAGTGGGATATTTCGTTTTGTGGAAGTTTAATCAAGAAATTATGTTAAAATGGGAAAAAGAAAAAGCAGGCGTCGTCGTAGTAGCAGCAGTTCAAGTAGCTCTTCGTCTGACGGTTCCGAGCCATCAAGGAAAGATAGAAAACGAAAGGGGCAAAATATCAACATAAACGATTGTTTACGCCGCCGTTGATATAATTAATAGTATAAGAAGCGAACAAAGACCGCGCGTATCAGTTCGGGACACGGACATCCCGGAGTTCGACTCGTTGCATCACGACATAAATATCTCTCATTTAGCTATTAATAAATTAAGGGATCTGCTGAAATATGGTATGTCTCTTCCCTTTGTTCCAAAATCGTGGTCCGAGTGGAAATCTATACTTGTCGCCACATTTCCTCTACACGCGATTTACACGGTCTAATGAGAGAAATGCTTAGTTTTAAACCCAAGTCTAACCAAAATTTGTACGAATACTGTTTTAAAAGCTGTCTCTCATCAGAAAAATGGATTTGCAATTGAGCGGGAGTGATGGTTCTAAAATTGTTTGTTTTAAATGCAAACAATCCGATCACAAACAATACAATCGCCCTTTAAACGTTCCACAGGGTGGTTCGAACAAAGAACATTGTAATTATTGTCGACTTAAAGGACATACAATTGATACATATTTTAAGCGAAAGAAAAAATGTCGGGTCTAACACAACCTAGTGCAACGAAACCCGAAAACAAAAACGTTCTTTTTCTAGCCAGCGAAGGTGACAAAATACATTTTATAAATCTGTTAAAATAAATGAAAATGATGAATCAATTTGTTACGTTGACTTTGGAAGCGAGTGTCCGTTAATCACCGAAACTCTTGTTACTAAATTAAATTTACAAATTACACAATTTTTAAAACCAATTGTTCTTACGGTTTTCGGCGGTTCGGAAATTAAAGTGTCAAAGAAAGTAACTTGCCGCGTATCTATTGATGGTGTCTCCCTAGTTATTGATTTGCTGGAACTGCATACCGAGTATAGAAATTGTGATAGGTCAGAACTATACGGAAGACCTCCGTATAAAATACTCGCGCGTTGGTGAAAATTATTATTTAGTGCGCTAGGGTTAAAGGTAAACTCTGTTACTTTGGAAGAAGGTGGTGTTGAAAAGCAGTTCGTGAAAATTGGAATTGATGACGGAGAAAGTCGAAATAAAGTTTTGAAATTAGTCGAACAATATTCAGAATGTTTTCCTGGCGAAACTGCAAAGCTGGGATGCATAAAGGACATTGAAATGTCCATTCAGCTAAAATCAGAAACTCCTATTGTCCAAAGGCCGTATAGACTAGCCGAATCAGAAAAACTGGCATTACGTGAAATTGTTGATGCACTTCCGCATAACGAAACTATACGCCCTTCCTATCATCCTTTGCTAGTCCGGTTCTAATGGTAAATAAAAAGAATGGGGATAAACGTTTGGTGGTGGACTACAGAATGGTCAACAAACAGACAATTAAGCAAAGTTATCCGTTGCCAATTATTGAAGATCTAATCGATAGATTGGCTGGACAAAATATTTCACAACTTTAGACTGTAGATTCGGATATCACCAAATTAAACTGCCAGAGAAATCAATACATATAACTGCCTTTGTCACACCAGAGGAAAGTGTGAATAGCTGAAAGTTCCTTTTGGGTTAACCAATGCCCCTACGGTTTTCAACGCGTCATAGACTCAATATTGGGAAACTTAAGGTTTACCAAAGTGATATGCTTCCTGGATGACTGTTTAATATTCTCGAAAACTATCGAGGAGAAGCTTGAGACTTTGAAGACTGTTTTGACCAAATTTAAAGAATATGGTGTTAATCTACAATTAAAAAATGTAATTTTCTTTCGGAACAAATTGAATATTTGGGCTATATAATTAAAGGTGGTCAAATAATGCCAAGTTCAGCAAAATTAGAGGCCATAGAAAATTTCCTGCTCCAAGAGATATCCATCAAGTACGTCAATTCTTGGGATTAGTTGGCCACTTCAGAAAATTCGTACCACAGTTTGCACAAACATCGAAAGCACTTACTGTTTTACTTAAGAAAAATACAACTTGGGTTTTACGAACAACAAAAAGCTTATCAGACTCTTAAAGGTTTCATGACCACGTCGCCAATATTAACCCTATTTTTTTATTTTTAGTTTTATTTTTATTTTAGTTTATGCTGCCTTAATAAGTGAAAATGATTGGCTTTTGGCAACGCAAGAGGATGATAAGGATATTAGCAGTATGAATAGAATATTACAGTCAGGAGAAAGAATCAGCCACAAAGCTATTTTCAACGATTTTGACTTGAAAAGGGTATAGTCTATAAACGCACCGAATATGGAAATCGTGCGGTTTTACCTAAAGCTAGCAGGTGGCAAATTCTTAGATACAATCACGATGACATTGGTCATTTCGCCTTTGACAAAACGTACGAGAGAATCTCAAATAGTTTCTGGTTTCCAAAGATGCGAAGGTTTGTTCAGAAGTATTGAATGCGTGTATCAATTGTATGTACCATAAGGTTCCTGCTGGAAAGCGAGCAGGATACCTGCACCCTATTAAGAAAATTGTAACGGGTTTTCGGTGGTGGCAAGTGAAGCTTGCCCTCAACGAAATCCAGCACAAAATTAAGACTCGTTTGGAAATATATTTATTAGTTGTACTTATAAGTTACGGTATTTTTTATTATTGCGAAGTCAACTCCTGGGCGGTAAACGAATAACGGGTTCTTCGTCACAGGGGTTGAAGCGGATTAAACGGATTCGGGCGCCACCCAAAGATTATCTACTATCCAGGCGGTCTTTGGGTCCACTCCTGAACTTGGGCGGTTTCAAACGGCTACCTCGGGTTACCCAGTGGAGGATAAATTCAGGGTTGAATCCTCACAGTCGAAAATGTATCTAAAACTTAATTAATCTGGACGGAAGGCGGATACGGTGGACAAAGGTCACAGGTCCCCTTGACAAACAAAATTCCTTCACCAATGATGGATGAAAATGAATGATTCCTAATAAATGTTAACTCTGCGAATTTATTTAAATTTAACTAATTACAGGTTAGCCTTTATTAAGTTTAATTTAATTAATTAATTCTTAAACTACTCTTTACCTCATCGATTTACAAGAATACAGTTTTGCTACGTTCGCAGTAAGAAAAATGTAGGAAAAGATAAAGATTTTTGTGAAAGCACTAACCTATATAGACTACGACGTTTAAAAGTGGGGAACGGCTGGAAATTCCATAATTTTCACGATGAGGCGACAGCCCAGCAATTTGTTTTAATTAATATTAAATCAATCAATGAGCTAATATTTATTTCAACGGACTAAATCTATTATTTGTAAAATCACAAAGCGATTGATATAAAATTCGGCCAATTTCGATTAATAAAAATACTTATTCTATCTAACGGTTTAATTAATAATTAGTAACACTTCTATCAATTCAAAATCATGCAATTCCAGAAGCTGATTACTGTTTGACACATCTGTCGGTGTTCGCATTATTTAAAATACATAAAATTTAACACAATGGTAAAAGATTACATTCCTTTCATTGTAGTTGAAAATTATAGAAAGTATTCAGTGTTGGGTAAGATCCATTTATTTAGGATCTAGATACAGATCCAAACACATTTTTGAAAACTGATCTAGATACAGATCCAAGATCCGTACGTAAAATGGATCTAGATAAAGATCAAAGATCCTTGAAATGGGATCTAGATCTTTAATAAAGATCCGACATTCCTAAAATTGTTTCGAGATTTTTCTAATTATTAACATTATCTTTAATTGCTAGTATTGCTACTGATGAGTAGTACTCCCATTCCCATGATCATTTTCATGTAATACAAATATTAGTCCGTAAGGTTAAATTATTAAGAAAAATAATATACAAATATAATTTTTATAGGTTTTTATTGAAAACTGACATTAATTATTTAACGCACTACAAATTACAAAATTAGTATTAGGTACACATTTACACTTGCAAGTTGCAATGTTAATTGTTAATTTAACTTAACACATAGTTGTTATACAATTATAAGGATAAGGACATTTATCTAAATTATTATAAGTATACATTACATAATTACATTTTATTATCTAATTTTATTTTATTTTGTTTTAAAATTAATAGCATCTCAAATATATCATCACCTAATCTATTCCTACGAGGAGTTTAAATTAGTCCACCCATACTAAATATCCTTTCAACGGGGCACATGAAGGAAGTATAGAATTATATTTTAAAAGATTTCTTTTATAGCAGGGTACATATTTAATTGCTCATAGTTAGTGCTTGTGTCTTTAAAATAATTTGTGCATTCTGAATCAAATGTTGTTTGCGATTGAGTATTTATTTTTAAAAAATCAAAGAATTCGTCCGTGGCAGAGGATTTTTTTTCAGTAAGTGTGAACTGAATTTCTGATTCTGAATTATTAAGATTTTCTTGAAATCCGGAATTGTTAAGTTCACACAATAATTGCGTTTGACAGAATGCTGTTTCATTTTTAAAGGGGGTAATTTTTAACCACCATAATTTAAATTTTGGGTTAGAAATTGTGGATAACAGGTATGGTCGACTACTAGAATTTTTAATATCCATTATATTAGAGAAACGTCTTGTAAAGCCGTTCAATAAACATTCTCTTAATTTAGAACCAAATGTCAGTTTTGTCATTGCTTCTAAGCTAGCTTTAATTTTGAAAAGTGTTGGCAAAACAGTACCTAACTGACAAGTTTTTTCATCTTGTAAAATATCTATTGCAACGGCTATAGGTTTTGTAACAGAAATATATTCGTTTAAAAACACAAAATCTGACAGTTGGAACACGTCTAATTTTAATAACTTACAAACATCACTTAATTTTGCTTCAATATTAATTAGTTTAACACATGCGTCATACATGGAATTCCAACGAGTAGGACAAGGAACTTTCAATTTGACACCGCAAACATTTTCTAACTGATCCGACGCCTTAGTTGACCTACTCACTAAATTCCATAAAGAATAAGCTTTCCCAAAAACAGTATCGTACATTTTTTTATACCTTATGTTTTCAAATGCTTTAGCTGCATCTATCGTAATTACAGGGCTGAGTGTATGCGAACAACACTTAAAATGTTCGGGCAAAAGCACGTAAGTACTGTCAGTATCAAAAGCAGGTAATGATTCAACATCTACATCGTTTTGATTTTGCAACTCTGTTAATTCGCTATCGCTGCTCTTATTACATATAGAAGCAGTAAATACGTTAAAAGCTTTATTAAAGTTGCTTGCGTTATCTGTTACCGTTCCTGAAATTTTACCGAGATTTAATTTGTATTCGTTATGAATTTCACTTATTAATTCCGCAATTCTGTCAAATGTGTGTGCAAATTTAAATCGCCTACAGCTTATTGCAAAAGATTTACGTTGGAAGCTATTACTATCGATAAAGTGTGCAGTCATACCAAGATAACTTTTGTTATTGGTGCTCCAAACATCTGCAGTTGTACAGACGTATTTGGTTTTATTTAATTCTTCTATTACAGCACCAATAACTGCTGATTTCTCTTCTTCTAATTTACTCTTGAGCGTTTTTCGGTCACAAGGTTTTTGCCAGAAAGTTCTTCTACTAACCTAATAAATGCGGGTTTTCGACTGTACAAATAGGCCTCATCTCTTCAATTATGTAATCTAAGACGAGTTTGTTAACAGAGTTCTTTGTGGTAGAACTGGTAGATCGTTGAAAAATGTTAGTCTTGTTGAAATTCTTCATTGATAAAATTTCGGTTTTACTTTTTTTTGTTGTCTTTTCTGCATCGAATTTGCTAAATGTTACTGGATGCTTTCTCTAGAAAAAAGGAGAAAGTGTATGTTAATTTATAAAATTCAGATTGAAGTCACTTCAAGTTTTAGTCAAAATTTAGATAACACCAATTTTGAAAGCGACTGAATCCCATCTTTTATGAATACAGGTATCATAAACATTTAAAAAAGCTTTTTGATGCATTAGGGACTTTAAGAAATAAATCTCAACCTTTTGTAAACGTTCTTTTACACACGAGAAACTAAGTATTTTGCAACAAAAAATACTTTACGTAATTCATATAGAATTTAATAAGAAAAATTAAGTCTACAAATCACGTTTTGATATATCAGATGATGTATTTCGTAAGAATCCAATAAATGATACTAAAATTCTGCCAAAAACTATATTAATACATACCTTCATATGCCGAATAAAATTTCCTGTTGAAGTCACATGACCTTGTATTTGTGCGGGACAATTTAGACACTGGGTCACTATCTTGTTGTCACATTTTGATAAAATTTACCGCTTAAGATTGGCGGAACTTCCATTAATTCAGCTTCGTCACTCATTGTTGATCTAACTAACAATTAACAAATGTGCTTTACTTAAAGTCGTATTCTTAAGAACTGAAGACAAGATTGTTGTTTTTCTATACCTCCTTTTGTTCGATTAAATTAGCAACAGGGAATTCCAGTTCCACCTAACTTAAGTACCTACTTTAATGGATGGATGGCCCAATTGTCATTACTCATTAAGTCATTAGATTAGCACTTAGCTGTCATTACCTGCCTTTGTAGCTTTGGGAAACAAAACAACCGACGGAAATATTAACAAAGGAAATGAATAGTTCTATTATTGGTTATTTCGAATTTAACATGCCTCAGGCAGTAGGTAATTGTGTAAATGTGTATGTATCTCTGTGGGGTACGGATGTAACGGTCGTAACGGAGCATAATGTATTTTTAAATATAAAGCTCTGTTGCCTCATCTAATGGATCTTTGGATTCAAGTACTAAAGATCTGTTAAAACGTGATCTAGATCCAGATACTAGATCCTAGCAGAGCAAAGTATCTAGCCTACCCAACACTGCCCTTAACACATCACTATAATTAGTAGTAGGTGTTGAACTAATACAGTTTGTCACATTCACAGTCATATATAAACCACATTTAGATAGGAATCATATACAGAGATAACTGGGATAATTTTAATTGGTTGTGAACTTAGCTAATAGTTCGCCCTACAAACGTTAAGTGACTCTGCATGAAATAAAATCGTTTATATAATGTCAAATGTCAACTGAAATATTCAGCTTGTGGTTGTCATAGATAAACCACATGTTCGTGTAACTCCATAGGCAATTTTGTTCGCTTTTAGTTGTATTGTGTGTCCTTGTTAAACTACAAGAAAAATCTATAAGTGTATCTTTGTTGTTCAATCGAGAAAGCATTAGTGATGTCGCCACTGTAAAATGAATTGTCAATATGTCATTTGTGTTTATCATTTGTGTTTCGTACAT
Organism: Vesta saturnalis; assembly: GCA_036346205.1. Lineage (NCBI taxonomy): Eukaryota > Metazoa > Arthropoda > Insecta > Coleoptera > Lampyridae > Vesta > Vesta saturnalis. The sequence goes on from JARFJB010000437.1 coordinate 46,596, forward strand.
TGAACTGTTTCGTATTGTAGATTATTTTGTGTACATTTTGTTATTAATCTTATTAATACGTTACTATTTCCTATTTAGTGTTTATTTTAAATACCTTGTGTGAACGTGCGTGTGTTAGTTAGTTAGATTTAAACTAAAATTTAAAAAATAGAAGTGTAAGCTTATTATAATTGGTACTAGGACCACATTAGGTTATATTTAGTGGTATTTCCTTGATTGAAAATTTGTAAGTATGCAACCCCAATATTTCCTAACAACTGAAAACTGAATGTTTATTGTAGAGTCTATATTCGCTTCAAAATGCCCGAATCATTATGTTTAGTGTAATAGCGTAATTCAGTCTATTTATTGTAGTTTGCAATGCAATGTTGTCTAATTGTTAACATCACAACTAACATAGTAATTAAAATCTTTTTATAATCTAAGCAATTATACAACTAAAACGAACTTCTTACAAGAGGTTTATCGATAAAATTATTTCAGTAAATTATGTAAAAGCTTACAACAGATCTTTCAGTTTCTTTATTCAAAGATAAAAGCAATAAAATATTAAAGGTAAATGAAAACATTTATATCTCCCGCTCATTTTTAAATCGACATGTCCGCCACCTACTTTCACTTTCCACTACAGTTGACCAATGCATTATTGTGGCCAAGAATTATACATTAAGTTACACGTCTCGGTGTTGTCTCTGGCTTGTGGTTGCTTGTTGTTTGAACAAGATTGTTTTAATTTAGTTAAAATAGATATTTATGTCTTTAAAATGGATGTCGCTAAGTCTTATAAAAATAATTGTTGTGTACCTAGTTGCACCGATCAAGTAAGCAAAAGGCATAGGTTTCCTAAAGACGTGAATTTATTGAAAGAGTGGGTGAACAACATTAAGAACCCACGCCTGAATGAATTAACTCCGGACCAAATATATGTATCTGCTTTCGTGTGTAATAGACATTTTATACAAGAATATTTGGTACCTGGTACCAGAAGAGGTCTTCGGAGGGATGCTGTCCCTACGTTACATGTATCAGGTGAGCAGTGTTATTGTATGGATAGTGTATTAACTGACGGAAATTGTTTAATTTTAGAACGTTCTAAAGTGCATGTTCAGGTGGAGTCAGAAGTAATAACGGACCAAGCTGTTAACGAACCTGGCCATCAAATGTTGATATAACACAGGGTGACATTGCTTTAAATACTGCCAGTAAATCCCAGAGTTCCTGTCCATCAAGTTTATCAGGTAAATTAAATATACTTTTTATGTTACACCAGAGTATATAATAGGAAGAGAGCCAATCTGCATGTAAAATAACGTGTAGGTATATCAAAGTTAGTCGACCATTTGGAAGTACAGTGACTAAACAGAGACAGTGGCGACAATAGGTGTCTCATTTTTTATTGGTTTTCTGGGATCACGTATTTTCGGTCCACATTTTTAGAGTGGAAAAATGCCTGGTTGTTCTGCAGTGAAATGCAGCAAATCAACAGAAAAAGAATTTCTGATGAAACGCTTTCCGAGAGATGTCGAGAGTAGAAAGTAATGGTTAAGTAAGACTAGAAGGGATAATTGGATTCCTACAGATCACGCATATTTATGTGAAGTAAGTTACATAGCTAAACAATCCACATGTTCCTAATAACTTGAATAACAATTATTATTTAATTGCTTCATAAAGTACGTGCTTTATATTCACTTTGCCCCAGAAGTGTGAGAGAAAACTAGAGAAGATGGCAGTCGTAAATTAAAAGCAACAGCTGTTCCAACCATCTTCTCATTTACAAACCCAAAATGTACAAGAAAGCCACCTCTTCAAAGAAACATGTTACCACCAAAGAAAGTTAAAATGCCCAATACTGTTAAAAGTAAGTATACTTTCATAACATCATTATTAATGTTTGTTATTTGGGATTGTCAGTTATTCCATCTAATATTAGAGTTTATGCACAGTTGCCATTTAAATTTATCAATACTACTTACACTTAGTATAATGCTTTGTGAACATTGAATTAAATTAATAATTTTTATAATAGGTTTCATTGTGTAAAACAATCATTTGAGTATCTAGTGCCTTTTTATTTCACATAAAAAATTATTGTAACATGTCTTCTAATTTGTTTTTAAAATAAATTATCTTTTGTAGGTGAAGAAGTGCAGCCAGTAGAAATAATAAGTGAGGAATCGACATTCCTGACATTGTCTCAATACAGCCTTCTACATCAACTACAGACAATTTCGTAACCAAATTAAAGACCTATGAGAAGTTATTCTGTAAAGAAGTGTCGAGAGTCACAAAATATAAAAGCTTGTTATGTAAAATGAGACAAACACTTAAAAAGCATGAACAACAGACTGAACCCAATAAAGCTTTAAATAAGTCTGTTTAATAATGACCAACTAATGGCACTGAAGAAAAGACAAAACAAAAAATCTACAAAGTTAATGCAATCGTCTAATGAAACAGTAAGACATTCATTAAAAACGAAATTTTGTTGACTTCAAAAAAGACAAGTTCGTTATGACGAGTACGTTTTTTTAAGACTATTTGGAAAATTTATTTAGTGTCTTGAGAAGCAAACAAATAGTCCCTAATGCAGTACAGGTTAAAAACAATTTAAAATTAATTTGTATTTCCCAATATGTAACGAATTCCTCATCCAGTAGCTGTGAAGAACATGATAGAGAATTTTTATCTTGATTCTTGTACACTGTTCGAGTTCCAATTTATAAATATGATGATGTGCTTCCTCCTAATATTGAAGAAACCTTTGTTATGGTGAATTGAATTCCTTCTATAATGTGTGTGGGTATATTCTACAAAGTATTACGAAAACATATAGAACTGATAAAACTTGTATTGATGCAGCTGGTTCTCAAACTACACTTAATAAATTTACTAAATTTACATTACTAAAAGGTTTCGAGGACATTCTCTTTTTTTGTAACGAAAATATTATTATACCTTTTTTAGATATGGAAAGTGTTTTAAAAAAATATTTTACCATTGTATCCTCACCAAACATCAACTTAAAGAATTCTTTATAAGCAAAATGTCGAACATAAGTTTAGATTTACCAAATTGTCATAGACTTAAAGCTAAAATAATAACTAGATTGTTACTTTTAGACTAAAAATTAATTCAAAAAAAACTAAGGCCACAGCAAAAAGGCTAGCCAGTAAATCTGTTACTGGATATTTGTTGTAAAGGTCAACTCTTCAGTAGTGTTTACTGCTCGTCGTTAATTTATGAATCCAGCTATCCCATTTGTTTATACTGTCTTCCCATATAAAGCAGTGAATTACATTCATTTTGATCTTTCTACACTAGATGATATAATGACATTGAGCCATAGGCAACACACATTACGTCCTACGCTTTTATCCATAAGGTTGACTCTCTTCCCCTATTATATACTATTTGATTAAACTATAAATTTATTTAATATTTAATTAATATTATATAATATTAATAGAAACAAGAAAACGAGGTATTTTGAATGTAACAAGACAAGAACATTTGACACCAAGATGTAAACAATTTTACAAAATCGTGGGTGAATGGGGACGCAAGACTGCAAAACTTCACCACAAAATGAAGAGTCTGCGGGCAAGGTTAGCTAATGCTGAGAGAGCAGCAAATTCTCCCAACTTTACTCATTTAATGGATCATGTTACTGACACGACTTATACCTTCATTATGCAGCAGGTGAGGAATCAAAAGTTACGACCTAAAGCCAGGAGATTTACCATAAATGAAAAGGTGTTATTTCTGACGTTGCTTAAAAGTAGTGGAAAAGGGTATCGGCTTCTTTCAAAAATTTTTTGCTTGCCTTCCCGTAAAACCTTAACAAAAATGATGAATAATATTCCGAGCATACAGAAATCAATAATCACATCGTAAACAGTTTGAAAGAGATCGTTTCAAAACTTAGGACTCCAAATAATAAACTCTGTGCAGTAGTGTTCGATGAGTTAAGTTTAGCACCTTTGTTATCTTATAACCAAAAACACGATTGTGTTGATGGTTTAGAAGATGATGGTACCAAAGACATATTGCAACTCATGCAAATATTTTTTTGGTAAAAGGACTAAATAAACAGTGGAAACAACCATTTTCCTTTACGTTTAGTAATGGTCCTATTACAAGCATTAAGCTGATACAGTTAATTAAGCAAGTTATTTGCTCATGCCAAAATATAGGATTGGAAGTAGTTGCAACTGTATGTGACCAAGGTGGGTCTAATGTAGCAGCCATTAATGCTTTATTGAAAGAAACGAAGGAGAAAAGTTTGAGATGTGGTATTGAAAATCGGCATTTTGGTTTCCTTGTTAATGGAGTGGAGATAGTGCCAATCTACGATGTACCACACTTATTTAAGGGTATAAGAAATAATCTCCTCACCAAGAATATACATTTTCCAGAAAATGGCCGAGAAAAAATTGCAAAATGGCAACATATTGAACAATTCTATATGTTGGATACCATGGACGAAACCACTTTGTGTACCAAATTGACGGATGCACATATCTTTGCTAAAAAAATTAACAAAATGAAAGTATCACTAATGGCACAAGTGTTCAGTCACCAGGTGGGTTCATTAATTAAGCGCATCTCTCAGTGGGGTAAGAAATTTTCTAATGAGCATTCATTTATGTTTAATAACATTTTAATTTCAGATATTAATTCAGAATTCAAACTGGATAAGGAAGCCGCTGATACAGGGATGAACTGTTCGATAGTCTGAATGGGAATACCAAAGTGGCACCTTCCAGCAAACCATTAAAGGGAGGAGTAACAGAAGATTCACGACATGAAACGTTTTGGGTAAATTCTATTGCCAAACTAGAACAACTAAAATTCTGGTGTGGAAAGACAAATAAATTTGTGAGACCTCCATCCTTAATTAACTTAATAAAAACCCTTCGTGGTTTTATTTACCTCAAGAAGGCTCTTTTAAAGAAACTTAAATACATTCTGCCGAGAGCTATAAATCAAGATTGTATAGAAAATTTTTTTGGGAATATCAGAGCACATGGAGTAAGAAACACGTCTCCTGATGTAAATCATTTTGTTACTTCTTTTAAATCATTATTATTGAATAATTTTATGGCAAGTCATTCACCTGGTTCAAATTGTGAAGATGACTTTACCACAGGTGCTCTAGATAATTTGAGATGTTTTGTGACTGGTGAATTTGTTGCTGGGGTTCATCCCTTGGATGAAGGAAATGATGCCAACCTTCAAGATGTACCTAGAATTGTTCAAACAGTTAAGAAAACCAGAGTTGCAAAATCCACTATAGCTTATATAGCAGGTTTTGTGGCCAGAAAAGTATTAAAATTCACCAAACACTGCCCGAATTGTACACAAATATTGCTACATTCGGATGGTGATATTGAACTAGGAGTGATAGAAGCTAGGCAGTATACGGCCTCAAATTTGGTAAAACCTGGTAGCTTTTTATATTTTGTAACAACACAATCATTGTCGAGGCTTTTTTATTTAATTCCCAGGAATTGCCATAAAAACAATATGCTTACAATGTTGAAGGATATTATTTTAAAGACAATAAGCTTTCATGTATTAAACTGTACAGAACACAAACATATAGGCAATTTAATTGCAACTCTAATTATAAGATGTGTATTGTATTATTGGTGTAAGTCTGTAAATAAGATATTATTAGGGAAAGATGTAAAATTTGTTAGGTTTTTACGTCAGGAAACAAATCCTTTTTTTATTGATCCTGTTAAATTAGAAACTAGATATAAGTATTTGAAAAAATTAAGAAAAACAGCGTAAATAAAATTTTAAGGACATCAATAATTAAATTGTTCTGGAGTTATTGATATGATTCATTTTCTTTAGTTGTCTTCTTTAAGTATGAAAAGTAATATTTAAAAAAGAATAAGTGCAACCTTTTAATTGTTCTTGGCTTATTGTAATTAATGTTCTTCTCTCAAACTAGTATTTTAAATTTACGGTAGTGTACGTTTTTTTAATTTGTTTTTCTGCGACCGTCTTAAAAATTGTTATTTCTAATACTAAAAACTGTCGTTGAAGTTGATGTTTTTATTACTAATACAAAAAAGTATTTATTGCTAAGCAACACTTTTACTTCCTAGCCATAAAAGTACTTTTAGTTCCTAGGATCTTTTTTAATCTTAATATTTTATTTCAAACAAGACTACAAAGTATTAAACAAAGTCAAATAAATTATGAAATGAACACAAAAATTGTAATACTTGACTTTATTTATTACTTTAATGAGTAATGTTATTTATTATTCTGAATACGGTTCTTTCGGTCGCAGAAAAAATAGTATATATTATTCGGATTAAAAGTGACTGTTTGTGACACACAATTCTTCTCATTTGCTCGGCTACGCTGTGCTTCCCCTTGCCAATGAAAAGTATTGTTAGTCACAAAAAGTGTCACTTTTAATACTAATAATATAATATACTTTTTATTATCATCACGATAAAATGCATATTATACAGTTGGTAAGCATGATGATCTCGCCTATTTAAAAGGTCAAGCCAAAAGTTGCACTTGAGTTCAGGCTGTGCACTGGCAAATTTGTATTTTAATAAATTTTATATGATTAGTAAGAAGTTCTGTAAATATTGTTAGAAACTTGGTTTACTAGTGTACTTCGACAAAGTAGGGAACGGCTTGTAAGTGCATCTCATGTGGTCCGAATGGCTATCTCGTTTCCGTTTCTGTGCAAATGCAATTTCTCACTTGACAAGCTGTACAACTTTGGTCAATTTACAAAAAAGTTACCTTGTTCTGGGTTATGGCTTACTTGATATCGATAAACAATGAAATATTCTATTTTTGTTTTTTATTCAGCTAATGGAAGAAATATCGTCTCAAGAGTAGTACATTAGTAAAGTACTTTTTCAATGATCAAAATATGACTGTTGAATTTTTGCACGACCAAAGTCAACCCTTGAAATAAAGTGGGATTCCCATGCTTAATGTTAAGGGAATAAAGTGAATCTCTTAATCCTGTATGGCTATTCACCCGAGCCCTAGCGAGAAAGATAATAACATCAACAATTAAGACATTAGTCCAAAAAGTATAATTTTAGTGATGAATTATTTTTCATTATAAAATAAATATAATTGTATTTTAATTAATTGTTGGAGAAAAGGATCCGTGGCAATGGAATATATTTTATCTAAATATACACCATTGTTATTGATTTTTATTGTCTTGAAATAAAATAACAAAAATATACTACTTTTATATTTTGGCGCCATTCACTTTTAGTTCCCCCTACATCTACTGCAAGCGCTGTAATTTGTCCTAAGTTGATAATATAGAGCTTGCCTATCTAAATGTGGTTTATCTATGTTCACAGTTTTATCATTAATAAATATACTTTCCATTATGGTATAGTATTCCCAATTAACCTTGCCTCGCCATGTCCTCTTCTTATTATTGTTATCTTTCAGTTTTAAAAAAGTGCTCTTCAAATTGCGCATTTTTCTGTCTAAAATGCCTCCATCTACTCCATAATTGAAGGTTTGCATCACTTCAGCAATTTCTGTCCACAGACCCTTTTTCTTAATCTTTGGATTACGGAATTTTTGTATTCTTTTGCGATACTCTTCCAACAATAATGGCACTGCAGAACGTTCCCAAATAAACTGCCCATCTTCCTTATCTACCACTATATTTTCACCATCACCAGTATCCTCCTCTACGGCATGGCCAGAGTTGCTCGTACTTCCTTGGTTTATGGATTCCGAATTTAACTGGTCATCACATTTATCTAAAATAATAAAAGGTTTACTTCCTGCTTTATATTAACAACACAATTTACTTGCCTGGTTGTACATTAATTTTACGCACTAATTTATTGTTTATTATGGTGTACTCATTTAAATAAATAACCTTGCCTTTCATATTTTTTAATACAAACACATTTAGCGGATTATGCGCGTTTTTAAGGTTAGGAAAAGTAAACCGCTTCTTACTAAGCGGGAAATATTTACACTTACTGATTATTGGCAACGCTGACTATGCTTCATTTTAAGCGGATCTCGTTCAGAGAGAAAAACAGGTCAGCAACTCAACATGCTGCGTTCCCTAAACGCGCCCAATCTGTAATGTACCCAGGCCAGTCTTGCGACCGCACATCTCAAATGCAAGAACAAAGTTAATACGTGAAACGATTTAAGCCAAATGATCATCATGAGAAACCAGGTAGGACCACTTTCGTTGTGTAAAGGAGTAGTTACAGAATATATGTAAACCTATGTGCTAACACCTTGGTGCAGGCCTTATTTCATAATTGGCGTACACCAGGTCATACCATTAGCTAACATTAAAAGTCAAACATCACAACCTGTTCAAGGTCTGTATTAACAATAAACAAACCCAAAGGTAACATATTTCCCAGAGACACAAGTACATGGTATTATATACTCTTATATTTTTAGCAGCGGTTATCTACAAGGTGGACTTTTGTCACTCGTACCTCGATAGCCGATTTTTGCTCTTATATTTGTTTCCATGCTCAGTTCCACTAACTATGTTACTGTATAGGTATAGAATGTCAAATAGAGTTATGATAATGAAATCAAAAGACCTTTCTACCTTATTGACAAGCTTGTGATGTAATATTAACTTTCAGATTATAATTGACATTAGTTTATATTGGATGAAATAATAACCTTTCCATGGTATTGTAATATGTTTCTTATACTAACTTCTAAGAGAACGGTCTGGCTTCTAATCAACTTATATTTAATTTACCCTTTGTTGAGCTCAATATTATAAGCAGTTTCTGTAATAAAATATAATTAGTAAAATATGACATTACCTTTTTATTCTATTCTAATTTTATCAGAGGAAAAATAATTAATTCATCACTTTTAAAATATCTAATCAACAACAACCCTTCAATTATTTCTTCTCTATCCACTTATCTCTAAGCACACCTTATTTCTATCCTATCTAAATTATACTACAGTCACCTATATTCACTAAACGGTTTTCAATTCAACCCGCCTTCTAATTTATAAAATCAAATAGGTACAGATGCACCAGTTGTGGTACACCACAAATCGTGCAAAAAACAGTATGAGCATTACAAACATTCAGGGTTGTACTGATCTCCGGCCAAATTGGAGGCTTAGCTATGTTGACCAATAAACGTCCCTTACTGTTCTTGATACTCAATATACTATTACAAATTAAAAAAGCAGTATTAATAGTAATATAATAATTCTTACAAATGTGTAATGTTAATAAGTTTTTTATTCTTGCGATTACTTTTTTGTCTAATTAAGTCTCTATTGATAAATTTTAAAGTATAAAAAATTCTAAATCGAACATATAATGATAAAAGATAATTAAAAGGAAATGATGCACAGGGATGTTGAAAAGCAATGGTTTCTAATTCTCTTTTTAATGTTAGACCGGTGTGAGGAAATAAAACTAATTTCGGGAAGTATTTACAAAATTGTACATCCAGTTCATGCACATAACTATAAAACGATTCAGGTGGCATTCTTAAGTTTCCAAAAACATCTCTATTCTCATTTTGATATGCTCTAAAATGGCACAACATTGTAGCATTAGTCAACTATTTTTGGCATTTAGAATATGCTTTACATTTTTGGCAAGTGTGTTTCTTCAAATATTTTTGTATCAAATATCCTGCAATCCATGACAATGCATTTGTTTCAGGCAATTCTAAGTTGATGTATTCTTCGCTCTGAATTTGTGTAATTTCATTAAAAATATTTGTTTGTTCAATACATGAATTAAGATCTTGCATTTGCGGATCCATTAAATTATAGTGGACGAGGAGTTCATCGAAATCTGGTATACAGTTTGATCCATCGGTATGTTTAAAATAATTTAAACAAAAAACCTTTCTAAACGAGTTCTGAAATTGAATTGGAGTCGGGTTAGTCGAATTACCCCCGTTGCCTGAGACTGCCAAACATGTTTTCTAAACAATCTTGGTTGATGTGTCGTGTGCATAAAAATTTTGTATTATGTTGCATGTCCTTCCATAACATTAAAAGAGCATTAATAGTAGTTACCCATACTTTAAAACATTTTAATGTGTTTGTAATATCTTTATCACCATTAAATGCTTTTATATTTGTGAATAATGTTTTCATTTTTACCAGATGGGAAATTTGTGGGGAACTACCGGTGGTCTTCTTCAAAATTTTGGATCTTTAAAACTGGTGGAATTTAAGATATCAAAAAGATTGTCCATGTCCCCAATAAAAGCTATTGTACCAAATGCCGCTTGTGGTAAATAATTGAATGACATTAGTGTTTCCATAGCAGTAGCAACAGTTGCACTAAAAACTTGAGCTGCAAGAAAGACACGCATTTTTTTAAAACTATCTGGGTGAAGGTGTTCAACCGTTAGTTTGGGTGCTAGTCTATTAAACCTATTTTTATCATAATGATATAAACCGTCTAAGTATTTTTTATCAATAACAGTCACGCTATGTTTAAATGTGCAGCGGAAAAAAATATTTCTAGTTGACTTTAAGAGATGAGGTGGGTCAAAAATATAATACACTGTTAACTGGTCTATGATAAAACAGGAGTTTTCTCGCGAAACACCAACGTCTTTACAAAATTTATAAAAATTAGGTCCTTGATCACTAATAATTGCTCGGACATTTAATCCCACACTTCTTAATTTTCTTATGCATGCAAAAACAATTTCTTTCAAATAGTTTACTTCACACGAATTATAGATGTAATAATAAGCGACTGGTTGTTTCCAATTTTGTTTTAATCCTCGTGCCATCAAAGTTAATGCACTATTCGCAGGAACATACACCTTCGACTGCGGATCTTCATGAAATCCTACTACATAATCCTTCGATCTGTTATAAAATAAATGGGTCTTTAATGCCATCTCATCTTTACACAAGACACAATCCCGAAATTCTTCATTTAAATTTTGTATTTTTAGCTGAATCATCTCATAAATGAGTGGATTATGACCTGAGGTAATGTTCCATTTTGATGTAATTCTACATAAAGTTGTTTTATGTGCTAAGTGAAAAGTTTCTTGTAAAAATCGATACACCTTTGGTCCCAAAAAATACACAGTTAAGGCAAACTGTTTTGAAGCTTCTATATAACGAACACCTTTGGATTTTTTTGTTGCCATTTCATATTGCCGCATTATAAAATTTGCCAATCCAGTATTAAATGTACGTTGACATAGTTCTATAAACTGTGTGTTTGCTATTTCACTGTCCTGCACCTTAGTAGAGGACTTGGCTAATCGATTACATTTTTTTTTAAACGCACTACTTCACATTGCAATTCTTTTATTTTGGCCTCAGCTTTTTCCAATTGGGATGTATTTTCTTTTTCAGGTAAACAATATTGAGTTAAATTACACTCGGTAAAAAATACAATAATATTCTTAATCTCCGATGATAAATGTTGTTGCGTCTGATCAGCTGCAATATTATCCAAGCTGTGTAAGTATGATTTCCCTTGCATGTGTGATGTTGAAGTACTTGCTTCGACGTCTGTAACACGATGAAATTTTTATAATTGAAATTGGCATGACAATTAGTCTGCATAAAATAATGGATTACGTTCACTGCTATTTATATTGAGCAATTACATTAAACTTGTATGACGTGCACACAACAATTTACCTTCTGTAATTTAATAACATATGCTTTGCAGAGAATGTAATTATGGTGAAATGGGTAATATTTAAATAAAAATTGATTATGAACTTTGAACTTACCGTAATCACAGCAAAATAAAGTAGGAATAGACTCTTTTTTAAGTTTGCTTTTAGAAAAGCTGGGCCCCGAAAACATTGAATCCTCAAAGTGTTTTGCACAGACACGTTTTTTATGAACGACTTCTGCCCTTTCTCCCATTAGACCTAATCTTCCTATACATTCTATGCAATTGTCTACAAATTTCACACATTTTATTTTGCAGTATGATTAAAACAACTTACCTAACATGATCCAAGGGGATACTGAAGAATGAAAGCATTTTATTGTCTTTGCTATTATTTTTACAATTCCGTACACAACAGCTATTCACCATTTTTATATACTAAACAGTGGTAGCCATGACACTACTTGCGCCAGGAGGATGCGCGAATTCTAAACTTATCCCTTTGAAACCGGGGAGTGCTACTTCTTCGTTGTTGATATTCTCTGATGGAAGTACGTAACCAAATATGTAGTACTGATTACTCAATAACTGAATACTGAACTGCATGTACAGTTACTGGCGCAGGCGTACAGTTTTCAATTATTTTCCATTGGAGTTATCCCATCATTAGCGACACTAGTTCTTCTTTCATTTGGAGATATACAAGTGTGGAGTTTGTAATAGTTGATTTGGCATAAAGCGTTAGTGGTCTTAAGCTTAAGCAGAGTATTTACCTTTATGATTTGTGCAGTACCTTGAACCCAGAAGTGCCGAAGTGGTGTCAGTGTGAATACGTTATTTTATTTATTTTATTTCCATTAATCTTCCAAAACGGATCCGAATTCTAAGGTACTGTTATCTTTAAATTATTTTTAAATAATTTGATTGATGATATTCTTTTAGAAATCAAGATGGACATTAGACAATATTTGACAAAGAAACCTAGACTGGATAAAAGTTTTAGTGCAGCATATGAAGATAAGAACGAATCTGAAGTTGCAAGTTCATCAAATTCACTCGCGGAACTATATGCAGCGCCAGTTTCGGCAACGTCATCAGCTGTTTCCGGACATTCGTCATCTCATTTTCCTTCTCCGCCCAGTAAAACTACTAATCGATTAGATATAGGCATATATGTATCAGAAAGACAGATTCCTGACGAAATTAAGTTCATGTTGATTACGAATCCATGGTGCCCTTCTTTTAGTTATGATTTCAAAGCAGACATAGAAACAGGAAAACGTACCTTTTCTAAACATTGGCACCATACAGCGCTTGGCTGACCTATTCTGAGAAACTCAAAGGTGCATTTTGTCGACATTGTGTTGTCTTCAAATCAAATGTTGATAGAGGTAATCAGGGCTCCTTCATAACCACACCATTCAAAAGTCCACGTCAAATCATCATGGCACATAAAATCGATAGAGAAATCTCAATGAGTTGTTAATATTATGACCAATAAAGAAAAAGCTGTTGATATGCTGTTAGATGAAGCAAAAAATGCACAAATTGAAAAAAATAGAAACATTTTGAAAGCAATAGTATCAACTGTTTGTTTTTGTGGAACTCATGAAATTGCGTTAAGAGGTGAGAAGGCGTCAGAAGGAAATTTCATAGATTTGTTGCAATTAAGAATTGAAAGTGGTGATGATATTCTCTTGAATCACTTCAAAACGTGCCCAAAAAACGCTAAGTACATATCTGTACAAACACAAAACGAAATAATTGAACTTTGTGGAGAAAACATACAGAATAAAATAATTCAGGATATAAAACGAGCAAAATATTTTGCAATTCTTGCTGATGAGACAGCCGATATGGCTGGAACAGAGCAAATGTCTGTGGGAGTTCACTACGTGAATTTAGATTTAGGCATGTAACAATTTAATTTTTACACAATTATTAGATGTCGTTTACTATCGCTTTGAGAAATTCTACTATCTAGGCCATGACATTGAAAATGCGATATTTTCAGCATTTGTTAAATTGTCACCGTGTTAAACGGATTTGTTTATTTAACAAGTTTATATCACGAGATAATTATAACTTAATACGAAAATTTGAAGGGACCATTAGTTTAGTGCTATCTCCGTCATTTGTATGTTTAATTAATTTCTCATTTATAGGGTACCTACCTAAGTATATTACGTATTTTTTATCTTAAATAGAATAATTATATTCTTAAAGAATATATAATTTTGACCACCGGGAAGGGTTTAAAACATTTAAACCGTAAGTAAATTTCGTTACGCAATAGTTAACTTATATGTATTTCTAATTTCACATATTCTAGCTTCTTAATTCTACGTTATCTCATTCAGAATAAAGAGAAAACGATATAGAAAAAAAAAACATAAATGCAATGGGATTCCAACCCCTAAAGTGGATAAGCTAACGAGTCTACTCAAGTCAATAGCCGACAAGAAGGTCAGATACAAAGCACACATTACTTATCAACCCATATTAATACCGAGTTTTGCAAATAATCTTTTGGCTTCCGTTATATTTACATAAACCTATATAATTTATAAATCGTCCTTTTACTTAACTAACCTTATTAACCAATTTATAATTAAGTTTTGTACGGCGGAGCTCACAGAGTAGTTTTAGTGTGAATTTTATTAAATGGAAGTATTACGTTGATATAAAAAATTTTATTGGAACCCTAAACCTATTAGTGTGACAATAAATTTGGCGCCACACGTTTAATACTTATCATTAAAAATAACAACAAATATTAACGTAATATTTATTTGGCCTTTTGTTATCTATAGGTTGAAAGAATGAATGTAAACGCGTTAAAAGCAGATGATGCAAAATTAAGATCTTTAAGTAAGAATCGTTCACATTAACGAGCTATGCCGTTGCAGAAATTGCCATTGCGGGCTAAATGCTGAAAAATTATGTAGCCTCTTATTAATTCAAAGGTAAACAAGAATATGTAACGAAATGGTTGAATAAACTCTGGTCGAAATGAATGCTTTCTTGTCTACTAATATTACCAGTTTAGAAAAGCCGTGTTCCATGTATTCTGTACTAATACCAACGTTTGAGCATTTATGGTCGTCAATCCGTTTGAGATTATCAGAAAGTAATTAGAATTTACGAACAAAAATAAGGGCTTCTAATGTTTTGATCATAAATTCAACCGTATACGCCATATTTTCCGATCATTCCTTCTACCAACGAACTGATATGAATTCCAAAAACTTGCAACTATCGATGAACAATATTAGCATTCAGAGGACGTTGTAGTTTTATGCAGTATATGTCAAGTAATCCGATGAAGAATTCATAAGTTCTTCTTGGATATGTGAAGCGGAACCTGGATAATCAATGGTTTAGTTTACTTAGGAAAGCAGCCAGGTGATCAAACGTCTTAAATTTGTCTCAGTATTAATATAGTCAAAACCTTAGTGTTATCAATAAAAGTATTCTCAAAATATAACCTTTGATAACTGGGGTTAGTACACCATTCTTCTTCCGTTCAGGTTTTACAGAAAATTTAACTCTAGTGAACTAAGTCCCGAAACACGTAAACCTGTAGTGACGTAAGTTATTTTCATCACGATGATAAAATTGATTATTAGAAAGTACTTAAAATTTGACATTAGAGAACTTTTACAACAGCTCAAATTGGCGTGGATCACATGGTCAAAACTTGAAAATTTCTCCTGTAAGCGACAAACTCGACGCTGGCCATATGCAAATCGACGAACATTAGGGAAGATTGAAAAGCATATTTTAATGAAAATCCAAATTAAGCTGCCAATTACAGATCATTACAGGCGACTATTTTGAAGGAACTAAAATAAATTAAAATTGCCCTTTATAAAAGTGAGATCTCAGAAACTTTTAACGCAGTATTAGAGACATATAAAAACAATTTGATCGACATTCCAGAACCAACTGTACTTGAATCTAACTCACCACCGAAAATAAACCCGAACCCTCACTTAATCTAAGATTACCAGAATGAATATAACCTTATGTGACAAATGTCATACACCTACCTGTAAAGATCACAGTAATAGTATGTCAAAAGTGTAAAATGTAAAATATATTCAATATAGTTATACATATTTAATTGTACGTGAATACATGTTAGTCATTCCACTTCTTAAAAAAATTAAAATCTTCTGTTTTATATAGATTCAAAGATTGTCTACATTTAAACTGTCCCAATTGTCAACAAAAACTAAATTTTAAGAAGGATAACAGTCTCGACCCTTCTTGTAAAAATTTCGGACAGGCTGAAAATGATTCATGGTCCACTTGGTTAAAAACCGTTAAATATTTTTATAAGACTTCTTGTAACGTAGCATCTACACTTGTACATAAGAATAAAGATACTCGTCCTTATGTTTTATTAGATATCTGTGGAGAACCTATAGAAGCCTTATTTGATTCAGGAGCAAATCAAACAATCGTCGGCTCAGATGGTTTATATTTGTTAAGTAAGTTTAGATTAAACATCCCGCAAACCCATAATCAGTTTTCCCTTACTACAGCCGATGGGAAATGCCAAACTATTTTAGGTTTAGTTGAACTGCCAATTACGATTGACGGAATATGTAAGACTATATTGGCTATTGCCTGCTCTAGTATAAAAACTTCCCTTATATTAGGCGCAGACGCTCTGTATTCCTTTGGAATCCAAACAAATTTTTCAAAAGACCATTTTTATTTTTCAGAAGTTTGCTCTACTCAAGCTATTCACAGTTTCGCAGATTTAGATATTAATCAAAAAGAAGCTCTAAATAAAGTAATTAGCAAATTAAAAAAAATATCTGGTCCGGCATTAGGACGTACCAACAAAATTACTCACTATATTAACGTAGAAGATACAAAACCTTTTAAACAGAGATTCTTTCCCCTTTCGCCAGCAATGCAAGTGCATGCAAACAACGAACTAGACAAAATGCTGCAATCTGGCATTGTTCGCCCGTCCACTTCGCCTTGGAACTCACCAATGGTGTTAGTTAAAAAAAAGAGAGTAATGACTATAGACTATGTTTTGATGGAAGAAAATTAAATTCGGTCACTAAAAAGGATGCCTACCCTCTGCCTTTTCTTAATAGTATTTTAGACAGGCTCAGGGATGCACATTTCCTGTCGTCAATTGATCTAAAACAAGCTTTTTATCAAGTACCGCTTCATCCCGATTCTTATGCAAAAACTGCACTCACTGTAGCGCGACGTGGTTTATTTGAATATACAGTTATGCCTTTTGGTATAGCAAACGCTCCAGCTACACAACAACGACTAATGGATAACATTTTGGTCCACTTTTAGGAGAAAAATACTCACCCTCACCGCCGCTGGGGTGAGGGGTTATTAGGAGCAGATTTTGGTTATTATAAAATATTTCTAAAACAGCTGCATATTTGAAAGATATCAAAATACGTAGATCTAGAACTTAAATATATCGATTAATTATGTTCTATGCAATTTATTGATACGACGCGTAGTTTAGTGGCAAAAAAGTTGCTAAAGTAGAAGGTGTTAGTTCAATTTTTTTAATATCTGAATAACGGTTAATTTTATAAGAAAAAGTGTAGACATATCGTCACCTTAGTACTAGAAATCGACAATTTTAAAAAGCACATTGCTGAAAAAACTGATTTGAAAATTTGCATAAAATTGAGTACTTTACAGCTAATAAACATTCAATATAATTTTTTATTGTGGTTTGCTGACTTTATCAGAAAGGAAGTATATTTTGAAATGTTTATAAGATATTTTTTGACATTTTGCAAATTTTTGAAAAAAACGAGATACCTATTTGTTGCACTAACTTGAAAATTGGTTTAATAATTTGATTTTGGGAAGAAAACACACTGGGAGTAACTTAAAGCGGTTTTATTCGCAACTTTTATAATCTATAATTCTGAAAATAATCAAAATAATGAGAATACTTCATTCATTCATCTTCAGGGCCTGTATCATTGCTTTCTGAAAATTCCTGTCGTCGGACTCCACTCTTTTTTGTTTCTCCTTGGTGTGGTAAATTTTCATAAAATGGTTTGTATTCTAGCGCTAAATCTGGAGTGGCTGATGTAAATAAAGAATTCAAATTGTCGTATTTTGCTTGGGAATTAATGATTTGTATAAAGGTTTCATTGTGTCTGATAACGATAGTTTCTGATTACTGACCCTCGTTTTCTTCTTGCAGTCAAGTACCCTAAACTCTTCATCAAAACTCCTTTGAAACGTATTAGTAATGGCCTGCTTTTAGTGAAATTCAACCAGCCAATTTTTTGCCAACTAACTGGTTTACGATTTTCGTCTTCTTTCCTGATAACCATGTGCCGGTTCAGGTGAGATTTCCAATCTATTATATTTTCAGTGGTAATCTCATGAACAACATACGACTTGTCACCTTTCCTCCTAGCACTTCGAGCAATGGTTTTCCAATCGGCAGGCTATTTCACTTTACCGATCCTTTTTTGTTCCGTACTTATGGCCGAATGCATTGAATCACATTCCATTTCGCTATGACCCACAACTAGAAATTTCAGATCAATGGTTTGTATGGTAGGCAGTTCCTGAACAGCGGTCAAGCACATTGCAGCAACAAACTTGTTAAGATTCTGCCCACCACATCTGTCACTGAAACAGGAAATGTGATTTACAGATGGAGGAAGAGATTTAAAGTATTGATATAGACAGCTTGCAATTTCACAACTGTCTCTTTTTCCTTGTGCTTCTGTCCACATGAAACAGTCTCCACGATTTGTGTTGACGTCGTATATTGTGAAATTAAAAGATTTAAATCGTTGCTTATAAAATAGAGCATTGTTAGTAGGGTCCATTGGAGCCAACAGAACTTGCTGAAGATCAAAATTGCAACTTACCATTGTCTCGTTTGAATTTACAGCTTGCTCTTTGTCCCTCGTTTTTCGGCTCGGGCCCTATCTTTTACTACAATATGAGCGTCATAGTTTACTTTCATTTCATCTTTCTTTTCGGAAGTATTGTATGCCATGCAAATACGGCACTGATCTTTTTTTGGGCGGTGGAACCCTAGATTGTACTCTTCTGTGAAAATTTTTCTATATGTAGCTAAAGTAGCCGCTACATGACCATTTTCTGTGCATACTGACTTATACATGGAATACATTATTGTAATGTTAAGCGAGGAATCTAAGTATTTTCTATTTGTTCCTGAGCGACAATAATGGGAATCAACCACTGCAAATCTTTCAATGTGGTTTCTCACACTGCCCAACAGTTCAGTAGAAGTAGTTTTTTTCACGTGCCGGCCTCTTTTATCTCCTTCACTTGTATTTCTGACGTTCTCTTTATCATAGCCATATCAACAACACCTTTATGAATACCAAGTGTATTCAAAAACATGGTCTTACACACTTGGACCCTTTCGTTGCTTTGTAGTAAATAAAGAACCACAGTAAAGTTTCTTTTCGATCCCTCTTTTGTTGTGCTTTTTTTAACAATTTTATCTGTGTTAGAATGAATAAAATCGCGTTTTCTTTCATATGTCTCTAATTTATAATAGCTCCGAAAAATTTCCAGTCCTTCTTCTGGTGAAAATTTCTGATTATACTTTCTTCTGCAGTTATTTTCACATGGATCTATCATGGCAACACCAGGTACATAAGTTCCCCTAGACGAAACATAGCTTTCTCCACGTTGCCGTTGTGTTTTAGCAATATTTCGTTTCCATTTTTCTGGGCGTCTTAGTCGTTTCCTAGGATTTTCTGTGTATGTGTAGGTGTTTCTTCCATACCTTCTAATTCCCGCTCTTCGTGTGAAGGCTGTAAATCAACAATCTCATTTTCGATTTCACTCTCAAAAGGCTCGTGTTCATCTTCCCATCTGAATGATCATCTGACGAGGGGTGATATTCAGAACCGTCAGGAGAGAAAGGTTCAGTTATTGGTTCAAGATCGAAATTTTCATTGTTAAAAAAACTATGAGAAGTAGAGGGTATAGGAATATTTTCAGGTGGCCACTCTTTTAAAATACTGCAAAAGTTATCACACTTAATAATCCCGTCAATTCGAGGCTTCAGTACACATTTTACATGACTTCCCAATATAAAATAACGAACAGAAAATCACACTAAATTTACGAACATAACCTCAAAATGTTCGAGTTAATAAATCTCTTTATGTTGAAATCATGCAGAATTGACGTTTTCTGTACATACCAGCTTGAACTTCTACATTTCGAAGAGCAGCATCAACCATTTTTTTTCCTCTGGTACCCATAATTATCACTCACAACACAAAATAATCACAACAACAATAAATAAAGTGTGCGTATAAGTAGACAACTGTTCTTATTAAGGGATTTTCACGAACACAACTAGACAACTCAAGATATCTAGTTGAAGCATGAAGCGTCGCACTACTCAGCCTCATACCTACTTGACGCAATAACCAGACGCGTCAGAAAGGAGCGTGCTAGAGTTATCTAGTTATAGAATTTAGTAGAGCATTACACGTTGTGTAATTTGGGTTGCATAACTCAAAATCATAAAATTTCTAGTTAGCGTAGAACGGGATGAGATTGATCAAATTTTTATTTCAAATGCATATATCTAAACATTGGTGTTATCTTTGTTTGATATGATTATCCTATGTTATTGACCTTAGCATCAGAAGTCTTATAAAACTCATAAATTTCATGGAAAAATTCAAAATTTCAAGAAAACCAAATTGAAATTGATACTCGTTTCTTCAGGTACAAAAATATTTATTGTTTTATTTATTTCGTAACATAATAGGCATTTTTAACTCAAAGAACGTAAAATAGTTTATTTCTAAATAAGAACACAAATAAATTCTATATAACAGAAAAGCGGAAGGTTAAATTATATGTATTTTACACCTCGTTTACATCTACTGAACCCGTGAAAGTAAAAACATTGTCGCCGTCATTTGATTCTAATGAAGGCTCTGGTAAAATAGATATAATATCTGAAAATGATACCGTGGATACATCTTCAGGTATCAGTTTATATTTTGAATGATTATTATTTAGTGATTTCAGTCCCATAACAGTATACTCAGTACTAAACAGAACTTCTTGAACGACACAAACGTATCTGTATGAAAAAGACTTTCTTTTACCAGACACAAATTTCACTAAGACAAATGTTTCTGGTATTAAGAGTTGACACTCTGGCTTCGTATAAATTAGATTTTCTGCTTCTTCTTCCATTTCTTCAACCTCTTCTTCAGTGGTACTTTCTTGATCTTGAAGTATGGAATCGTCTTCTGAAGTGTCACTGTCGTGAGTTGCGATACTTTTTCCTGGTTCTACATCTAGTCGATTTTCTCTGTTCTTTCTCCAAAACGTATTTCTTTTAGATAGTTGGTGAGCATATTGTCAACTTCTCCCGCAATATTTGTATGATCAGCTTTAGGGATCGTATCTAAAACCTTACATGGATTGAAGGGTGAAATCCCAGTAGCAGCAAACCCGCTTTGGAGATTTCTACTAATACCGTTTGCTTCCGTGTTCTGATTTCTACTTTTAGGTATAACGCCATCCATTTTTTCTAAGGCATTTTTCAAAAGTCCAGCAAAAGCTTCTTTTGGTATATCAGTTTGTCGTGGATTTTGAATTTTATATTCATTTAATATTACACGCCAAGCCACTTTCATGGGTTTAAAAAACGCGACATCGAGAGGCTGACTTAAGTGAGTGGAGTTTGGAACCAAACAAACAAAGGAAATATTATATTTCCCACACAACTGTAAGACCCTCTCGTTGAAATGGGATGCAAGATTATCCCCTATAATAACTTTGCGCCCATCTAGGCGCCTGGCATGTGGTAAAAATATTGTCTCAAACCAATCTTGGAACGTGCTGCTATCAAACCAGCCATGGGAAGTTCTGTTGAATCTACACCCTTGTGAACAGCATGGTTTATTGCAACAAGGAGCTCCACGTGGACTATTCTCCTTCCACGTGTTGTAAAGATACACGCTTTTAAATACTATATATGGTGGTAGAAGTGTACCATCTGCCGACCCACAAATCATTATAGTGGTAGCACTCTTCGAATGATTACATATCTTTTCCGGATATTTCACGCCTCTTCTATAGATAAACCTCAATTTTCCAGGGTCATCTGCCACATTTGTTTCCTCATAATTGAATACATTTTGCGGTGGAATTCCATTCAACGTTTATTGCAAATTGTCAAAGTACGTTTTTAATACAGGTCTTGATACTGTTGACCTGTTTTTATTTATATTGGTGGCGAATCTTAAGGCCGCATCCGATTTATGTCGATTTATGATACTGTATGCCCAATCTTTCCCTGGCAAATTATTTTGGAATTTAGTAACTATCCTACCTTTTCCATCAAGGTATGACTTGGCAAACATTCTCATATCAAATATTGTTAGGGGAAACCCCCAGTCGGCACATCTGGTAACGGCATTTAAAATTGCAATTTCTTCCGCTTCAGTAAATGCAGACTGTCCTCCTGGCTTTCTTATATATCTACCATGAAACTTATTATTAATCGTGCCAAACGGTATCTTGTATTTTTTGGAAGCGGCTTTCATCGATAATTCACCCTCAACTACCTTCTGTACAGCTTCATCCAGCTGATCTTCAGTATAGTTTTTATAGGTACGACCTCCAACAACTTTTTTATAGGTACGCACCATCTGCAGAATAAGAAAATAGTATTTTAAAACATGTCCAAATCTGTTATGACACACTGGGGCTAGATTGATCTAAGCAACATATTATCAATGACACCCCATGCAAAAGATCAAACTGACCCCACGACGTGTTTGATTTTGTAACACAATGGAAATTGACTCAAAATAATCAACGTTTTCAGATTATTACTGCCTGAATATGTAAGTTTATGAAGAGAATTCAAGATCTCACACAAAAAATTTACTTACCTTGCTATTCTCAAACTTTTCCAGGGCACGTTTTATTCATTAATTTATATTAATCACAAAAACTGGTTATACTGTAGCTAACGTCGAACGTTCAACGTGCATCGACCACACCATTAAAGCTACCATGTCTTCCCTCTCCTTCATCCTACTCGGTAGATTTGTTGCAGACACACATGCGCTACAGTGCGCGCCTAATTTGAAATACGAATTACATATCAAAGACACCCCTCGAAATCAATCTCACCCTCGTTCTACGGTACCTAGTTGTAGTACTAAGGTGACGATATGTTTTAAAGAAAATTTAATTTTACACAACTTTTTTTATAAAGTTTCTTAACCCTACAATGCATCGCGTAGCATATATGCTACAAATGTGGTTTTCTCAAACATAAAGGTTTTGTAATTAGCTATTACTGTTAAAAGTGCATATTGTAGAAGATCAGATACAGAAATAGTAATGTTAGTTTCATAAATTCATTACAGATGGAGGTAATGTATTTGAAGTGTAGTTTAAAGCAACAAGGTGACAACCTGTTGTTCTATCGGCGTGTTCAGTTGGCGGGAAAGCGTTTTTTCTTTGGAAAACGGTGATTTAGTGACATAAATCAAGGAAGTTAACAAGTTTGATAAGTAATTAAGTATTTAATTATGTTTACTTATAGTAATACAAAGTAAACTAAATTCTACCTTGCTTTAAAAAAAGCGATGCACATATGCAACATCATGCACTGTTACCATGATAAAATATCGTACTGAAAATTACAGGGCGATGGAAAGAAAGCGTTATTTTAGTCACATTTTGACTGAAAAGGAGCTCCAAAAGGTAGCTGAAAACTTTTATGAAAGTGAAGATGATTAGATATTGCAAATTTAGAAATTGAAAATATACCTATTATTTTTGACCATGAGTTGAACCAATTGAATGCTAATAACTCTGAAATAGCTACGAATTCCCAAAAGATGATGATAAAATTGATAAGGTGGCAGGGAAACGTACAACTTCAGATGCTGAAATTAAAAGTGAACCAGTTCACATTGGCAAAAAGAGTATTGCAATACAATTTGGAAAGAAGCTCATTTTCTGCAAAATCTAGATAGTGCGGTATTCAAGGGTGACGAGAGTCTTCCTCAAAATATTATAAATTTATCAACGCCGTACGAGTTCTTTACAGTTCAGTTGTACAGTGGTCCAGTCGTGCGAGCTACGGAGCTGGAGGCAATTCTGGTAGCTCTCACAACGATTTTAATTTTAAAATACAAACTGCAAAAATCAGAGAAGCTTCCGAAAATTCCACAAAAAAATCTAATTGTCATAATATTAAACATAAACAATGGCAACGTTGCGGTGAGCGATCTGCCGCTGATGTCATCAAGCTAGAATCGGCTAGAACCGACCAGTGTTCGAGAATGGGATAAATACGCACGGCGCGGCGACATTGCGCTTAGTTTAAAAGTGAACGCATAACCAACGTCCAGCGATTGGGTTAGTAGAGAACAACAAAAAATAATATTATGGCAAGCAGTAGTAAGAAGGTAAAGACATACCACTTTCATTCGGAATGGGAAGAACAATACTTTTTTACAGAAGTTAAAGGTAAAAATGTGTGTTTGTTATGTAATACTTCGGTCTCCGTTGCTAAAAAAGGAAATATTGAGAGACATCATAAAACTGTACATTCTAATTTTGAAAAATCATTCCCACTACATTCTGCCGCCAGAAAGGAGAAACTGAAACAGTTAAAAAAGCAGTTAATTAGACAACAATCAATATTTTTAAGAACAGTCGACAAAAATAAGGCTGCAACTGAAGCATCGTACCGTGTGTCCCAGATAATTGCACAAAAAAAGAAACCTTATGAAGACGGGGAAATGATAAAACATGCGTTTTTAGAAGCTGCTGATTCGTTATTTGTCAACTTTAGAAATAAAGACGAAATAGTTTCAGCTATAAAATCTATGCAACTTTCTGCTAATACAGTGATGAGACGTGTAGAAGTAATGAGCAATGATATTTTTTTACAGTTAAGAACTGACTTAGATAACTGTGTTTATTTTTCACTTCAACTGGGTGAATCAACAGATGTGCTTGACACTGCCCAGATGGCCGTGTTCGTCAGGATGGTTTTAGTGATTTTACGATTAAAGAAGATCTTTTGAAGTTTATTCCACTGAAAGGACGCACTACTGGACAGGAGTTGTTTTCTCATTTAAAAAATATTATTTCTTCCGAGAAAATTCCAATATCGAAAATGGTAGGCTTGATAACCGATGGCGCCCCAGCGATGGTGGGTTGTGATAAGGGTCTGGTGGCGTTATGTCGTAAAGATGAAAGTTTTCCGCAATTTCTCTGTTACCACTGCATTATCTACCCGCAAGCATTATGTGGAAATTTCCTGAAACTAAACAACGTTATGAAACTGGTGGTAAAAATTGTGAACAAGATTAGAGCTCAAGCGTTACAAAGAAGATTATTCAAAACCTTGGCCGATGAAGTTGAGTGTCAATACGGGGACCTACTCCTTCACTTTGAAGTCCGATGGTTAAGTAGAGGGCGAGTGCTGAAACGTTTTAATGATGTCCTATCTGGCATAGTTCAATTTTTTAAACAACGCGATGAACCGACTCCGGAAATAGAAAATTCAATCTGGCTTAGAGATTTTGGTTTTCTCGTGGACATTATAGAGAAATTAAACGAACTTAATTTGCAGCTTCAGGGGAGAGACAAAGAACTAACGGAAATGATTTCTGATATAAAAGCACTTATCAAAAAGCTGGAGTTTTGGGAACAAAACCTAATTAACAGCGATGCCAAGCATTTTCCTATTCTTTCAGAAAAGATATCTCAAAATCCATTAGAACCCTATGACAGCAAATATCATGTAGAAATAGTTTCTACCCTGAAGGATAACTTCAAAAATCGTTTTAAGGATTTCAACGAAATGGCTTTAGTAGCGCAGTTTGTTGTTTCACCCTTTATGGAAATTGATATCCAACAGTTTGCAACTTGTGTTATGCAGAACTTTGGCGAAGACATCGCTGCAACAGAAATGGAAGTAATTGAGTTTCAAAATGATTTAGCCTTAAAATCGTTAGTCTCAACTACCAAATGTATCTGGCCTATTGTAAGTATTCAGTTCTATGCCGTGTTGCCTTGAAAGTGAAAGCATTATTCAGTTCAACCTATTTGTGTGAATCTTCTTTTTCCAATATGAAGTTTATTAAGAACAAATATCGCAATCGACTTACAGATGAACATTTGGATAATTGTATTCGAATAGCTGTATCAAATTATACTGCAAACATTAAAAATTATCGATGAGTCTGAGTGTCAGCCTTCATTGAACGTGCTTTTTTTATTTTTGTTCAATGTTTACTTTTTGTTTATTAACTATTTTTAAATCTTACGTGACATGCCGTTGTGGCATGTCATTTCAAACACCTTCGTTTGGTAGGTAGGAATGTAGCTATGAACAAGTACGTACTAGTAATATTAGTTATTTTGTTATTAGTTTATTATTAGTACCTATGTATTATGTATTACCAGTTAAATAGTAAAATAAATACATATAATGATAAATTAACTGTGGATTATTTCATTTACGTTGCGTTACGTGGCTTCCGTGTGGGTAGCTCACTGTTTATTCCAAAATTAACAAAGTAGCTCAACACATTGAAGAGGTTGGCGACCACTGAGTTAGTATATTGGGTATTTTATAGATATTTCATATTTACTTGCAGGTATTTTTTCACAGACAACCTAATTCAGAAAATTGTCGATGAATCCAACCTCTACAGTCTTCAGAAAAATGTATCCAAACCAGCAAATATTACTGGGGTGAAATCAGAAAATATCTTGGAACCTGTATTTACACATCTTTTGTCCATATGTCGAACATACGAAAATATTGGTCAGAGGAATGTGGGTTTGAGAAAGTAAAAAATACTATGGGAATTAATCGCTTTGAAAAAATTCGCGAAATGCTCCACTTCAATGATAATACCAAAATGGTTCCTAAAGATAGTAATGATTACGATCGTTTACATAAATTACGACCTTTGGTTGACCTTTGAACAAAAAATTTCAAAGCATTCCTTTTGAAAAATGTATGGCAGTCGATGAACAAATGTGTGCTACAAAAGCACGGCATTATATAAAACAATATATGCCACAAAAACCTCACAAACGGGGTTATAAGTTATTTGTGTTATCAGGTATTACAGGTTATGCATATAAATTTGAGATTTATACCGGACAGGAAAATTTTGAAAAATATCGTTTACCAAATGAACCAGATTTAGGGGCATGTGCCAATGTTGTCATAAGGTTGTGCCGCTCAATACCCAATTTTTGTAACTATGTAATATATTTTGATAACTATTATACTGGTATACATCTCATGGCATATCTGTATAAAAAAGGAATTCTTTCTTTAGGCACAGTAAGAAAAAATAGGTTGTCAACTTGTAAGTTCTCCAATGAATCTCTTTTCAAAAAGAAGGATGGCGGATCCTATGAAGAATTCATAGCTAGTGTTGATGATGTGCCTCTAATTTCGGTAATGTGGTTAGATAATAAACCTGTGACATTGCTTTCCACTTATACAGGATCTGAACCTACTCAGAAGGTCAAGAGATTTGACAAAAAAGAAAAAAAGCATATTCAGGTGGAGTGTCCAAATTTAGTGTTAGATTACAATAAGCACATGGGTGGTGTGGATTTGTTAGATAGCATTTTAGGTAGTCACAAAATAACCATGAGAACAAGAAAATGGTATTGTCGTTTATTTTACCATTTAGTAGATATATCTATTATCAATGCATGGCTGTTATACAGGAGGTGTGAAAAACAAAAGGGTAACAACAATACAATATCTAGTGAAATTGCACATTGTTTATGCATAGGACAAACTGCGCCAAAAAGAGGAAGACCCTCTTTATCACTAGACCGAAAATTAGAAAAGGCTAGTGCAGCTCATATTCCACCAAAAGACATAAGAAAAAATGATATTGGTCACTATCTAGAATGGTGCAAAACCAGAAATCGTTGCAAATCACCTGGGTGTAAAGGATTTTCGTTTGTTACTTGTGAAGAATGTAACGTAACACTTTCTTTTAATAAAAATAAGAACTGTTTTAGTGCTTTTCATAAATAATTTAAGTTTACCATATAGTTTGTTATTGCATAATGTATCACATATGCAACAAACAAAAAAAGTGAATAAAACCATACAATAAAATGTCTATACATTTTTTCATTATTTTTTCTATGTTTATTAATACAATTTCTACTAGAAAAGCATTTTTCGACAAAAAAGAAAAAATCATGCATTGTAGGGTAATACAAATGTAATAAAATCCGAAGAAGGCGTTACAGTGTACAATATACCATGTCAGTATTGTTATCAATTATTTTGTAAAACACCAAAAATGCAGTTTTAGAAAAAATGCACAAGATGTTTTAATTGGAAAAAATCGCTTTATTTGTTCAACAAATTTATTAATACTACTAGTTGGCCCTGATATTTCCACTCGTTTGCATACTTTCAAAAATAATAGCGGATGATGTATTTGTAATAATAGTAATAATAGTGATCAATTAATGATACTCTTTTGGGAATCTGAGTTCAATAGAATTGATCATGACATAAGACATCATAGGACTATTGTTGACAAATGAACTTGGTCGCCTTGTATGTGCCGAAAACGTTTAAATCCAAACGTTACAAAGTTAATTCAGTTGTTAAATGCGGTGCAATATCAGCTAATAAGGCGAGCTACGATGGATATGGCCATAAAAAGGTGTGCATTAATGTTAAAAGCCGATTTTCTAGAAGATGATATTTTAAGACTTAAAGTACCAGAAATTGAAAATTTTTTATGTGATCTCCCGTAAGTGGCCACGAGAAATTGCTACTCATGCGCATAGGTCACTATCGGAAAAGAAATGGAACGTACCTAAAAGGATGACTTTAGCAAAAGACATACTGCATTTACAAAAGCAGCTTTCAACGCGGTCACAAATGCTTTGCCAAAAATTAGAAAAAGAAATTGATTCTCAGACATTTACAGACTTAAGATTAACCGTAGTCATGGACATTATAGTAAACCGAAGAAGAGCAGGTGAAGTACAGTCCATGCTTTTAGAAGATTTATCATCCCTCCTTGTCGGAAACTGAAAAGCAATTAAGCAAAACTGATACGTTAGTTATTAAAGGAAAAAGAGGGGAAGCTGTGCCTGTGTTGTTGACCAACCAGCTACAATCTAATTTGACATTATTAAACAAACGCAGAGGTGTGGAGTAAGTTTAGATAATAAATACTTATTTCTGTTGTTTTTGTTGTGTTGTTTTTACCAGGTGTACGGGCTTGACACAAATTTTGCCAAAGAAGCAGGATGTGAATACGTCGGAAGTATAACTTCAACTCGTTTACGAAAGTGCGTTGCAGTAATGGTACAACTTTTAGTTGTTCCTGTAGTAAACAGGAAAGTAAATTAGAAGGAGAATTTCTAATAATTCAACATAACCTTCAAAAAACAACAATATCTCAAATCAAAAACAACGATAACAAAATTATAAAAAAAATATAGTAGCAAACAAAACGAAATATACAAAAGAGTTTTGTATAACAAGAAACCATTGAAAAAACCGTAGTGATGTTATAGTTGATATGAAAAAAAAAATTAACAAAATTGAAAAAAGACCATGAACTCCAGAAGGTCTGATCGTTACATTAACCCTTTCGATACCAGACCACATTTTCCGATAATATTATTTAGTTACCAGCGGTACTTTTGAGTCCTCCAAATTCTTTTGAACGTTTAAACGACAAAGTAACAATTCTGACCGTTGTCTCCCAACGAGACTCTCCGGGACTGTAGAAAGTTTATGAATATTATCAGACAAAGCGGCAACACCGACTATTTTTGACAGAACGACGATTGTTGTCAGGGTATATCTCGTAGATAATTAACTGCATTTTTGTTACCCAAACAAAGTATAATAAAGTGAAATAAATTGAATTTTGGTGCATTTGAGGTGTCCGTAAGTACTTTTTTAGCACGTTTATATTGAGAATGCTTTAATTTTATGTAATACCTGAATACAAAAAACACGTTTTTCTACGTGGTACTCAGACGTACCGTTGGGAAATGGTTAGTCAAGATTTTTTTATTTCAGATATAAAGGGTTGGAAGATGGAAACGTGTTCTTAGTGAAAAAGAATTACTAGAATTAATTGAAAATGACGATTTAGACGATTTTGAGCTACCTTTGGATAATAATCAGGACACCATGTCAGAAGAGGACAGTGACGTAGAAGAAGGCTGAAATGAGGGAAATAGGAGGTACCGAAGAGATTGAGGAAGAATTAAGAGAAAGTGAGGACGTAGAAAATAAAACAGTTACGAAGAAAATTAAAATAGATCGAAAATGGAAAAAATGGAAAAACTTACTGTTCTTCCAGATTATCTAGATACTAATGATTTATGGCTAGAAACACATTTTGCCGATTGCAGAGAAATTACAGACTACTTTTTAAAACTAATGGAGTCTGCAATTGATGATACTGTATGCCACGCAAAAAGGAAAAAACCTTCAGATCACCAAAGAAGAATTTTTATCTTTTCATATATTACCAAGCATAAAGGATTACTGGTCGACCGCGGATTAATTTTAAAAGTGAATACTGTTCCAGATACTATGCCGCGTAACCGATTTCAGACAATACAGCAACATTTACATGTAAATGATAATAGTCTACTGACCAGAGATAATAAAGATAAACTATATAACATTCGGCCACTCATAGAAAACCTTAATGCAACATTTAAAAATTATAAAGGACGTAGGTGTATGTCGGTGGATGAATCTACTGTTAAATATAAAGGAAGATCATCTATCAAACAATATAATCCTAAAACAACCATAAAATGGGTTTTTAAATACTGGGTGTTAGCTGACATGAGCGGCTTTGTCAAAAAGTTTGAAATATATCAAGGAAAAGCGGAAATTCCAGATAAATACAAAGAGTATGGTTTAGGAGAAAGAGTTGTGTTACGGTTAATGGAACAAGAATGGCACCAAAATAAAATAATTTTTTTTGATAATTACTTTACCAGTTTGACCCTATTAAAAACATTAAAATTAGAACGAACATTAGCCTGTGGCACAATTAAACAAAACAGAGTGGGTATACCAAAATACTTAACACAAGAAAAATCTATGATTTTGATTATCGAATATCAAACACTGGTATCTCATATTTTAAATGGAAAGACACAAAAATTGTGACAATGGCATCCAATTATCATGGAAGTGAAGCAGCACAAGTGGAACGAAGGGGAAATGATGGCAAGAAGTTTTATATTCCAGCCCAACAGGTTGTTAAAGATTATAATACATCTATGGGGGGAGTGGATTACCATGATCAACTAAGACAATATTATATACTAAATCGACGTGCTAAAAAGTGGTGGCACAGAATATTCTGGGGATATCTGGAAATCTGTTTCGTCAATAGTTACGTAGTTTACAAACATTTACACAGTATGGATAACGATGAAGATAAACATATATCCGTTCTGCAGTTTCGAAGACGTCTTGCGGTGGGTTTATGCTCAATGTCTCCAAAATTTTCCCAAAAAGAAGAGACAGCAGACCTATCAAGAATAGAAGGTATGATTATAGCGTCGCGGACGAAATAAGATTAGGAAATAGAGGAAACCACTGGCCTGTATACACCGAGAGACGAGGTAGGTGCGAAGTTTGCAGTGCTCAGGCCGTACAGTCAAAACCATTTAGCAAGTGCTCCATGTGTGGTGTATATCATTGCCTAAATAATAAAAAAAACTGCTTTGTAGAATATCACCAAATAAACGTGTAATCATTTTTTGTTCTAAATAAATATGTAAACATTTTTTCTCGATCTGTTTCCAACTCCTTTTTATTCCCAGAGGTACTCAGAAGTACCGGTAACAAAAATAACGATAACAAATAACAAATGAATCTTCCAAAAATAACAATATGTGTCATTTACGCATTCATGTTGTAACATAAATTCAAGGTTATGTTTGAAATTTTTCTAATATATACATGCTTGGTATTTCGACACCCAATCATTTCAGGTACTTAGAAGTACCTATGGTATCAAAAGGGTTAACCTATTTTAAAACGCATATAACCATGCTCACAGTGCCTGGAAAAAAAGGAAATCGAAAAATTCTTAAAGGACAAAGGAAGTTGCTTATTTTGCAATCGAAAATGGACCAATATCAAAGATTACGTTTATAATGAAATTAAAAGAAAGAAAAAGTGTAATTTGTAGTTCTATGTTTGTAAATTTCTTATATTTTGTAGCGTTTAAATTTGTTTAAGTTATTTCAATGATAAATAAACGGCAAACAAATACATTAGTATTTTATTAAACGTTAAATTAGATTTTAGAACTTTATGACCCCAAGGAATGACATGGTAGACAATTAATTCATAAAATACACCAAATTGGGTATCCCGAAAGGGTGTGTAATATGATAGTCAAAACAATTGTTTCTATTTAGTAATTGTCAAATTAAACAGTTTCGGTTTCCGTGGCGCAGCATATAATCATCAGATTTTCTGTGATTGAGGATACCAAACCAAGTGATATTTTTAAAGATAATACAATAATCAAATAAGGTGCTTGAATAGCATTAAGAAATAAAAGGATAATCCTACCGCGGTTAAAAATTGAGCTTCCCTCCCAACGAAAAACATTTTATAATAGAACATGGATACGTTAGAAAATTATGAAAAAAAATACATATTTATAACCCTTAAATAAAAAGTGACTGTTAAATTTTGATTTATATTTGAACGCTACTCGTACTAAAATTTATATTTATCTCAAATTGTAAAGAGTGAAACGTTTATCACATTTTCTAAGAATTAAAATTAGATGAAATAAAGAAATGAACTTTGCAAAATTATAGTCCTCGTGCAACTCTGAATATCAGTAACATCATAACACAACCAAGTTGCTCATTACTGGTCAACGAATCCATCTCTTGGAAATAGGATGATACAATTTGCAATATCACGAAACAACTGCTTTCTTCCAAACTATACTTCAATACTCCAATCAAACCGCATAATGCGAGCAATTGTATTACGTGGTTATATTTTGTTTGAAACATACGTTTTCACATGTCCGGTCTGAGAGTACCTTTCAAAGCGTATTTCAATATTTACTCTGATAAAGGTGGAGACAGAGGTAAAGAGTGTACTTTGGGAGAAGCTGTGGTCAATAAGCTTGCAAACACCTGCCATAATGTTAATTTATGTTTCGATAGGTTTTTCAGGAGTACTTATCTAATGAACAACATAAAGTATGCAGCAACCGAAATTGTGATTTGTACGAGGAAAAATATGCCAAAATTTATGTTGATAAGAAGTATGGTAGAGGTGATGTTCAATTTATGGGAAATCAATATGGAACTTGCGTAGTCTCGTGGAGAGATACGAAAGATGTTACTATGCTTTCGAATTGCCACGACAATCAAATGACAGTAGCAACTAGAAAAATGAAGGACGGAAGTAAAGCAGAGGTTCCCTGTCCTGGTATGGAGTTCCATAATAAATACATGGGTGGGGTGGATCTATCGGATCAATTAGTTGGATTGTACGACATGGAAGTGGTGGATGAAAGTATTTTATCGTCTATTTATGACATCAGTAGTGAATGCATGGATTGTTTTCTGTGAAGTAAAATGAAGAAAGGGGAAGGACAGAAAGAAGTTCTTACACTTTTTAGTTCCACTTGCGGAATCGCTAATTAGTTATGAAAGAAGGAACGCCAAAGTAGTACGCAAACGACAATATTATAGACCATCTATTTCATCCAAGTTGTCAAATGTAGGTGATCACTTACCGGTTGAAGGGCCCACTAGAAGAAGGTGTCACAACTGTACTAAGAAGAAGAAAGTAACTATAACTATTTCGCTTTGTGTGGCATATGACATTCCATTATGTAAAAAATGTTTCACCCCTTATCACACATAGTTATATGTTTTATATGTTTAATTACTTTGATGTTTACTCAGAATAAATATGTTTTTACTGTAATAATTATTTGTTTCGTCCTACCAATGGGACGTATGTATCCCACTTTGGATGACCAGTGGTACACGTATGTCCTACTACCCCTACAAAACAACCACTATTTGTGTCCTTCTGAAATACTTTTTTAACTTTTTTGCCTCGGTATTAACATAAATTTATAAGAATCGCGAAAAAATAAAGTTTGAGTCAGTGGTTAAATAAAATTATCGAAAAAAAATGGACAAAAATAGAAAAAAATTAAAAACTGAACAAATTTAATAATATGCTAATATACGGTAAAAATAAATGGAGCAATTCTTAAGTTTTCAGACTCCATTACTCTGTTGGGTATGACTGTATCTTCAGATCTCTCATGGGTTGCCCATCTTCTGTCAGCTACCAAAACAGCTGCTCGTAAAATAGGCTTTTTGTACAAATCTAAGTACTTTACCTTTCGATAACTTTTTCTGCTGTATAAGGCCCAAATTCGGCCACATCTGGAATATAATTCTCACCTCTGGGTTAGTGCTCCCCAATACGCTCTCGATATCGTTGATCGTATTCAAAAGAGAGCGGTTAGGCTCGTCCTTAACTTCTCACATACAGTCTCTTGAGCATAGAAGGATGGTTTCAGTTCTTTCTTTGTATTATCGTTATTACAACGGCTATTGTGCTGCTAAATTATATTCTTCGATACCATCTCGGGCTATCTTTGCGAGAAACACTCGGTTCGCTCATTACATCATCAGTATGCAAATCTCCACTTGTCGTACCAAACTACTATTAACATGTTCCCTGCCAATATATTATGAGCGATTTGGTCGCCCTGCGCAAAACGTTTTTTCATTGCTAAATGACCGACGCGGCGTAGCGCAGTTAAGTTTATTGTGCTAAGCCGTGTCGGTCACGGCTTCCGTCACCCAATATTGTTCGCGTGGTTCGACGAGTGGGGTTGGCGGCAGCTATCGAAGTTTTCGATAATTGTAACTTGTAGCAGTGCGCTATAAGTTGCAAGGCGGACCATACGATCTTCAGTTTTCAGTTTTCTACGTAAAACAGTTTTTATTCTTAATTTACCGATTTTTGCAATATGTCCAAATGAAAATTTGCGATTTATTCGTGATGATAAAAATCTTACGGAATCAGAAATGTTGCAAATGTTTGATATGTCTGACGATGACTGATGACTCCGTTGACGACAAAGACTTTGTACCCGGTTCAGAAAATAGGATAACAATGTAATCTGCAACACTACGCTAACTTTTAGATGCTATAGGTAGTGCGCCCTATTAAGTAAATGATTATTATTGACGCGCCTTTCTGGTTTGGTAACCCAACGCGGTTTTATTTTGCCTCGGTTTGGTCAATCGTGTTTATATTTTAATTTATAAACGGGTGTGGTTCGTCTTACTGGATAGGATTAACACTGTCACCTTAAATAAATACCTTAAAGCGTTTTTTAAAACGTATATTAAATAAATTTTACAATAAAACAAACTGTTATTAATAACAACTCTAAAATGTATTTTTATTTCTTGGTCCCGGCTCCTCACACTTGTTCTCCTGGTTGGCGGCTGTTTATTGAGTGCGTCGTCGTTTCTATGAACAGAGATATTATTTTAATCTATTCCTTACCTAAGAGGTAAAATTTAGGTTACGGTCCTGTATTTACAGAAGCTGGTACCGTTGCTTTAAGTAGTTTTGTTCATCGGCGCCAGTGTAACGACCTCGGACGGAGAAAATCGATATCGTTCTCGGTCTATACGCATGGCATAACTATCTACTCTTCAGTAACGCTGGAGCGCTGAAGCAGTATGTCGGACTCCCGGCAATAATACACGCGAAATGCGCGTATGCAAATGCGAGATCTCGGGACTGTCTTTCTTTAATTATAACCGGTTGGATTAGACAATTAGATTATTTATCTAACGGAATTAATTATGGATTTCTATACTAAGTCTAATTATCTACATTCAATCACTGAAACAAAATACTTGGTATTACAAATACTCTAAAATGACTTTAATAGGTTTACGTAAATATAGAATAATCTACGTACTATCTAATTTATTTACAATCGATTTCGCCCTAGGTGTTTGCGAGAGTTATATTGACTACCAATTTATACAACCGATTTCGGGGGTACTCTCCTGCGATCAAAGACACCGTGTACGGTTATTGTGTTTGTCTGTATGTCTTGTATGTATGAGTTTCGAGCGGGATCTTAGTAATGCCCAGAAGACTCAGGCGATGGCCTGTCTTAACCGGATGGACTAAGAGAAAGGTCGTAGGTCTTTACAGCCCTGTAACAACCCTTCACCCTCAATTGTTGCAAGTTACGTCGGGGTTACCCTGCGTGACTCTAGGTGTTAGTGTGCTTGGTATTTGCGAGTTACGTCGGGATCTACCCTGCGTGACTCTAGGTGTTAGTGTGCTTGGTATAACTCCTGGAGGCTCAGCCCGGAATTATTTACGATCTGTAGTGTTTGATTGTAACTTGTCAGATTTTATAACTTTACAACTTACGTGTCTATCAATGGCAGTACAGGATTAAACTTTAGGTTGCCCGGTGCGAGGTGGTGCGCGTTATCACACGGTCGCGATGGACACTTCGACGGTGAATAGCAGGTCGGTGCTTACACACAGCAAACAGTACGGTGGCGGCTGCTGGATATCGGCTTGACTGGAATCTACTTCGATTCATCCCTTGTGCGTCGCGGGTTTATAAAGGTGCATCTGTGGGCGGCTTCGCGGCTACCGTGCGGGGGATGCCGTTATGCGATTGGTTGTAATCGTTCTGACGTGCAAAAACTTACGGGTTTTTAGAAATACACGTCAGCGGTGATGAATAAATTATTCGTTGTGCAATATCGCGTAAACTTTTGAAATCTTAAATATAGGATGGTCCGCAAATAATTTATTCTAAAAAGCATACGTAAAGGACGCTCGTTCTTTACAACAACAACATAAGAGTATGAACAAAATAATATACAGGGTTTCCGAAAAGAACAAGAACTCTCGAATATCACAGCAATGGCTTGACATAATGTTATGAAATTTGATATACAACGGTTATGAATAGTGCGGGATCTAAAAATAATATTCGCAATGTTGCCAGTGTTATAGTTTTTAGATAAACCTCTCAAGTTATTTTTTTGCAGTGCTATGGATTTTTTTTGCTTACAATATTTGACCGTTCCGGTTTTTTGGCAAACCCTGTATAAATAAATAATATAAAATCTTGTAAATTATAAGGTTTCGGATTATTTTTTATCGAAATTCGCTAATAAAAAATTCCTATCTTTTCAGGCGAATCGTCTTCCAGCCAATCGTCAGACGATGACCAACAAGAGAAAAGTAAAAAGTCTCTTGCGATAATGGCTTCCAAAAGTTCTAGCGCCAGTACTTCAGATTCACCTGTACCTAGAACATCATCAGGAAAAATAAACAGCAACAACAATCAATTTGCACAGAACCGTAACCTCCATTTAGTTTCTTCAGAAGACGATCTCAGTGCAGAATGTGAGCAAGTAAAAAGTGGTAATAATGATTCCTGGTACTTACCTCGCCGCCGACAGATTCAATTTGGAGAATTTCGGGAATATTTTGGGGTAAGCCCAGCACTGATTGAAGAATTAGTACAAGGAAAACCTGGAGAATTTTATATGGCAGTGGTCTATAATTGCATTTTCCAAATGATTGCAGATCAAACCAACATCTACGCTACTCAGCAGATAGAAAATATTTCAAACGTCTCTGCCTCCTTACGACTTCATCAGTGGGATCCTGCAACTTCTGTGGAAATGAAGCATTTTTTTGGATTAATTGTTTACATGGGATTAGTGAAAATGTCATTTTTGAAAGATTATTGGAGCACAGATTCCATTTTGAAAAACGAATTTGCACCCAAAGTGATGTCTCGGAGTAGGTTTGAAATTTTTATGCGTATGGTTCATTTTGCCAACAATGACGAATGCAGAGAAGCAGACCGATTACATAAAATTCAAGGTCTTGTCTATAGACTTGTGCAGTTCTTTGAGGCTCTTTAGCATCGGGAAAAACTGTATGTGTTGACGAGTCGTTAATTCCTTTTCAAGGTAGGCTATTTATGCGTCAATATATGAAACAAAAGCGTCATAAATGTGGCATTAAACTGTTCAAGCTATATACCGGACATGCATATACACTACATGTAAAAGTATGTGCTGGAAAAAACCTTGAGGTGAGAAAGACTACACCAACAAGCGTGGTAATGGAATTATGCTAACCTGACTTAAAACGTACGGTATATACAGACAACTGGTACACTAATATGGATCTTGCTAACCAGCTTTTGGATAAAAGAACACACTTAGTCGGAACACTGAGGAGTAATAAAACAAATGTGCCGAAAGAAGTCACCCAAAAACATACTATAGGTGTAATGATTGCAAAAGAAAATGGCAGAGGAGTCACCGTTCCCAATTGGAAGGACTAAAGAAACGTTATTATGTTATCAACCAAACACTCGAATGTAACAGTTGAAATTACTAAAAGGAATGGTGAAAATATTATTAAACCCATGGTTGTAATTGACTATAATAAGGCAAAATCTTCTGTGGATTTATCGGACAAAATTGCATCCTACTCTTCACCACTTCGAAAAGAAGTAGCCCGACATTTAATTTCAAGCGACGACGAGTAACATCAACAACAAGAAACATTGGAACAAGAGATACCACGAAGAGTCCGCCATAATTTGTTGAAAAAAGAAGGGAACCGAAAGCATGAACTACGATGAATCAATTGTAAAGTATTATGGGTGCCACCATTGTAAACCATTCGGAGAAAACCGATTCGTTTTGGGTATAAGGTATAAGGTATATATATATATATATATATATATATATATATATATATATATATATATATATATATATATATATATATATATAACAGTGGACCCCGGTAATCCGACAAACAGTTTGCAGGGCAGTGTCGGATTAGTGAATTTGTCGGATTATAGAGTACTGCCTTAGACCCCTATAGTCCGGATTTTTTACGAAAGAGTACCTTGTAATCCGACAGATCCAATGATAAGATTCTACATGTTATATATATGTATGTACTCTGAAGTAAAATCATATTTCATTATGTATGTCAAATTTAGTAAATTAAACAACACAATAGAGACGTTTTATTATAAAATTAACGTTAGTAATGCTATATAACTCACAAAAATAAGCAATAACTTTACATTAGGAAATACAAATTGTGTACAAACAAATGTACATACTAAAATAATCAAAAATTATGAGTCAATCGATTTAACACGCATGAAAATATTCATCAATTTTTTTTTGTTTAACGTTGTTGAAACGCGAGATTAAAGCTTTGTCCCTCAGTCTTCTTAAAAGTAGAAGTTCGTTGTAGGATGCACCATTTGCTTCAGCCCATTGCAAACCCAGCTCAAAGGCGTTAATCGCGTCTTCTGCTGTCACTTGTGGAGTAGCTGCAATTACTTCGTCGTCATCTTCCTCATTTATTGTTTTATAACTAGACTTATCTGTGTTTCCAGCAGCAATTTGCTCTATTACTTCCGAAGGTACACTGATTTGTGGATCGTTGCTAGGAGTGGTGACTATATCTGGCCATAACTTTTCCAAGACGATGTAATAGTTGATGAAGGTAATGCATTCCACGATTGACAAAGAGCAAAACCAAGTCCTTCATATTAAATTCTTTTAATGTTTTTCTATTGGTTGGTCTTTTGATACGGCTTTCAGAAGTAGGTTTCTCTTATAATTTTGCTTTACAAACTGAATGATATGCTGATCCATGGGTTGAATCAGTGCAGTGCAGTTTGGCGGAAGAAACATCGCAGCGATGCATTTATCCTCAGTTGTCAGTTCTTCTTCAGACGGATGACCAGAAGCGTTATCAAGAAGCAATAACGCTTTTTGAGGAAAATTATGTTCTTTTACCCATTTTCTAACTTCTGGTACGAAGCATTCATCAAACCACTTTTTGAAAAGATCTCGTC
This sequence comes from Vesta saturnalis, assembly GCA_036346205.1. Taxonomy (NCBI): domain Eukaryota; kingdom Metazoa; phylum Arthropoda; class Insecta; order Coleoptera; family Lampyridae; genus Vesta; species Vesta saturnalis. The sequence continues at coordinate 86,277 of JARFJB010000437.1, forward strand.
ATCCACGCACTTTTTGTCCATAATAGTGTACAGGTAAATCAATGTTTTGAATGCACGTGGTTTATTAGATTTTCCAACGACCACCATCTTTAGCGTGTGTGTACCCGCAGCGTTAGCACATGGTAGTATGGTTACACGTTCTTTACTTACTTTTCGTCCAGGTACGGATTTTTCGTTATAGGAAACAAAAGTTTTGTTAGGCAACACACGCCAAAAAAGCCCTGATTCGTCTGCATTATACACCTGTGACGGGTTAAGATTTAAATCTTTCACCCTTTGCAAAAATCTTAATTTAAATGGCTCTATGCAGGTGGCATCATTAGAAAGTTTCTCTCCTGTAATAGTCATTAAACGTATGTCATGATGACTTTTGAAACGTTCTAGCCATCCCTTGCTACCACAAAATCATCTTTTCATTATTTCCTTATAAAAATATTTAGCTTTCATGGCCAACATGGGTCCCGAAATGGGCGTATGCCTATTTCTTTCCTGAAGAAACCACATGTATAAGGCTTCTTCCACTACTGGTTGTTCAGATTTCTCGAGTGTCTGTCTCTTGCCTGGCCCACAGTCCGTAGTTGACACGAACTGTTTAATCTTCTCGTGTTCTTTTTAATTTCATAAATTGTAGATCGGCCTACGCTATTAAAAGATTCGTTACGATTTAGGCGGTCTAAAATATCACATTTTTTCAGTGTTTTGTGCTTTCGCTTCTGAGCTTGTGACGACATTACTAGGTACGAATACGTAATACACAATGAATAACACTAAACAATGAACACACGCTAGACCGCACCGCTATCTTCATCACATGTAGTCAGATTCAAACTAAGCAATCAGAATCAAAACAATACTCTACGCGTCGAGCACAATCGTGGTGGTGCGTACAAGTTATAACTTGTTCAAACATGCATTAGCATCCGACCATGACGGATTACAGGGGGTGCCGGATAAGCCAGGGGACGGATTATCGGGGGTCCACTGTATATATATATATATATATATATATATATATATATATATATATATATATATATATATATATATATTGTAATGGTAAAATATCTCAAAATATATTTCAATTAAATTAACTTATATAGGGGATAGGATTCAATTAATTATTGTTAGTATTTGTTATGCACCGAACTAGCTCATAAATCTCAATCGGGGATAGAGTTCAATTTGATTTGTTGGAAAAATAAATAAATGTAATTTACACCTTGATATGTATTTAATTCTTTTATATAAATTTAATTGCATTTAGAAGTACAAATGGAATTATGAAATAGCATGTATGTGAAATAAAACTTATTAAAATTTGCACAATAACGCATGCGTAGCGTCTTAACTGAAATTAAATAGCAAACTGTCAAAATTGTTAAATGGTAAATTCTTAAGAATGTGATCCTTAATAATTATGTAATTGAAATTAAAATGTTGAAAGAAGACTAAAATTTTAATTGCTTTACAAATGTTTACACCTATTGCATAAACATTTACACCTATACATAACATACAAATGCAGGAAATCACACAAATAATGAATACAAATTGAAGGGTTAATATAAAAATTGACTCACATGTGCATCGGCATATTTTCAAAAGGACGTGTTCATTCGGCTGGTTCCATATACAAACGTAGGCTCCTTCCAGTCTGTGATTGATGTTATTGATTCGTTGTTCCAATTGCTGCTGTAGTACTTCCAAACTTTCATCAACGTCCCTCGGATAAATAGTTGCTGTTCTTGTGGTAATCGTACTTAAAGGACCCTGCACACCTCTTATGGGTTTTTAGAGCACAGTCAAATTTAATGAAATTTTAGTATCTTATAGACTGAAACTATCTGAACAATATTTGTCATTGGACCAACTTAATCTAATGGCTAGTTTTTGATATACAGGGCGTTAAAGTGGTAGTGCCTAATAAGCATTATGGCTTTTCAGTGACTTTTAGCATGGATATACACAAGTGTTACAATTACATATTATACTATTTAGTAATTTTTCATTTTTCTGTACTTTCTATCATTCTATACATAGTGTTTTAATAAAAATTAGTAGTTAATACTATTAAAAATTACAGATATAGCCATAAGCCTGATACATATCTACACTTTCGATTGTTAATAACAACCAGTTACTTAAAATGACAATTTCACCTGTAACTAAGTTTCCTTAAAGTCATTATTTAAGTTTGCATTAAAATGGCTTTTCGATTAAACTTTAGTGTTATGTATGTGAAATAGTGGGGAATCCCAGACAAATGACCATTTTACGACAAAATGCCGACCAGAAGATAAATATTGCTCAGAGAAGACGACAAGAACTTTCACTTCCGCCAATGGACATAAATGGTAATACCAGGCTATGTACAAATTGCAATCAAGGTATCATAGATGAAAGTCAGGTCTATGAAAATCCAGATCCAACAATATGAAGCTTCCTCTAAAATATAGTGCTAATCATTGTTTAATATGCAATAATGCTGCAAATTTATTTATCAGGACAGGCAAGGACAAATATTTTTATGCGAAAGGGAGTATACATACCTCGTATTTGTAAGGTTTGTCCTGTCCATCTTGATGCGAATGATTTATTACTTTTTCCATTAGAAAATGGTATAAGGTCCATTAAAAAGCCATACAATTTAAAAGGGGCAGAGTTGGATCAGTTGTTGACAACAATACGAGAAAGTAACACAAAAATGAAACTTTTCGGATAAAACAATTTCAGTGATGAGGAGCTAAGTGCGCTGTCATCCTTAAACAGGGATCAATTTCGGGAATGGTTCAACCTTTGTGCGAATGTTAATATTTACGGAAGAAGGAGAGAAAAAAAAAAAAGATTTACTGTGTTTTTTATGTAAATTACGTCAAGGAATTTCAGACACGTTTTTAGCGGCGATGTTTTCTTATGGTAGCAGACAGGGTGTCTCATTGGCAATTCAAAAAGTGAAGGAATCATTATCCAATAATTTTGTGCCCCAGAATTTAGGACCTCGTCACATAAACCGTAACCAATTTATTGCTGAACATATTACCAGATTTGCAAATCAGTTATTTAATGAGGAACCTGAAAACCCAAAAGTCATTATTTGTATCGATGCCACTTATGTTAACATAGAGCGTAGCAAAATTTTCAGACCCTCAGGAGTGTATTCAGTTACAAACACTGCCATCTTGTTAAGCCAGTGCTAGTTGTTGCCCCAATGGATATATTTTGGATGTTCATGGTCCATACTTTTCCGACCCAAGAAATAATGATGCAGTATATTAAGATACCAATATAATCAGGATCAAGAACTAAGACACTGGCTGCAACCTGGCGATGTTGCGATTGTGGATAGATACCGAGATGCTCAATTTTGAAATGATATTGCATATCTGTGTAAATTCCACCAGCGCTAGAAGGTAGACGTCAATTTCAACTGTAAAGCCAACGCTAGCAGAATTATTACTAACAAAGGTGGGTAGAGAAGCTCGAAAACACGTTCAGTCAATATTTAAAATTTTCGTAACCCATAAGGTGCAGGGTCCTTTGCTTATATGTCTTCACTCAAGCACTAAATTATTTATTATAATATTTATTTAACTGTTGTTTTAAAATGTTTCAATAATTTTCGGTTTAAATATTATTTAAGGTTGTAGATTTTTTTAATTTTAATTCACTTTTGTTTTTAGAACCCGATATGGAATATCGTTTATTAATATGTCGCACCAGGAAATAAACATCAATTCGGAAAAATTGAATAATTTTTATTTACGACAACATAACCAAAACAAAAATACAACAACCGAACTTTAAAAAAAACGTTAAACTTAAATCGTAACAAACTTTGCTATTAAGGAAATTTATCTGTTAAAAATGTCGATTTGACTTATCCTAATCTAAATTTACTTCTATCTAAAAAATCTTACATTCTATACTTAAACTAAATACATATTCGTGATCTGCACGAAAATTGGAATTAGAAAACATTTATTTCAACTCCAATATCTTAAATTTAAAGGAAAATTCTTTTTTACATAGGAAATTTGTGTAGTTAACCCCATTTCCATAAATCTTATGTTCAAATGACTTGTACAGGGTGGTTCATTTTCGATGTTTTCTTATGGGGTCCTTGTGCTCGATTTTGGTGTTAATTAAGATACAGTAGTCATAATCAAGATATCTCTGACCGTTATTGCGCAATTAGCCAAAATTGAAAAAATGGCGATTTCGAAAAACTTGAATAACTTTTTTATTTCTAAATGTATCGACAATCTGTAAAAACATTCTTAAGGCACTTTTTTAAGTAGAATCCGTTAGTGTATTCACGTTTTTAATACCACTTTAATTTAAAAATATATGACATAAAGTTGAATTTTTTTATGTAGACGCCATAGTTGGCTATGACATTTTTAAGTGACATGTTTTTTGTGGTTTTCAAAAATATGTAACACTTCTATGCCATTTTAATAATTAATTGATTTTTTAAGTTTTTCTTATTTACGTTTTATATTAAGATTACACAGGAGGCTGAGATTTATTTAAGTAAAAACAAATGATACCTATGTCAAATAATAAATTAAAAATTAGAAGTGTGCAACAAAGTGATCTTGGAATTTAGTTATTAACATGCCTAATTATACAAATTCAGAAAAATTTTGCATGTTAAAGTGTTTTATATTATCCGAAGGTGATAAGAATGTGGCATCGGAATTATATTTACAAGGCAGCAGCCAAATAAAAATATTTTTGAAGGGTATAGTTAATATAAATTAAAATGTTTGCTAGCTCAAAATAATACCTTAATTAATTTTAGGTTACAGAAAAATTTAATTGAATTCGGTTCTTTTAAATATCCCAGGCCAAAAACTTACTTTAAACGAAATTCTGAAGAAAATTCAATGGTCGTCTTAGGACAAGTCGAATCAGAGCCAACAACTTCATCTAGACACATGGTTAATCTAGGCGTGTCTTGAAGCAAAGCCCTTCGAATTTTAAAGAAACACAAATACCATTGCTATAGATTTCGGAAAGAACATTTTTTGACTATAGCCCACAGAAGGCGGCGTACTGAGTTTTGTAACTGGTATATAAGTCAGTGCTAAAATATACCTAATTTTTCAAAGTCTATTGCATTGTCAGACGAGGCGCATATCAGTAGTGATGGTATTTTTAATAATCACAATTTACCTTACTGCGCAGATACTAACGGTCATGTGATTGTTGTCCGAAGGAGGCTAGGGAAATTTGGAATAAATGTGTGGTGCTGCATTAAAAACGGGCGTTTTTATTATCACATGTATGAAGGAACATTAAACTCAATGAAATATCTCGATATTCTACGAATTCATTTGTAGGGATTTCTAGAAAGTCTTCCTTTAGCACAATATTGCAACGTCATATTTCAGCAAGACGGAGCACATAATTCTCGCGCAGTTAGTGACTACTTAAATTTACGTTTTACTAATAGCTGGATGGGAACGACAGCACCAATTTTGTGGCCTGCTCGTTCACCCGATCTTTCGCCTCTAGATTTTTTTATGGGTTTTTTAAAAACGTTATATACAAAAGAACTAATAATACTGTGAATGAGTTAAAAGAAAGTGTTCGTGTGGCTTTTACACAATTAACACCATTATCTATATGTAACTCTATAAATTCAGTTAGAAGACGATACGAAGTCTGCATCCAAAAAGCGGGCACACAGTTTGAAAGATATTTGTAGTTTTAGTATTGTTTTTATATTGCTACTTTGTGTTCATATTTTTGTTCGTTTATAGAATTAGATGTTTACATACGTACAAAAATTGATTTGCTGTTAGCTTTGCATAATTTCTGATGGTGTTATATTGTTTATTTTCATTTCATTTCAATTGGCATATGAAGTTTTTTAATAATGTTATATTCAATCTCTAGATTTTATAATTTGTTACCATTCCACAAGAACAACATTACAATTAAACTTAATTGAATTAGAAAATGTCTCTAAAATATTTTACTGGAAGTGAAATTTCTTTTTTGAGTATAATATCTTCATTCAATTTCATATCTGGTTTTCTAAGCCAACTGTTATCCCCCAATTAAGAAAAACTTAAAAAATCAATTAATTATTAAAATAGCTAGAGTGTGTTATATATTTTTAAAAGCACCAAAAAATGTCATAAACTGTCCGGTAGAACTGAACGGGTATCGGATTAAAGATGAATATATGGTTCTATGTGCTTTTGAATACCCATTAATGCTTTTGCGTCTCTACTATATTTACGTAAGCATCAAAAGAAAGTGGATAATATTATGTAATTAATTGCCTCTATTTCTGCCGAACATGTAAGCGTTTTGCAACTTTCACAAATAATGACAAGGCAATAAGAATCAGATGCAGGTAGATATAGAATTATTCAATAGGTATAATAAAATGCACAGTGGTTCTCAAATGCTTTTAACATTACATTTAAAATTTATGGAAGAATAGCAAGTTTTATAATAAACATTTATGAAAGCCATTCTATAATTAATGAATATTTCTGATTAAGTATAGGTATTTCAATGTTTACATTTAGAAAGTTCAATTGATATACCTAAGTATGGTAATGACGTTATTAGTGTACTCAATTACAAAAGATATCCAAATTAAATATGCAATACATGTAACAATAAGTAATTAATAATAGATTATTATACCATTTAGTATGGTACATATAGGTAGTAAATTAAAACAACTGCAATATCTATATTATCCATCTATTCTTTGAGTAAGCGTTTATAGTAAACTAACATTAATTTAATGCCGAAAACAGTTAGTAAAGAAATCTCTTGTAATGTTAATTTAGATATTTACTAACTATCAATAAAATGTATTTTGTTATTGTTGTTAATAGAGTATTAAATGTGAAATAGGTGTCAAATTGGAAATTACTGTATAGGTAATTAGTAATCGATTATTATTTTTATTATACAAAAGTATGCATTCTCTTTCAAAATTGATAGTAATGTTAAAGCAGTGTTGAGAACCACTGGCATTTATATTAATCACCTATTGACATTTCTATTCATACCTGCATCTGATTACTAATATTAGCCTTGTCATTATTGTGAAAGTTGCAAACGCTTTTGTTCGGCATGAAATAGAGCATTATTCATAATTATCCATCTTTCTTTGTCACGTACAATAAGTACGACAAGTCAAACATTAGGTTTAAGAATAAACCATAATTGACAATCCTCCTTGTTAATCCGATACCCGTTCAGTTCTACCGGACACTATATATGCTTTATATAAAAATACAACTTTATGTCATATTTAATTAAATATTAAAAATGTGAATGCACTTGGTGAGTTCCCAAACTGCGGAACGTTGCCGGTGGTACCGAGCAAGTTCAAATTGGTAGATTCTAAAATATCAACAACGAAGAAGTATCACTCGTTTCGAAGGGATAAGTTTAGAATTCGCGCACCCTCCTGGCGCAAGCATGTCATCGACCACTGTTTGTTTATGATTTTAATCAAAAGTTAGTTTTTCGAAATACGTTAGTGTTAATAATATTAGGACGTGATTAGTATATAAAATGGTCAATTGCTGTGTGTACGGAATTGTAAAATAATAAACAATAAAATGGTTTAAAAGCAAACTAAAAAGAATTATTCCTACTTTTTTTGCTGTGATAACGGTAAGTTCAAAGTTCATAATCAATTTTATTTAAATATTACCCATTTCACCATAATTACATTCTTTGCAAAGCATGTGTTATTAAATTACCGAAGGTAAATTGTTATGTGCACATCACACAAGTTCAATGTAATTGCTCAATATAAATAGCAGTAAGCGTAATCTATAATTTTATGCAGACATTTGTATTAATTTTACATTGGTAAGTAAAATACTTACTGACGAGTTGTGCCTCGCAACCAGTAAACATATCCTACTGTCTTAGAAACAGATATGGTAAATAAACGAAAAAGCTCAATTGTGCAAAAAGTGTATTTTTAATGTTATGCGCAAACTTAATAAAATTACATTTAGTTTTATTTGTAGTTGAGCACGGTTGTGCAGTGTCAACTTCTTACTTGTTTTCTTATTCCTTTCATTTTAGTTAACTTAAAAACTAGCTTTTGCAACAACATATAAACACTGTTTTAACATAACATGTCACGATCTTCAAAATTTTCTTGTGCCTAAAAATTTAGCATATAATGAGTAAATAGGTAGGTACTTGTTCTGAACTACTACTTTTTATACATACGTAAATAACTTACAAAATAACGGTTAACCGAAGCTGCGCGAGTTTTATTTTGGGACACCGAGAACAATAGATTTGCGTGGGAGTGCTACTTCTTCATTGTTGATATTCTCTGATTCTACTAGTAGCGTGACGGTGACCTGCAAGTTGGCGTGTTATTGTTTATAATTTTATATTAGTGTTTTGCGACTATCAGTCAGTGAGAATAACATATTGTAAAGTGTTAGCTGTCGGATTGAAATGGATAAGTTTTTGGTAAGATCTCCGTTTGGTAGTTCTAAAAAGCAAAGAACTTTGTCACCGGAAAAAGGAAATCCTGTTGCCGTAGTCAGAGATGTTGAGCAACCAAGCTGTTCCTCTACTTCTACGCCTTTGCTAAACGTAAATATGATGAAAAGTATTTATCGTTTGGTTTTACTTATAGTGGAAATGTCAGTGAGCCTGTTCCACAATGTGTCATTTGTTTAGAAACTCTGCCAAATCATTCGATGAAACCATCACTTTTAATGCGTCATTTTAACACAAAGCATATAAATCTCAAAAACAAGCCGTTAGAGTTTTTTAAACGGAAGGAGTCTGAGTTGAAAGTGAATAAAGGAGCAATCACTTCATTTACGGGGTTGAACACTAGGGCTGTTGAAGCTTCATACAAGGTTAGTCTGAGAATCGCACAAGAACTAAAACCTCATACTATTGGAGAGACTCTAATTTTTCCAGCAGCTAAAGACCTTGTTTCCACAATTATAGGGGAAAAAGAGGGAAAACAGCTCGATGTGGTTTCCTTGTCTGATAATACTGTTTCAAAAAGAATATCTGATATGGCTTTAAATGTAAAAGACATTTTACTCAAGAAAGTGAACAATAGTAAATACTTTATAATTCAAGTGGATGTCGCAAATTTGGCTCAACCTTTGTGTTATGTTCGTTATGAAGATAAAAACGCAGTTGGTGAAGATTTGTTATTTTGTGAAACTCTTTCAGCTCATACTACTGGAGAAGACATATTTGATAAAGTAAATGAGTTTGTGCTCAAGAATGGAATGGATTGGAAGAAATGTGTTGGTATATGCACGGATGGTGCGGGAGCTATGACAGGAGCTCATAGTGGATTGGTGCCTAAAATAAAAAAAGAAGCTCCACATGCACAACATATTCACTGCAGCCTTCACAGAGAAGCGCTTGTAACGAAACGATGTCCTGCACAACTAAAAACTGTTTTGAACGAGGCTGTAAAGACAGTGAATTTGATTAAGAGCAGAGCCCTGAATTCACGCCTTTTTCACAATTTATGTGAAGAAATGTACAGTATTCATAAACAACGACTGCTCCACTCAGAAGTTAGGTGGCTGTCAAGAGGAAAGATGCTGACTCGGGTTTTTGAGTTACGTCACGAGATATTGATTTTTTTAACAGATTCTGGTTTTGAGCTACGAGATCGTTTTACTGATGAACTATGGCTGTGTCGGCTGGCTTTCTTGGCTGACATTTTCTCAAAACTCAATGATGTGAACAGGAGTCTTCAAGGTACTTATAACACCCCGTTTCGAGTGTGTGACAAAATTAATGCATTGAAACAAAAAATCATCTTTGCAGATGATGAAGCCAAGAAAGGCAAGGTTTCGCTTTTTCCTTCTTTCAGCAGTTTTGTTGAAGAAAATGAGCTTTCACTTAGTAAGACAGTTCTTAGTGATATCAGTGACCATTGTAACGTTTTGAAGGAAAACTTGAGCAGATACTTCCCAGAAAACTATGAAGAACATTTGTGGATGAAAAATCCGTTTAGTGACATCAAGAAAATGACAGTCCCAGAGAATCTCTTATTAGCCGAAAAAGAGCATCTGTTGGAGTTAAATTGTGACTCAGATTTGAAGGAGGTTTTTGATAAAGTTACCCTGATTGACTTTTGGATTCAACGACGCCAAAACTACGGTGAAATCGCCAGCCGAGCCCTGAAGTTTTTGCTCCCATTTTCAACATCCTACCTATGTGAAGCTGCGTTTTCTTCTCTTTGTTATCTTAAAACCAAATACAGAAATAGACTGGCTTGTGTTGAAAATGACTTTCGTCTGAAGCTAAGCCCAATAAAACCAGACATTGCAATTTTAAGCAAATCGCTACAAGCCCATCCTTCTCATTAACTTGTAAGCGTTTATGTTTGATTTTTATGTATGGTTTTCCAAATACAGTTCTTCTTTTTGATCTTAAAGTTTCTTTCTATTCTTTCATCCTAATTTTTATTTTTATTTAAAAATAAGCATTCGTTATAACTATGAAAACTTTACTTTTATTTACAATTAGCTACAAAGAACTAAATAAACATTGTTTTAAATTTAAGGTACCTACGTAAAAGGCTAAATGTTATTGTTTTATTGATGTTTACAAACTTTACAATGTTGCCAATGGAATGATGATTAGTCATTTTTATACTGATGGTACATGAAAGTAGGATTTCATATTAGGTGGTACGCCATCAAAAAAGTTTGGGAACCGCTGCTGCCTAGCGGATTATACTTAAAAAAGTGCCTTAAGAATGTTTTTGCAGTTTGTAGATACATTTAGAAATAAAAAAGTTATTCAAGTTTTTCAAAATCGCCATTTTTTCAATTTTGGCTAATTGCGCAATGACGGTCAGAGATATCCTGATTATGACTATTGGATCTTAATTAACACTAAAATCGTCGAGCACAAGGACCCCATATTACTTTTTGTCTATCTGTAGTAGAAAGGGTACTTCCCATAAGAAAACATCGAAAATGAACCACCCTGTACAAAGTAAATTACTACATGGAAATGAGGAAAACCTCCTATTAATTACAGTAATCATTTATTCTAAGCTGAACTTATTCTATAAAGCTATAAATTTGCAAAAACCTTAAATTTAAAACTTAACCTAACTTTATTTAACCCTTTGTCGTCTGGCGGTACTCAAAAGTACCACAATTTAAAATATCAATGAAATCGTAATGCTCTCGTTTAGAAGTATTATTGACTGTGGGTACATTTAAGTACCAGTAACTTTTCGCTATGAATACAATATATTTGTAGATGTCGCTAAGATGGTTAAAATATGTAGATTATTTGAGAACCTACTCAGTGTGAATTGTGCCGTCGATTGCGTAGTGTGGGTCTATTTTATTCCAGAAACGATCGTGTTGAGGTAAGCGATTTTTTTGTTTAGTTTGAATTTGTGGATGTTTATCAATTAGTTCAGATAACAAATACGGCCATGAAATAAATTAGTGCTTAGAAATCAAGAATTAACTGTTTGGAACTTATAAGTACCGACAGGGTGTTATCGCATAAAATGATAAAATTTTATTTGACTAGTTCTTTACGGATTTTATGCAGTGGTAAGTTATGTTTTTTTATTTTCAGACAAAAATGACTCATAATTATGGGAATGAACCATTGACAGATGCGGAACTTTTAATAGAGGCAGACAGAGCATTACTTGAAATCGAAGAGTGTTGTAATATTGATTTAGATAATAACTTTCAAACAGATGAAGAGGACGATGATATTGATGATAATGGTGCACTTATGGTGTAAAATGAAATAATCAGTATGGAGACAGGAGTTGTAGAAAATATAAATGAAGAAAACCAAGACGAAATGATCGAAAATGAAGATAATCCTTATCTTAGAAGATAATACTGAAATGATAAACAGCAAAAGTAAAAAAGCAGAAACCTCTAAAAAAAGAAAGTCAGGAAAAAATTAACAGAAAATGGAAAAAAAAAGAAGTAGAAACACAAGTACCTGAATACAAGATGAGTGATCATTTTGCAGAGTGCCAAACGGCTACAGATTATTTTTTGAAATTTATTGAGCCCCTTATTGACAACATTATATTTCAAAGTAATCTCTATGCTGTCCAGCGAAATAAAGTCTTAAATATTCAAAGAGATGAACTGTTACCATTTCTTGGTATAAATATGCTTATGGGGTATCACGTTTTACCTTCTTGGAGGCACTACTGGTCAACAAGTCCAGACTTAGGCATTCCTTAGTACCCAATACCATGAGTAGATTGAGGTTTGATACCATATTATCTAATCTTTATATTAATGATAATTTTCAGATTTCTCATAACAATACTGACAAATTGTACAAACTAAAACCAATGATTGAAACACTCAATTCAGTATTCAACATTAGAACAAGGAACAAGGGCGTTGAGTGTTGATGAATCAATGATTGCCTTCAAAGGCAGAAGTTCCATCAAACAATATAATCCAAAGAAACCCATAAAGAGAGGGTACAAGCTATGGACAATAGCAGACCAAAAGGGTTATATTTTACAATTCAATGTATACACAGGAAAAACAGGTGATGAATTGGAAAAATCTGAAGTGCCATTAGGAGAGAAAGTCGTTTTGAAACTTACTAAAAACTATGTTGGTAAAAACAGGATTGTGTTTTTTGACAATTATTTCTCTTCCGTCCAATTAGTGGAAAAATTAAAAGCTGAAAAAACACTTGCGTGCGGTACAATTAGAAATGATAGAAGGGCCTTCCGAAAATTTAATCCCAGATAAGAAGATGAAAAGAGGGGACTACGATTATCGATTTACTTCATCGGACGTTGGGTTCTTCGGATAATAAAACAGTGACTTTAATTTCAAACTATCATGGTAGCGAAATAACCACCGTAAAACGAAAACAGAGGATGGCACTTCAGTAGACATACCTTGTCCAACTGCAGTAAAAGATACAATAAAATGATGGGCGGAGTTGATCACGCTGATCAACTTAGAACTGCCTATAGATTGAATCGAAGGTCAAAGAAGTGGTGGCATAAATTATTCTGGGGAATGTTAGATATATGTTTTGTGAATGCTTTTGTAATCTACTGCTTCAATCATGAAAGAATTCCTTTATTAGAATTTCGCCGTTCTGTTGCCTTGGGTTTGATAACACAAAAGTTTTCCAATCAGTCGGGAGAAAACGACCTTCATCAGATGCATCATTAACACTCACTAAAGAAGAAAGACTAACTTTTCCGTTTCAGCTGATATCCGTCTTACCAACAGGGTGTCCATTGGCCAATATACGTTGAATCGAGGGAGAGGTGAAGTATGTGCTAAGCAACAGATTCAGTCTAGACCACATCCAAGTGTAAATGATTTTTTATGCAGCAATGAAAAAAGAATTGTTTCAATCAGTTTCATGAAATAAATGTTTAATTTTCAGTATATAATCCATTTTTGTACATTATAATAGTACCTAACTGCCTGGCGGTACCTAAAAGTACCGCCTACTAAATAACAAAAAATACATTTTGAAAAATTTTGAAAAAAATCGCATTGCCTATTCTACTCCCAATTAACAAGAAAAAACCTTAAATAGCTTGCTAAAACTTTTTTTTATGATGTTGGTCAACAAAGGGTTAAATGTTCATATAATTTGCGTATCTAACGTTCAAATTAATCAAAATGTTACTTTCACAACTTATAAAATCTGTCTTTAATATTCCCAATGTTCAGTTTTATTGTAACGTTTAAATTTTTGTCACTTCAACAATCCACATTATTAAACACATTTCTTTAAAAATCTTACACAAAATGTAAATGCATGTAAATATCCATATGTTAAATTGTTATTTAAATCGTGCTTAATATTTACTATGCACTACTTTTTCTGTTGCACTTGTATATTCACTAATATTGTGAGTATTAATTAAATCATGTCCGTACCGTAACCCTTTCTGAAATTTTTACATCTTTCCTGCATTTTACCTGACTTAAAATATGTTCCTAATATAATCATAAATCTAAACTGTGTGGTAAACATCTGTAAACTACCCAAATGCCAAAATACTTTATGTGAACTGTAAATTTAATGAAATATTTTCTACGAATTTAATCGTACTTACAAATATAACTTCATCTAACCTTCCTGACATGTTTCTTACATAGCACAATGCTTTTTATGATTGAACCAACTTGTGCAAATCTTATTAAGCTTGTTTCATCAAAACAAATCAACTTCTTTCACTCGTTTACTAAAATACTTCAAATAAATGCAGTGTAAATATACTATAATTGATCTCAAATTGTCCAATATAAGAATTACAAGCTTATACTCTCAATTCCCTGTCTTAATCTAACCATCTCAATATATATATATATATATATATATATATATATATATATATATATATATACACACTTTTGACTTTAACTATATTTCGTTTCAAATCTATTTATCAGATCAAGAAAAATCTACGCTGTCTGAAAGACAATTTAATATGCTTTGATAGAAGTTGAAATTGATCAAGAGTGCTTAGCGTTTATATGCATAGGAACCGGTAAATAAATGAAATGTATTTAAGTTGTGATTATAACGCGAATAACAAACTTCTGACAGATTGAATTTATTGCATTTCCAACTGAAATTTGTACATTATTAGTTTTCGCAATTTGATTAGTTTAAAAGTGTATTAGGTTAATGCATACTACATCGCAAAAAGCCGCCCAAGTAATTGCTCTAATTGAAAATGCGTTATCAAGAGACTGAATCCTTTCATAGGAGACCTGGAACCGGCAGAAAACGATACACAACGGATCGTGATGACCGCTTTATTGTGTCAACAACATTAAGAAATCGTCGCCTTAATGCGGTCCAAGTGCAACAGCAGCTCCGTGAAATAGGAGGAGTGGCTATTAGTCAGTGGACAGTAAGGCGAAGACTTAAGGAACGTAACCTGACTTGTAAAACCCCTGCACTTCGTCCAAAACTTACCCCAGCTCATCGTCAAGCACGCCTGCGTTTCGCACGGGATCATCTGAATTGGACATTGGAACAGTGGGGTTCTGTTCTATTCTCAGATGAGACCAGGATATGCCTCTATGGCAACGACCGAAGAGTAAAAGTGTACCGGAGACCAGGAGAGCGATTTGCAGAATGCTGCATTGAAGAGCGGATTGCTTATGGAGGTGGTTCTTGCATGATCTGGGGTGCAATTTCTATGGGAGCACGAACCGATCCTGTTTTCATCCGAAGGGACGACCGTGGTCACGGTAGAGGAGGTTTAACTGGTGCTAGGTACATCGAGGAGATTTTAGCAGTTCATGTGGTACCTTACGTCGATTACATTGGAGACGAATTTATTTTTATGCATGATAATGCTAGGGCGCACACCGCAAGAATCATGCAAGATTACATTACAGAAGTCGGTTTTCGGATTATGGATTGGCCAGCATGCAGCCACGATCTAAATCCAATCGAACATTTATGGGATGAGCTAAAACAAAGAATTCGTGCTAGACTTCGCGCCCCAACCTCGATCCCAGAGCTTATTGTGGCAGTAGAAGAAGAGTGTCTTGACATCCCACAAGAAACAATTGCGAACTTGATTAGATCTATACCGAATCGTATGAGGGATGCTATTAGGGCAAGAGGGGGTTATACCCATTATTAAAAATTATGAGTTAATTTCTGTAGTTATCAGTCAATCACTTTTATTTTAGTAACAAGAAAGGATAATTTGTTTCATGCGTTAATTTCCCAATTTTAAGACTAAGAAACCGAAATAAATTTTAATAAATGTAAACTTACATTAAAGCATATGAAATTGTCTTTCAAACAGTATATATTTTTTCTTAATCAGATAGATACATTCGAAGAAAAATATAGTTAAAGTCAATAGTTTACAGTGGGCCGATTTCTATGCACGCAAGTGTATATATATATATATATATATATATATATATATATATATATATATATATATATATATTAGTGTTGTAACAGAGGTGGTTTAGCGGAGGCGGAGGTGCATAAATAAAAGAAAAAGATTGATAATCAAAATTAACAAGAGGAAAATTACACTTTACAAACAACAGTTTTGCAGCTTTGTCACCTTTTAGCCGTTTTGTTAAGGGTTCGTAAATTAAGCCGGCTTCACTGAACAGTTAGTTGCTCGCTTAAAACTAACCCTGCCGGAGTGATAAATAGCTGCGTAAATTTTTCAGCATGTCTGCCAGATTTGAATACATACTTTGCGTTGGGGGTAAAATCTACGAGCTTGTGCACGGTTCATGGTGGATTTAATTCGATTTAATTCTAGATCTTTTGGCAACAGAAGCTTCGTTGTCATCAACTCCACTTGTAGCTTTTGCAAAACTCAAGGCATGCAGCGTTAGCAAGCGTAATAGTACGGATTGAACTTGTCTTGAATTTGTATCGTGGATCCACATATGTAGCAAGTGAATAAAGTGTATTGCTTGAAATGTCACAAAATCTCGAATTGATGTCTTTAATTAGTTTTTGAATAATGTTTTCGAAATTCTCATTTGTGTCAGATTTGTCTTTTTCTATCTGCAATGTATGCTACAATACGTATATCAATGGGATTACTCTTGATTTGGAAGTTTTTGTATCGCTCAGATTCCTCGCAATAATGCTACTATTTTATTAAGGCACAACCTTTCTTCTGGAGAAATTTGTGGAATATTATGTGTGCTGGCATACAGGCAAATAGAATCTTTAATTTTCAACATCCGCACGACCATAATAATCTGAAATAAACGACAAATAAAATAAAATAAATTTTTGTATCCAATCATGTGAAAGGACAAAGTCTCTCATGCCATGCTGTATGTTATATCTTCAGGCAACTTGATAAAAATATTTATATCAGATTGATAACATATTATAAATTAACAAACGCAGGCAACCTCATTCGCGGGTTTAACATACTTATGGCCGGTTTCACAAAGCTCCGTTAAATCGTCTGTTAACTAACGTGGATTAAATTTTAACATTGATTAAATATTGGAATGCGTTTCACAAAACAAATGCGTTCGTATTTTAACGTCGATTAACTAATCAGAGAATAGAGCTGGCAACGTCGCAAATTCTGTCTTTTCTGTCAAATGTCAATGTCAAAGTTAATTGTTCGTTCCTGTGTTTTTACTCTCGTTGTTGTTTGGTTTTATTTTTAATTAATATAAAGCATTATTAATTTAAATATGGAAGCAGAAGCAACTAATAAGAGAAAACGGGGAAGCAATTTCACAACTCAAGAGAAGGAGTCGCTGTTGGATTTAGTTAACAAGTAAGTACACAAAAATTTAAACAATTTATTTCAGCAGTAAATATCTAATCAAACATGTTTTTTATTATCAGTGTTGTCTTTGTTGAGCAATACTGTTGTATAAAACTAATTTATTGATTTATAAATCAGATATTTGCTAAGCATATCCTGCAATTCACATACTCAATTTTGTCCCATGCTTCCTTGTTCACCATTTATTATTCTTGTTATAGACACAAAGAGATTATCGAAAACAAAGCGACTGATGGGACCGTATGCCAAAAAAAGGTGATGGCGTGGAAGGCTATCACCGAACAATTTAATAGTAAAGGGCTAATGCTGCGTAATACTGCTTAGCTGAAACATCTATACGATAATTTAAAAAGAGCATCACGAAAAGAAGTCGCAAACGATAAAGTAAAAATGGGTTATTTTCATATTACTAGTAATTTATTTATACAGTTTGTACTTCATTTTTCCTATGCTTGTTTAATAAAACAAAATTATCGTTACACTATAAATACTTCTTTTGGTTTAAACCACTATTATTTCTTTCTAGAATAAGAGTTACGAAGTAATCTTAGACTTAAATGTAGGTGAAATTTTAAGAAAACTGCAGCGGAGGAAATGGTAGATATTTAGTAATATTCATTAATAATTGCTTAACAAATTTCAGTCGATCGTCTTGTATTTATTTAACGATAGAATATTTTTGTAAAACTTTAGATCGAACGGAAAAGAACTGGAGGAGGTAGGTACGTGCTATACATCTTTGAACGATGTAGTAGCACAAGTACTGCCAATTTTAGGGGATCAGGTTAAGCCACTACCAAATTTGTATGATAGTTCCGCAATATATTTTGGTAAGATTTAAGTTCATCGGGTCCTTACAATAAATTTGAAAATATTTTCTACAACAAATTTTTTTTATATATATATATATATATATATATATATATATATATATATATATATATATGTTTTATTCATTTTAGACGATGCCTGTGTGAACTTCGAACCTAATCTCCCTTTGCCTGAACCTGAAATACCTCGCCCTCTGCCTGAACCAGCAATACCTCACCTTTGCCTGAACCTAGGACCCCAGCTTCAAAAAGAAAACAATAAAAAAGAAAATTCTTAAAAATATATCAGCTGAGGAGCTGAAAGGTTTATATTTAAAAAAATTAAATTCTATTTTTACTATTATCTATTAAAAACGTTATTAATTATTGCTCTTCTCACAGCATCATTTTGGTTGGGGATAGCTGCTGCAGCTGCCACCTCTTCATTAATACCAAGAGCATCATCTTCATCAACAAGTTCTTCATGTGGTTCTACATCATTCACATTTATTGCCAAATTATGCAGACTACAATAACTGGCAATAAATGTTGAACTTGCAAAGCCATTCCGATATGCAGACAAGGGAATCACCCCAAAACATCGCTCCACAGTATTCCTTGTTCTTATATGAGCAGCATTATAAGCTTCTTCTGCAGCAGTTTGAGGATTAAGAAGAGGTGTCAAGAGGTACCTTCTGCTGGGATAGCCACTGTCTCCGAGAAGGTAATTATTATTAATTAATTAATTAATCGAATTATTGAAAATGGTACTGTCATGTGCTGATCCTGGCCATCGTGCTGTTATGTGTATTATCTTTAAATTAGCATCGCTTACAACCTGCGCATTAATTGAGAAGAAACCTTTGCGGTTTCTAAATAATTCCGCATTATTCTCTCCAGGTGAATTAATCCTGACGTGTGTGCAATCAATTGCACCAACGACGCACGGGAAAGCAGCTATTTTGAAGAAATCCATCACAGTATCATTAATTGCTTGTTGCTCAGTGGGCATCTTAATGTAGCGCTGACTTTTTCCAGCAATTAAAGGGGTGACTCGGTGTACAATTCTACACACAGAAGGTTTACTGACCCGAAATAAGTCACCAATTGTTTGCTGAAATGAACCAGTTGCATAAAATCGTAGAGTGATTAGCAACTGATTAAGTGCAGTGATGGCCTTATTCCTTTTTGTAGCTGGTTCAATTACTGGACCTATTATTATATGCATTAGTTCCATGACAGTTTCTTTCGAAAACCGAAATCGCAGTTTAAAATCATGATCATCCAGATTTTCAAAAGGATTATTTCTGTCCCTAATAAATCGAATTCGTCGAAGTGGAGCTTCCTCTTCTGACAAGGAAGAGAGTGATGAATCAGACATCTTCGAAAAAGATCATCAAATTATTTTCATATGTACTGAATTTTTTTTATAAGTTATTTATAATGTAACAAGTTTGAACTTACATGTTTCTTGTAAAGCTTAAAAATATTAATAAAAAAGAAACAAAAATATTGTTTTAATGTTTGTTGAAAAACACTTTTTATTAATTAATTTACTTTTAATAGGTAATAATAGTGTAATAAATGTCAAATAATTTTACCTAACATAAAATTAACAACACTATAATCGAGCCTTTTATGTCGATTAACTTTAACGACGATTATCTCTTAATCGATGTTTGTGAAACATTTAAGCACTGATTTTCAATTATTTAACGACGACTACTTAACGATGATTAACTTTAACCACAATTAGCTTAATGGACGTTTCTCAAACAAAATTTTACTTTTAATCATCGTTAAGGATTTTAATCGTGATTAAATATTTAACGAGCCTTTGTGAAACCGGCCATTACTGTTTTATTTTAATGTAGGTATCAATAAATAAATTATAAAGTTTTCCACTTTTATAGTGTTACTTATCTTATAATATAAATAAATAAAACATACCTGGTAACGCAATCCTGAATTACGCGAGGTTGATTAAGTTGTTCTGTTTGGATTTAAATAAGCTCGTCTTGTCAATTTGAGAGTGATTGAAATCTCCCGTTATTTTTTGCATTTTGCAATTAAGTCCTTAAATTCACGAGTTTCGAAGGCATAACGAATAGACAGCTGTAGCTGGCGGACTGTGCAACTCACATCAGATACATTGGTCAAATCCATTGCCCTGACCACATTTGACCCGTCATCGAAAAAAACAATGTAATTGCTCATCCTGGATGTTCCACTCCAACAGTATCTTTTTAAAATAGTCACAAATTATATCGCCGGTACGGCGGTCATAAAGTGAGCAACATTTTAAAACAATCTGCCTCCGGCTGGTGTTCAGTAATCCGGTGTGCCGTCAAGCTCAAAAGTGACACTAGCACTTGGCTCAGAGCTTATATCCGTAGTGAATGATAGTTGACGAAAGTGTTTGAACATCTCTCCAATTTTTTATTATCATTTTCGTATATATCTCATCATATATATGGTCAGTAAAAAACTAACGCCCTCTTAATTGATAACACGGCAAACCAGCTTGCATTAGTCGACGAAAACCAACACACTGGACAAAATTAAATTACAGATTCTGTAATCAAATCGTCCATTTTTTTGCCTTAGCATGTGACATATCCCATATTTGATTTTTTTGTGGATTCTTCCATGATAATTTGCTTGTTATAACGGGGTTTACTGCTGGCTTTATCTGATTCAATTTTACTATTTCTCGATGTTTTCCATTTCACACAGTTCCTTATATTTTTCTGTATGCATGGATTTTAAATTCCCTTTCAATAAGGTTGCAGTACGACCTTTCCTCGAATAGTTCTTATTATAGGTTTTACATCGAACAACATTGGGTCACTACTATTAGAGTGGTCCAACGAGGAGAAGTTTTCTAAATTATACCCTTTGTTTAATGTTCCCAGTGGTCATTGGAGTTTTCCTCCTCATCCTGTTTTCCATTTGAAAGAATGCCAAGAGCTTTTAGATGCTCTTTTTCCTCCTGTTCCGTGAGCTCAAAGGACCATTTCTGGGTTTCTAATATCGCCGCCAAGGTTTGCGAGATTAACATGCGTGAAGTGGGATATGATATTAAAGTTGGTAGGTCCACCGCATGCATTATCTTGATTGCCTCCCCATTTTTTTTTCTTTGTGGACCTAGTGCTCTTTCTCTAAGTGTCACATCGTCCTGTTTGTATGTTTGACGTAGTGGAATACTGTTCGTAGCGTCTCGGGGTTAGTGATTGTGAGGATTCCCATTTCTTTAGAAAATGTCACCTCGGAGACTGGGTCTTCAGTAAATGGGTTCTCTGGGTTCCTTACCTTTAGTAAGTAGTCCTCCTCTTCATGGGTCTTGCAGAAAGTCTCTTTTAGACATGTTTCTTAAAGATGACCATTCATGCTGGTCCCGGGTGTTCTTCAAATTCTCCACAATCTCCTCACGTTGTCTACCCTAATTCGAAGTCGGTCTCAAGCCCCGGTGGGGTTTATCTTTGGGGCTACTCTAGCAAAATACATGTCGTAGGTTCAAATCCAACTCAAGGTAAACTTTTTATTTATGTATTTAATAAAATTAATAATTTTTATTATACCCTTGGTTGTTTGTAAAATATTTAAAATGAGTTTGTTTAAGAAGTTTAATGAAAGTAAGTTTTCTAAATTACTTTCTTGGTTATATGTGAAATCTTTAAGATATACTCGTCGTCATGTAAGGTGGCCATGACGTCACAAACTAGATACGTATGAACTTAGATTTTGTTCCCTAGTCAAATGAGTGTCTTAATTTCTGTTGTATCCCTGTCTTATAATTTCTCACTTTTAGTTATATAGAACAATCCAACATACTGTCAAACCGAATCAGTTGATAAGACGTGTGGGGCAAACACTACTCTGTTTACATTTGAAGAGTGTTTTTCCAAAACTAACTAAGTCCAAATTATCATGAAATGAGATAACGATGCCATTTTGTGTTTAATAATGTCTTCGATTAAAGTGCCAATTCATATTTTACGAAATTAGTCTATGTCCCATTTATATGCATCTGCTACTTTAGAGGTTTTTTCCAAAACTAAACTAAGTCCAAAAAGTTATTTTCCAAACATAACTAAGTCCTTGCGCATGTGTTTTATACTGTTTAAAACAGGTGATTTATAATATTCATAACCTAAAAATTCACTTACAAGTTACAACTTCTGTACATAGTGTTTGTATTATTTTGTGTTGCCCCAATATAAAATAAAATGGGAGACGAATATCAGGAAGCAGTTCTACCTAGTTTACGAGGCAGGCGCAAAAAGAAAATAAGGAAGTTTGGAAAAAACTGAAAAGTCATTAAAGCATAACAGTGCAGTTGGAAAAACACCGAAAGTTACTGGCAAGCACAATAATACCAAACTGTGTAAAGCAAATCAGTTAGGCCAGGATGATATTAAAGGTATGTTGAACTGCACATTTTTATATTTGAATGATTAGATCGTTGTTTCTATTTTAGATTTCTTTGACAAAATGTATGTAAATAAAACTGCTGCACAGCAAAACAACTTTCTAATCAAATACATTGAACCGCAAAACCAAAACGGCATCGTCCCAGATCGGACCATCCTAATAACCGTCAACGTAATGACTATTTCATAAGAAAATTAGATGGACAGCTAATTCGTGTTTGTTCAGTTTCTTTTCAATCAATAACTCAAATTTCTTCGTTTAGAATAAAGTCAATTGCAGCTTATTTTTTTAAGCATGCAGTATCAAGGCCTGAAAATAGGGGTGGTTCTAGGGTATCACGTAGCGACAATGAAACAACTCAGTCAATAATAGATCACCTTAAAAGCCTTAAATGTAGAAGTAGCCATTACGGTAGAAATAAAAGTATACGTAGTTACTTGCCACCTGAATTGTCTGTCAGGAAGTTGTATAGACTGTGGTCTGAAATAAGAAATACTATGAATGCTCCAAAGACTTCCTACAGTAAATATTATAAAATATTTTCAAAAAAATTTAATTTGGGATTTGGAAATCCCCGAACTGATGTGTGTTCTTATTGTGAACTGAAAAGCAAGGAACTTAAATGCACCACCAATATGGATGTTATAAGAAATATCTCAACAGAACTGAAACTGCATAAGTTACGCGCAAAAAAGTTTTATGAAATTTTAAAAAAAGAGGAACCGAAAGGTGTAATCAAAGTGTGCTTCGATATGCAACAAAATCAACCATTGCCAAAATTAAGTATTTCTGATGTATATTATTTAAGGCAACTTTGGCTGTATAATCTTACTTTCATTGAAATTGAGGAAAACCAAAATAAGGAAAACACTTTTGCTTACACTTGGACCGAAAACGAAAGTGGAAAGGGCTCAAATGAAGTTTGTTCTGCCTTAATCGATTTTTAAAGAAAGTCGAAGCAAAGTATAGCGAATTAGATGTGACAGAACGGCCTCATACTTTGAAACTGTTTTCCGATTCATGCCCAGGGCAGAACAAAAACACTGCCATGATATTTATGCTTCTCTGTACAGAATAGTATTTTCAACGAAATTCAACACGTGTTTCCCATAAGAGGACACAGCTATATGCCACCCGATCGTGTCTTTGGGCGCTCTGAAAAATAATTAGAAAAGAGAAAAATTTTGGGGCCTCAAGGATATTACGACATTTGTCAGGTTGCGATGACGCACCCTGTATATAGAATGTTATAATGACGTGTATTAGCGTGTTTTGAGCGAGTGTATTGAGTTTGAATGAAAAAAAATTTTTGTGTATGTATATAATGTGTGTGGGTGTATGATACGCCACTGGAATTTTAGGAAAGATATTATTTAGTATGTAGATACGTGTATTTGAATGTTATAAAGACTTTAGTGTTGAAAGAAATAGATTCTGATGAATGTAAATGTGAAGAGAAATTTGTCCATGGGACGATAATGCTTTCCACTGGATTGCTTCTGTTTTGCTGATAAAGAAAGGAATGTTGTTGAAGATAAGATGAGGTAATCTTGATTAGAAAATGTGAAGAATAAAGTGTAGAATGTTTTAGAAAATATGTAGAGAAAGATTGGGTATGTTTAAGTGATTAATTTCAGAAAGTTTTGTAATGTTGTGCAATTGTTTTGAGAATAAATGTGTGTATATGGAATTTGAGACATTAGACTGTACTGATTTTTGCAAATGTTGCGGAAGGAGATCGAGCGCAGATTGGAGATAACGGTTAAAAGTTGTGTAATGGTCCAGAGTGGCTACTGAATGAATGTAATGACGAAAATGATTTCTTCATGAAGTAATTGTAAAATTTGTAAGTGAAAACAAATATGGCGATGTATTGTAATTACACGCGTGCTTGTATAGAGGGAAGCAGTTGTTGGACTATGTATTTTGAATGAATATTATTGGAGAATATAACGCGGAAGGAAGACATGTTTAAAGATGGATGACTGAAGTTATAAATAGGAAAGTCAGAGATTGACGGGTGGTTGTCGTTGAGTTGAAGGAGAGTTAAGTTAGCTTTTGGCTTGTGAGGCGCACACGCGAGTGATAGACGGTGACGATGTGGGAGTATGTTTGTGAATTTTAATGAGGCAGTAATTGTTTAAACAACTGCGTTAACCCGAACCGGGGATAAATCGTAAAAAAAGACATTCATAAACAATACAAGAATTAAAAATTGACGTTGAAGATAAAATTAGTTTATCTTCAAGAAAATAATAGTGCGTAAGCAGATTTAAATAAAGTTAACAGTTGTTACGTAATAGTAGTATTAAGTTTAGCGCGCGCTTGTAACGAGATTCAGCTAAAAGTATTTATGAGACCACCTGTTAAGTGAACGAAGGGTTCATTGTATATTAAGCCAAAGTTTATGAAAGTTTATTTATATAAGGACTAAATTGGTGTAAAGGTTGCTAGAAATTTTAATAGGCAACCAAAGGTGTACCGTTATTACGTGTTATTAGACTATTTGTGGATGCACAATAAGGAATAAGTGTTGTGAAATTGTGAAGCAATTGTTATGTGCCTTCATGCAATTTAAGGAATTACCAATGGACTACATACAATTAATTTACGGAAGAAAGAAGAAAGAAAAGCCAAGGATTAATGGACAATTTTAAGTAAGGTTTATATTTAAGCATTTTAAAAATTTAGTAAAGCACGATTATCTCTTTGGTTTAGTTCATTTGCTGTAATGTGTTAAATATTATTAGTTTTGAAACGAAAAGATAATCGTTCTTGAATCATGATTGTATGGTTTGTTTAGTATTAAGAATTTGCAGAAATTGATAGTGACGTGTGGTTTTGATTTTCAACCACGTTGTTGAGGTAGATGTAAATATATTTGTGTGTTTGATTATTTTATGCAGGACAATATATATATTATCGTTAAATGTTTTATTTTGTTGTTTATTTAAACAGGTATGAAACACAGATGTAACATTTACTTAATTGGTGATCTTGTTTTGACAATTTTAAAAGTAAGCTTTGCATATTTTCATTTTAATTTTCAGATTTAAGGAACAACCTGAAAGTCTTATTAGCCAGGTTGATTGCAAAATTTTTATGTCAGTTTCATTAGAGCAATGCAATATTAATAGATCAGCTGTTAGTTTAAAACGTCATTAAGTATAATAAAAGTTTGAGTTTTGAAACCGTAAATGTTTACGAATGTCAAATATTATAAGAAGTAAAGTAAATTTAAAAGATAGCGTTCATTGAATGAATTTGAGTGATAAATTTTATTTAGAAGTTTTCAAAATTAATTATCGAATATTGAATGACAAGATATTTTATTCATTAATAAATAGAACTTAACGTTATATGTGTATACGAGGGATACGCAGAAAATATTCAGTTACCGTATTATAACTTTTGTTTTGGATATTTTAGTTTACGAGGTGTATTCAAAAGTTGTTAATAACCTGGGTAGTAAAATTTATTTGAGTTGAATTGTTTTGGACGAGTGTTTGTTTTAGAACCTTCGTATATGAGTTTACTGAGTAAGCACAATCCTACTTTCCACAATCAAGTAGGGTTAATTAACATCCAGCTTAAGACAATTATTTTAGCAAAGTTTCGATTGTGGTGGCGCCTAGAGACATATTTTCCCGAATTGAGCTATTTGAGTATAAGTGTAAGGTGTTTGAGCTTAGTAAATCATTCATTTTACTTATTATTTCGACCACGCCCATCTCCCTGTTAGCTGGCTTGGCAACCCGCTTACATTAGTAAGCCTACACGACGCCTAGTGCGGTTTGGACGTGTAACACATTTTTTCCAAAACTCAACAGTTGTGCAAAATGCGAAAAATTGGAAAATTAAAGATTATAAGACATTATCAAAAGTTATGACAAAACTAGGCTTTCATTTAAAATATCGGAGCAAAGAGTTTTATCTACCGTAAAGGGCAGAAGACGGTTGGAATTAAAAATACTTACTCTGGTGTAGAATGCTCACATGCGATATTAAAAGCCAATAACTTGACATTAAAAGTGCTCTAAGCAAAGTAAAACTTTCACCCCCACAACTCTGCACCTGCTTAAACACATTATCCTTTCTGAAGATGAGAAATTATTTTATCAAGAGGCATTAAAAATGCAAAGAAGGGCGCCCCAATTGAAGACATAGAAACGCTATTGATGAAACCGAACCGTTTTTATAAATAAATAATAAGTTTTTTCTAATATAGGTTAAGTCCAAGGACTTAATTTAGTTTTGACATAATGCATGGAAAAGTTTATCATTAAAATTAAAAGTTTTGTTTTTATTCTAAAATTTTCTTGTGATTTTATTAAACATTACCTAATATATAAAGTTTGTTTATTTATTTTTACCACTCATTTATATCAAAAGAAATAAAAAATGGATTTATCTCAAAATCACTTAAATAGACTTAAGCAGTTTTGGAAAAACGCTCTTCATTTGTATCTGTATAAAAAATAAATCTTTAGTCTATTATACTTTCTATTTGGGAAACGTTAGGTTACATTCTTTGGTTAAGGCATTTTTTTATGTATAAACAACTGTTAAGGTTAAGTTGTTATTTATTTTAAAAATTAAAATTAGTTAATGAAAGCGATATGCCAAGTTTTTGCTGTGTAATAAATTGCTCAAACAGAGCAGAAAGAGATTTGGTAAAATTTTTCAGAATCCCAGCGGTATTATCATATAAATATAACACAAAGTTGAATGAACTGTCCAGAGAAAGACATGTAAAGTGGTTGCAGGCTATAAAGCGGGATGACTTAAATGGGACAAAATTAAAAAGTGCAAGAGTTTGTTCTAAACATTTCATATCAGGTATTTCCTACTAAATTAGAATCAATAGCTAAAATACAATGTTACTGTTCCCATAGGGCAACCTGCAGATTTAATGGATAAATTGAATCCCGATTGGGTTCCCAGTATCAGTATGGGATATAAAACAAGTAAATGCTCGTCTATTGTCCGACAAAGTCGTTTTGAACGAAGTGTGAAGCGTTTGAAGGTATTTACTGAGATTTCCTTATGTTAGGACCAATTTTCATAATAGTTATGCTAGAAATATATTCCAAGTAAATTATAAGTTTAATCAATAGCTACATGGAATGTTTTGTTAACTTAACACTTTTTTACAGTTTAATGTAGAGTATCTTACTTTCTGTTTGGATTTATCGAGAGACAAGAAATTCCTCCAAAGCCGGAATCCTTTACCTCGAAATCACAGAAATCGATGCAACCACACGCATCGATGAATCTTCCTCTAATAAGAAAGATGTTCAAATAGAATTAACTTTAGAGGGTTTGACAAGTATGTATTTGCATATATCATCATTAACAAGAAAAGAAGAAAATCTGTTAGCAAGTGTGCTGAGGTATGATACTTTGAGAAGTGATGATGCCAAAACAAGGTACTACACAGGAATGCCTACATTTAAAGTGCTTTCTATAGTAGTAAAACCTCTAAAAGAAGATATTATAGTGCATTCTAATGTAGTATTAGATCCTAAGAATGAAATATTCTTAACGTTGGTTAAATTACGTTTAAATCTTGATTACAAAGATTTGGGCTATAGGTTTGCAGTCAGTTCCACAACTGCTGCAACTTATTTTAAAAATGTTATTAGAATAATGAGCATCAAATTTAAAAATTTAGTGAAGTGGCCACAGCGCGAAATTATGTTACAAAGAATCGTTCCATGATAATAACACAATCATTATTGATTGCTTTGAAATTAAAATTCAAAAACCTTCAGGTCTTTTAGCTGCTGCAGAATCCTGGAGTTCTTATAAACACCATTGCACCATAAAATACCTTCTGGGTATTACTCCTCAAGGATCAATCTGTTTCATAAGCGAAGGATGGGGTGGAAGAGTTTCTGATAAGTTCCTCACTGAAAATTCCAATTTTTTATCACATTTACAGCCTGGTGATGTAGTGATGGCTGATAGGGGATTTTTAATTAAGGAATTTGTGGAACTATTTAATGCTAAAGTTAAAACTCCTGCATTTACCAAAGGAAAAAAAACAATTACATCCCAATGAAGTGGAGGAAACTCGTTCCTTAGCACATGTTAGAATACATGTTGAAAGGATAATTGGAATGATTATACATAAATTCCATTGCTTTTGTCACCTGGTGCTGTGTCATATTTGAACATGTCCATTACCATCAGTAGTAGAGAAAATCAACAGTTACTCTTGCTTTATAATTAATTATATGTGAAATAACTATAGATGTTATAATAAGCTCTTGTACTTACAATTAATACTTAAATTTAAAATCTTAATTATTACACACTAATCACTTTCACTACTTTCTATAAAGCATTGTGCACAAACCCACGCATCATGTGGAACAGTGTTTAGTCCTATGCATTCCATATGATACCAGGACGTCTCACAATTTTCTGACTCACACAAAATCATCGGTCTGCCATCATCGATTTCTTCACAAATACACCATCGTTGGAGATGTACACCTTTGGTGAAGTATTTTGCCAACAGTTCAGTGAGAATTACCGCTTTATGAGAATGTTTCACATCCTTCAGATGATGAAGCCAGAAATCCTCATTAAAGAACACCCTTTCATGAAAAAGTTCTTCTGGTAACCATACAACAAAATCGCAATACGGTGTCCCTGTAAGTACCATTTGCATTTGCATTTGAAAATAATAGGGATGGTTTTCTTTCAAAACTACTGCTCCTTCGTTGAGAGCAAGGCAAGATGTTTATGATTGAGCAAATTAAATATTTCAGCATCTGGTGATGCCCCAAGCTCGGATATTGCGATTTAATACATAAACCTACCGATGTAATCTGTAGGTTTTTGTGGTACGGGTCGGCATTACTTCTATATGCTGCAAGAGCATTTTTTAATTTTTTTTACCCCAAATCAGTTGCCTTGGAAGAAAATTCAACCGGATAACAAATTGGTTTAATAAGAGACAGGGATGATTTTTCAATTGATGTGCCACAAACTCTTTTTAAATTAGATGCAGTAATTCGTCCAATTCTTTGTCTGAGCCATTCAGTGTCTTTGGATTGATTCCTTGTATGGTTCTGTATTAATACGCAATCATTATCTGCAATATTAAATAAAAGCGATTTGGATAACTGAAGCAGTTCATTGTACGATAATCTCTCGTGTTCTTCATTATAAAGTGTAGTGAATGGATTGTCTGGGAGCTTGGGTGTTTGCAGTGATTTTGCAATGTCACTTGCAAACGGTTCTCTTACTCTTAATAACACAGTACTGCAACCAGCGCCTGAAAGCTTCTCAAGAAGAGATGCACGTTCAGTTTCGGTAAGAGGATTGACTTGCAATTCTCTGGCGCCACTCTTTAGCTTGCCAAAATTTATTTCTCTTATGGGTTTATACTCGACCTACAATTCACGGAAAATGAATAAGGATTTCATACTGTTTTTGTGCGACTTACTTTACTTGCACGTGGAACGTTCCAAAGAGATTGAACATCAGTGCAAGAAGTGAGATTTCTGGATTCATTTATGAACTGTATCGCATATAAAAGTGCTCCCAGATGACTACAGACTTCTCCTGCTCCTGCCATACAAGTACAGTGTGCTGTAATAATGCTACCATCCTCCTCCGCAATAAACCAAGGTTTTAGGGGTGGTTCGTTCACTCTCTGAGAGTGTTTCAGCTAAAATGAAAATTACACTGTACCCGAGTAAAAAAAAAACATGTTAACATTATCTCCTCACTCTACAGAAAAATTAATTGTAACACTTATTTTAATTAGGTTGTGAGCTTAATGTGTGAAAATTATCATAGTATAAATTAGGTATATACTTACATTTCCTATTACCACGAAGCTATTATTAATTTTTAAACTGCAGCACTTATTGACAAATGCTGACTCAAAATATTTGAATGCAGTTAAGCTTTTAAATGCCTTCATTTGTTGTTGGGTGTAAAAATTAGTTGTAAGAACTAAATAGCTAACAATATCCATATTGGTGGTCGGATGGAAATTGTTTACATTGTAGCTAAATTGCTCCTCAGGGATGCAATAAGGATCTATTGAACGAATGTGTCTAATCTTAGAAAATATCTCTCAGCAACGTTTGGATTTGTTTCTTTTAATTTGTTTAAATATTCACTAATCTGGTCCACTAGAAGTGCATACATAAAAACAACTCATACAGGTAAATAATTACTCATAACTTACTTATAAATGAAAAAACTACCTACACTAAAATTATATATTCTGTAAATCAGTATATTTAACACACTTAACAGTAATTTTCACAATAATAAACACGTCTATGAGATTGTCTGGTTCCAAATCTTATGCCGCAACACACAATTGACAGTTTTGTTTGCCCCACAAACAGATGTTGCTCGTTTTTAAGGTTGAACGCCCTATTTAAGAAATCACCTGTCAAATGAAATATAGGTTGCATTTAAAGAAATGTTTTTTTATTATATTTTCGTTAATATTTTGAGGTTTTCCGGATTAGTGCCGTTTTATATTCCAGGGCGATGTTACCTCCATGGAGCCTCCAAGTTCTGTAGTAGGTCTTTAATGGCATCGTGTAACGGTGTGTGCGGTCTCCAAGTGAAATTTGCAGTCGACTTTCACCAATACAAGAAAATTGATACACGTTTGGAAGAAAATTTATTTATTCGGTTTATAAGTTGCGGTATTATATTTTAATTGCTGAACTCCTGGGAGGTACACGGAGGACGGCTTACGCTTCCAGGGGTCGAGACGGTTAACCCGTCAGGACGCGCGCTATGGGTAAAAATTACCCAGGCCATACTTATTTTTCTATTATTTATCAACCAAAAGGTTTAAACGCGGCCACCCCTCAGTACTCTTCTAATAGACCCTTCTAAAGCGATTCCCACTCAAACTTTGTGTTCATGGTCAGTTGTGAATGATTATTTAACACCTTAAGGCTGAATTAAAGCTAGAATGTGAGGTGGAATTAAACTATTCAGAACAATAGTGTGTGTCGCGTTATTGTTTTACATCTTTGTTTGCTACACTCTGAAATTACGCTGTCCGTCTTGTTCTGACATTAATCAGAACCGGACAGACGAAACAGCAGGCGTGGTGGATGGTATAGCATATTTATACCAGCGCAGCCACATCAATGACTGAGCTAATATTCCAATATTTCGGATATCTATTAGTTTTGCGGTCGACTGGTACTCC
>JARFJB010000438.1:5000-237500 GCA_036346205.1 Vesta saturnalis
ATAATTAACTGCAAGGATTGCTTTTTGCCAGTAGTACCTTAACATGTCCAGACACGCTTAAATTCTTTCTCATATTTTGTTCATCGATGAGGCACGTTTTGAAAGATATGGCTTAGTTAACCAATAATAATCACACATGGTCTGATGAAAACGCCCATGAAATATGTCCATCAAGATTTCAGTACAATTTTAGTGTAAATGTATGGGCAGGAATTGTTGGAAATTCTCTAATAGGTCCATTTATTCTTCCCCGTCGGCTGACGGCTCTTGAGTATCTTCGGTTGTTAAATGAAAATCTCCCAATACTATTTGAGGATATACCGCTAGGTGCACGACAAGTTATGTAGTACATGCATGACGGGGCTCCGGCACATAAGACCTTAGCTGTCAGGCAATGGTTGAATTTAAATTCTCCGGGACGATAGGTCGTGGTGTCGATTGACGTGTACGTTGGTCTACCCGTTCACCGGGCATTACGCCACTTGATTTTTTCTTATGGGGACACCTGAGAAGTATTGTTCATGCTACTCTTGCTAATACTGTTGAAGAATTGTGTCAAAAAACCTTCCACGCAGCTGACGAGATTCGTAGCAACCCAGAAATATTTACCAGAGTACGTAATAATTTTAATCGTCGTGTTTATAGGAAAATGGGCACTACTTTGCAAAATATCCTTTAGAAACTTTTTGCTTTACGTTATGTTTGCCAAAGCATTAAGGGTGGTTTAGCTGAAGTGAATGTTGGTGTTGATCATATATTGCACACCACACGGAATTGTTTCTATCGAACTATACTCTACTGCTTATTACTCGATAGTGTAATTAAAATTTCGTACTGGAAACTTTAATAAAACGTTTCGGTATTCCTATACGAGTCGTTTGCCTAAAATGTATTCATATATCATGTGTTTAACTAATATTTAGTAATCCTAAGCTATTGGTTAATTGTTTTGTTGAAGCCGGCAGTTCATATTGACAAAATACTACTGTATCCCATGTATCGTTAAATCTGGCTGCGGTTAAATTTGCTTAAGTCAGAGTTTGGATGAAAACAGGAATTGGGTGTTGCAATTTCACAATTTGGTCGCCGTGTGGAAAAATGTAGATTGCGCCCGATTAGTGTAACAAGATGGAATTCTGAGTGCGTATGGGCTACCCGAGTGATCCTAGCGAAGATGATCTGCGAAAATATTAACGGGTGTATTTCGGAGGCACACTTACCATGGTAATAGCGATAGACAGGGAAAGAACCGAAACTATTCTTCTATGCTCAAGAAACTGTACGTCAGAAGTCAGAGACGGGTCATTTATAAGTTGTATAGCTTTTTTTTTTGGATGCGGTTTACTATATCAAGGGCGTATTGGGGAGTACCATCCCAGAGGTGGGAATTGTATTCCAGATGAGGTCGAATTTGGACTTCTACAGTAGAAGGAGTTGCGACGTGTAATATTGTATAGAAAATCTGTATAGAAAGCCCAGTTTACGGGCAGCTGTTTTGCTGGCTAACAAAAGGTGGTCAACTCATGAAAGGTTCGATGATACGGGCATCCCTAACATAGAGGTAGAGTTTGAAAACTTGAGGTCTAAGCCATTCATATTTAGAGTAAGAAATGATCGGTCTTTCTTGGCGGACGCAAGGCAACACTGGGTTTGGTCGACGTTGAACATGAGTAGATTATTCCTTCCCCATTCAAGCACACATTTTAAGTCACTGTTGATTGAGGATGCCATTTTCACGTTAACGTCCTGACTAGGCTTGTTGTTGTGGGAACACTGAGAAGAACTACAATGTAGAGCGCTGCCGTATGCGAAGCAATGTATCGGGTAAGTTGTTGAGGAAATGGGGTTATTTATGTATAGCAGGAAGCAGGGAGATATCACTGATCCTTGGGGTACGACCGCGTTGATAGTAGTGTTTTTCTAAAAAAAGCCATCGACGACAACGCGTATACGTCTTGTGTCAAGAAAGCTGGAGATCCAATTGATGAGCGTATTGGATAAACCGAACGAAGTGAGCTTGGCAAGTAGGCGCTTGTATCATATCTGGTCAAAAGCCTTTGAAATATTTAAAGCGACTGTTTCATCGGACCTCTCTAATGTGTTATTCCAAAGTTGGGTAACATATGAAAGAAGATCGGTTTTGATGCCAAGTAATCGACAAAGAGGTTGCCTTTGGCAGCAGGAATAGCTAAAAAAACTCCGTCGCGAGACGTCATGGGAGGAAAGGAAGATGTACTAAAGTTTTTACTGATGGCTTTAGCTAATTACCAAAGTTTACGACTACCCAAAGGACATGAGACTAATTCTTTGCATTTACTTCCTTCAAACATCTTCTTAGCCTTGGTAATGATGATTTTGCAACTGTTCCTGGCGGCAATACAGTCAGCGTGATTTTCGACAGATTTATTTGGTTTCCATTTGATATAGAGTTTATGCTTTTAGGATAACACATCAGTGCAAGCCCTATTAAACCAGGGTTGGGAACGGGCATGACCTACAAGATTCTGTTTTTTGGCAATCTATAACTTTATATCCATCAAGATAACTTCAGTTATTGAAAGAGCAATGTTTCAAGAGGAGGACTGTTTAAAGCAATAGTCAAGCCAGGGGAAGGTTGCAAAGAACTTTCGCAGTTCGCTCCAGTTAGCTGATTTAAAACACCACATAGTTCTGTTCTGTTCTGTTTTTCGAGTAACCGTGGGATTGGGTACAGAGGACATTTTTTTTCATTAGGCAGTGGTCTCATTGACCAAGTGGGGAAAGGACCCTTGTTTTATAGACAAGTGGGTTAATTGTAAGGAATATGGCCGGAAGATCTGGAGTATGGTTAGGGTTGTCAGGGATTCTGGTTTATTCGGAAATCATTTGTGCGAGATCACAGGATACAGCAAATGCTTCTGCACTATGACCTATGGGATTAGTAGTAGTTGAAAAGTGGAGCAATTGGAGTTGTGGACAATAAAATCTCCCAGAATTGAGATATCGCAGGATGGAAAGCGTGATAAGAGGTAGTCTAGTCAGACTAAGGTAATCAAGAAGATCTTGGAAGTTATTGTCATTGGAAGACCTACACAAACAACAGTAGAATTTCACAAATTGGGGCCCAGAATGTTGGAACCAAATCGCGTCAAATTTGTTATTTTCCAAAGAGGACATCCTCTCAAGACCTACATTGCCCTTGGTATATGCACATATTCCGCCTTCAGGGCGAATGTTAGAGTGGAGGTTGTATCTACGAAATTGCAGGCCAAGCGAATCAGTACTTCCAGGGGAGACTTGTGTTTTTGATAGAAACAGAATGTCCGGTTGCACTTGTTCAAGGCGTAGGTGAACAGCATTAAGATTCGACCTGGTATCACGTATGTTGCAGCAGAGCATCCGAATGTTGGTACTTTCGATGACCGAGGTCGCTTGAACAGAGCAGAGTTTTATTCCTGGCAGATCTTGCTCTTCTTAGTCTTGATTTTGGCGTTGACGGATTCCTCCCAAGAATCCTTGGGACGGATCGACGAATCAATGTGAGAGTGTGGGCGTCTCACCCTACTCACCTGGGTTATAGCGTTTGTTTTAGAACTCGTCATTTTGAGAGTTTAGCCGTTAAAAAGCCACACTTGACTAGTTGGTGTTGGCGAGTACATAAGGATTATAGGAGATAGTGACCGGCTGCCCTTGTCGAACTCACAAAATGGGAGCACCAATATTAAGGAGTCCATGATAACGGTGGTGGTATTGCACCGGACGGCATGGGGTATTGCCTTCCACCTATAAAGTTGTAGAATATTAGAGCTGAAAAGCAAATATTAATTAGTTTACATTGCAGAACACTGCAAGCTGTACCTATAATTTACACTTGCAGAGGGTTTTTTTTTAATTTACGGCTCTGCCATGCATAGTCACATCTTTTGTATTTTATA
This sequence comes from Vesta saturnalis, assembly GCA_036346205.1. Taxonomy (NCBI): domain Eukaryota; kingdom Metazoa; phylum Arthropoda; class Insecta; order Coleoptera; family Lampyridae; genus Vesta; species Vesta saturnalis. The sequence continues at coordinate 8,915 of JARFJB010000438.1, forward strand.
TTTGTGGCAATACGATTTTATGAGTTTTAACAATCACATCTGGAGTGTATGCAAAGAACAGATAAGAGCGGAGTTACTCATACACTTATAGACGGACTATTATTTACGCAAAATTAAAAAAAATAATTTTAGGAAAAAATGTAAGCGTATAAAATTATTATAAACCTGAATGGAGAATGTATCACAAAATATTTGTAGGAGTTTAAATGAGCTAAAATAAACCATTATTGAGGTATTAAAATGAAAGCTATTGCGATTTATGGTCATAATTATAAATAGATTTTGGAAATAACTGGTGTATGTATATATTCACATATCTAGATAAAAAAAAGTTGGCTCAATGATTAAGTGTTGAGCGACTCTCAATACCGCACGTTATTCACGAAACATTAAAATAAGCTGGCTTAAAATATTGTATTTGTATTTTGATAGTAATAAGCTTTTAGTTTCACATGGGAATATAGGTTACATAAACATTCGTAAATAATCGTAAATTTCGCACTTTTATTATTTAAAATCATATTAAGGTTTAAACCGTATTAACACAGTGTGTGAAATTTAAAGACGTAAAACGTCATCAGACTGGATATTGTCTGTGTGTTCTTAGAGATAACTTGCAAATGTACATGAAACACTTTGAAGTACATATAAAATAGTGATATATGGTTTACTACTGTAATTAAACTTTCAGCTGCATGTAGGTATTTGTAATTTAATTTACCCTTTAGGAATATAAAAAATTTAGTATAGCTTATTATTTTGTTCTAAAACAGAAATAGGCATTTCTATATTTGTTAAAATATTTTCTTAAATATGGAAAACGCCTCTCTTCATTCTATAAAAAAACAATTTATATTTACATATTCGCTTTTCTTTTGCATAGCACCAGCTGTATGTACAAAATAAGGGCTACAGCAAGATAACGATATAATGCTACACAGTCGGATTTCTTGTTTCAAGGACCTTAGGCATACAAAATTATATTTTCTGGTGTGCCTCTACACATCGTGTCTGACGGCAAGTTTAACACAGGGATACAATGTAAAATTTATGAGTCCTGGCTTTTGTTATACAACCATCCATTTTTATCACATTATACAGACCCTTACGTTATCACAGAATTATTGGACAATTCTCAGCGCAAAGGCACAAAACAGTTGTTGATAAGAATATCATTTTGAAGTTTACATAAGATAAGATATAATTTAAGTTCGAATTAATTGGAATTGTAAACCAGGTTTGATTTAAGAGGAATCGCCTAGTAATGAAAAACGAGTAAAGGAATAATCCATTGTTGGAATAAGTTACTAATATATACCTTTATTCACGTTGTGTTAATTTTTAAGCACTGCTGTGAAAAACTTTTTTCCTGAAGTTACCCGAAATAAAACTGAATTAAGAAATATTTTAGACCTCTGTAAAGTGAAATGCCGACCGTTTCATTCGTAGCATTCGCTTTTATAGTCCTCTATAACATGTTGAAAGAGATGCAAAAAACATTTGTATTAAGATATAAAAACCAGAATGGAAGTAATCTTTCTGTATTTATGCACGTACCTGAATGATTAATCCTTTATAAAAAAAATTGTATTTCTGAAGTTTTGGTTTATTTGAAGCACAAATAAAAACTTTCAATACGGTCTAAAAGGAATTCTTACGTACAAGAAAGTGTACAACACGTTGACATAAAAATGTTACATTCATAAACCTTAGATTTGCTGCAAACATGTTCCGTTTACATTACTTTCCTAGACATTTTTCATCACAAAGGATTTCCTATGATTTTGGAAAACTGCTGACGCAGACCGAACAAAATCTATTAGTAATTCGATTGAGTTTATTTTCACTAAATATTTTCATGCTAATATTCATTTCCTATAGTTAACAACAAGTTTAGAGAAACGAAGTAAAAAAAAAAAGTTGTAGCAGTCTCCAAAATACTGTGCTCAATTATCTGGTAATGGACAAAGATGCCTTGGGGAATTAAAAAAATTATATGACCGGTACAGTAAAAGTCATCAATCACGTGACTGTATACTGAGTGTAATTACGCAAGGTGTCATATCTTTTCTATTCTTAAACCAACGTTATTCATGCAAGAAATATGTTAGAAAGGAGACAAAGAGTACGATGGATATGAAAATGCCTAACTTGTTTTGGACTACTAAAGCTATGCATTCACATTAAGATTTGCACTTTGTCTTTTAACACTTATTCATTTTGACGTAATTTGAGAGTCAGTTCTTTTTTTGAGCTAATTCGGGTTGGTAGTATTAAAAGTTGAATACGTAGAACTCGTTTTAAATTTATCAAAATGGTGGGAAAGGAAATTAAATGTTTATCGATATTTTTAATTGAATACAACTTTAAAGCGTTTATGAGGAAGACGTTTAAAAATTGAAGCAAATGGTTTATTCAATTATAACTTTTTATTTCAAAATATTATGTTTAAATAACTTTTAACTTTGTTATAACACGATCTTATGTTTATACGATCGGAACCTGCTAGCTAAATCAATCTTCGAGAAAAACCAAACGCACCAGGTACAATAACGCATTACAACTTCGTCCATAAGATATGTAGTCGAGCCACACCCTCGACATACAATTATAATTGCTGATTCATCTTCCATTTGTAATTATTCAATATTACGTGGAACACGTTGTGTAGTCGTTGCACGATCAATCCGTTGTATAGGTTTATTAAAATAACTGGGTTGCGGACTATAACTGCCCAACAAGGCTGTGCGTTTTAGAAAGATGTAAAATATCTGAATTATTGCTACAAATTCACACTTACTCTCAAATACAACTCAAAATCAATACTGAAGGTTATAAGGCGCCACTACGATCGGAACTTCTTGGTAACTGGGCAAGATCATCCTAGCGGTAAGTTACTGAATTTCAAACATCAAATTTGTAATATTCTGTTTAAATTTCAAACAAGTAACGATAACTAAATAACAATAAACCAATTTTGGAAATACACTGAAGGGGCATATAATTTTGTGAATGTACAACAGCATTCACAGATGCTCATATATGTGGCTTCATTTTTAATTATGTTTATGAAGCTTTGTCTTAATTGTTTTAATATATCTATTTATCCTAATTATAACCTATGCAATACCTTATAATTATCTAAAAGTATTAATTAATCAAATTATCAATACTAATTACATGGTATTCTAATTATATACAGTAGTTCTAAAATAATCGAAAATGTAATTCCAATCTTTACCGTTACTTGAAATTTTTGTAACCTCATAAATACTTGCTAATAATATATTAAATTTCATTAAACGCTCTCCTTTAATGTCAAAGATCTGCACAGTAATTTTCCATGTAATTATCAAATTTTACGGATAGCTCGCCTTAATCAATACATCTCGACTATGCCAGTACCAAACATGTGTGCAAACAAATTTAAATCTTGACTCCTTATCAATGAGTACTTCTACAACACAACACAAAAAATGAACTGTAAATTAAAAAAAATAGCGTTTAGGACGTGTCCTCTAAAAAAATGACTTTGTTATAGGCAGTGTAATGTAACAATGAATGATAAAGCTATAGCGACTTAAGCCCCACATTCAGTGCCAAACTGTAATAAATCGTTTGGCAATTTTTTTAATATTGTGTTTTCTCTTTACAATTTTAAATGGAAGCATAAAAATTTAAGTAGGTCTTTAAAAAGTAGACTAAATTAGTAATAAAACAGTGAAAACTGCAAGTCGATATCTTTTTCCTATCCTGAGATATCGTAAGAAACAGGTAAATGGCGGGAATTGTTCTTCCAACGTCTTGTAGGCTAGCTCGCGTTAACGGAAATGATTAAATTTAGCCTGGATAAAAAGATCTTACATTGGTCTGCAGTAATTTAAACTGTTATTATACTAATGTTATGGTTGTCGCTAGATTACCTAAATGTAATGCTGTCTCTACTAACAATGAGAACAAATTATAAAATAATAATGTGATAAATCATTTTTTTAATTATATAAGAATGTTATATTTGTTTTCAAGCGATGCGTTAGTAAATTAAAAGCATACAATATCTAACGAAAACCGATAAATTTAGCCCTAGCAACAACAAATTACAGTGTTAATAATTAACGTTATTTACTAATGTTATGGTTTCTAGATTACTAAATGAATGCTGTCTCTACTAACAATGAGAACAAATTATAAAATAATAATGTGATAAATCTAACATTTTTTTAATTATATAAGAATGTTATATTTGTTTTCAAGCGATGCGTTAGTAAATTAAAAGCATACAATATCAACAAAAACCGATATTTGCCCAGCAACAACAAATACAGTTTAAAATACGACGTATTTCAAGGGCAGAAATTGAAACTGCTGTTCTATCTACCCGTCAGCGATTGATTTCATGCATTGAAAATGATGGACGACGTTTCGAAGATCTAGGGCGACACTAATTACGTAGTTATTTATTTAAGGTTTTCAATTGTTAGATTTTATCAGGTTATTATTTTATAATTTGTTCTCATTGTTAATAGCGACAGCATTACATTTAGGTTAATCTCGCAACCATAACATTAGTATGATAACAGTTTAAATTCTGCAGGACTAGTTACAAATTTAATAATTCGTTAACGCGATACTGCAGTTGAAGAATTCCACCATTTACCTGTTTCACTCAGGATTAATATCGACTTGTTTTATAAATTTACCTATTTTTAAACTGTTTCCATTTAAAATTGTAAAGAGAAAACACAATATTAAAAAAATATTAAACAGCGCCCTCTAGCATTTATGTTATTAATCAGATTGCTTCAAATTTACAAATTTTCTATTGATTAACAAAAGCTCTTTCAAACAACATCAAGTTTATTAAAATCGATCAAGCAGAACCTGAATTAAAGGCGTGTTTTCGTAACAATGCTCCCACTCCCCTACCCCTTATTTGAAGAGATAGACTAAAACTTGTCAAATAAAAAATATGTAGAATTTGTCGAGGAATCTGATTATAATATTTAATATGCCCCTTAATTGAGTAAATATTGAAAAATTTTGCTTTTTAAAATTTTAACTGTCAAATACGCCCTCTAGCGATGGACCTACAATTCTGAAAATAATTTCCAGGCGTTTCTCGAAGCCACTTTTGTTATAAAAAATTTTTTCCCGAACCTGTGCTATAATCCATTCCTGAGATATGGCCGACGGCCGTTCTTAGTTGGCCACCCGGTACATCGAAATGTAGTTTTCGTGGCTTATGTTGATTAGCTAATAATCTACATTGAAACCATTTAATATTCAACCACGATTACATTTTGTACTTAGATCTTTTGAGATAGATATACAGAGTGACTCACGACTACTCCCTTGATTTCTTGTGCCTAAACGGTACGAGATATCTGCTAAACTTTTTGGTGACGTATGTAAATTGAGAAGGACTATTTTTTTAATTATTTTCAATTATACAGGGTGGTTCAGAAAATTGTAATATACCAAAGTTAGGTTTTCCTAAATACAATGCCCTGTATTTTATGTCATTTTTAGATTATACGTTAAAAATTACGTCAACTTTATTCAACGTTCCCCACACCTATCGCTTACCAATTTTGAGAAAATTGTGATTTTAACAAAATTATTCAATTTAAGCAAGAACTAAAAACACTGAAACCTCTTACTTTGAGTAACACAAATTTATATCGTATTATTCTCACCTCTAAGGCTTCCATTTGTACTGTATAGGATTTCGATATTTAGTGCAGAGTGTTTAGGAAAATTATTCTTATTATATATTTTTCAAACATCAAAAACCCACCTAACTTAAATGGACCACCCTGTATAATTTTTATTTATGTGAAATAAATTTTCATTTTCTATCAAAAATAATGAGTAATGCATTTGTCAAAAAAATTAACGATTAAGAAGTTATTGAGATTTTTCTCTAAAGTTTCTATGGAATTTTTTTTTGTTTACACCTTAGTAGGTAATGATTTTAAAAGTAAGATATTGCTTGATTCATCTAGTTGGCAGCTCTCCTTAACCTTAGTGTTCCGTCAAATACCGTCAAAATTTTTACTTTATATTCAATAGTGCTATACATCCTTTAAGATCAACAAAATGAAACTGTATTCTCTTTAATTGGCGAAGTTTGGTTTTACAGTGCGGAATTGGATAGATGTTGGTCTCAGATAGTTGTTGTTAATCGAATTAAGGACGAACAGTGATTTTTAATGTTTATCACCTCCGCTAGGGGGCTTTAAGAATACAAAAATAAGGTTTTTACGCTTTTTCTTTAACATTTTAATTGCAATGGTGTAGGTATTTATTATATCAAAATCAAAAAGTAAATTAAATTTGCCGTAAAAATGATAGAAGACTTATTTTAATATTGTTGTTATTTTTAGATACTGAAATTAAAGTTTAATTTTAACGTGCCTCACCCTACAAACTTCAAATAAAATAAAAAATCTGATTTTAAACCCAAAAATATTATTAGGTATTTAATTTCCGCAGCTGGTAGTAGACGAATTGCATCTCGGATTTTGTTTTCCATGCCAAATGTTGTTATCGGTGGAGTTTGGAATACAATGTCCTTCAAACGACCCCATAAGTAGAAGTGGAGGCACGTCAAATCGGGTAAGCTGGCCAGCCAAGGAAATAGGCTTCCCTTCCTATCCACCGTTCTTGAAAATATTCGTTAACATGGTGTCGCACGTTGAGCGAAAAATAAGGGTAGATACATGATTTGCCTAATGTCCAATGTCACATCCTCTAACAGGAATACCAACTCAATTATTATAAACTCTAAAAAGAGATTACCAATTGCGCACGATCAAAAAAATAAAGAACGATAATGTTGCCGCCTGTAATGCCACACTACACATCCAATATGTATTTTCTGCAGACCAATAATGCATATTATGCATGTTTACCCTACCACCACTATTAAAAGCAGCCTCGTCGGTCCATAGAACTTGTGATAAAAAATTCGTGTTTTCACGAATGATTCCTAACATCCATTGACAAAAATGCATTCTCTGATTAAAATCATCTTCGTTTAGGGCCTGGTTGCAAAATTATATGGTAGGGGTGTAGTCTAAAAATTAAAAGTCACGCGCATATAGTAAACTGTGTGTCTATTAAAAAGGATGTGCTAATGCAATTATTTACCTCTGGTCTTTCAATATGTTTCGAACAGTAGATCGAGTTATTCTCAAATCTAAAGATAACGCTCTCGTTCCAATGTGTCTTAAATTCTTTGTAAGCTAAGACATTAATATTTCCTTCCATCCTTCCTATACAGCGCCTCCTAAATCTAGGACGACGAAAACTACCAGTATCGCGTAGTTGCTGTACCAAGCGTGGAAGCGTCTTCCATAATGATGGCGTTCTGGATACCGGGCCACATACTGTTCTTTCATCTATTGTTTCATTTTGACGGCCCTCGAAATAGACCGCAAACGTATCAACTGCTTCATTACTTGTGCATTTTTAAAAAATATTCACAAACCAAATTGACAAGAATTAAACTACGCCTAATAAAATTTTGACGTTTCTATACAATGTTATTTAGTTTGCTTTCTGTTTTCGCGGCCTACTACTAAACATTGATTAGACATTCCAAGGCAAAACGCTGGATGGCGGTATTTATTAATTGTTAATTAAGTGAGTTTTATTTAGAAAAACATGTAAAATGTAGTATTTTCTACCTACTATATCTGTGAAAAATTAATAAAGTTAGTTTAAGGAAGATAAACAGTTTAAGGTAAGTGATTAATAAGCGGAAATCGAAGAAGCAGTTTTGTACACCCGAACAAGATTGGATGACTGTTCGGAATGTGAAGGATGGCAGTTTGAACATTTACCGAGGCATTAAATACCTAATATTTTTGTGTTTAAAATCAGATTTTTGATTTTATGGGAACTTTACAGGGTAAACCAGGTTAAAATATACTTTAATTTCGCTATAACTCTAAGGGCCGGTTGTTCAATAGTGGTTTAAATGATCTTTTAAGTAATCGGCAGATTATGTTAATCCGTGGTTTAAATTTTCGAACGTTGTTCAATTTCCTTTAACCTGTAGTTTAGTTATTCCATGTTTAATGTAGGTTGGTAGTGACAAAATCATTGCAGCTATCAAACATCAACAGAATACGCTAAAATGTAACTAGGATAGTATTCCCTGGTTAGATACGTTCACATGCCTTCCATTTTTTACAGCTGTAAAATAAGAGAAGGTACGTTTAATTAAACTATTTAATTTATCTTATTACAATTAAATTTCCGCAGGTAGCGGCATTGTCATAGAGTTCATTGTATGATTTCTAAAAATAAATTGATCATACATAACTATTATGGTTTAAAAATAAATCACTTATACCTTTCAGTCTTTGATGAAATTTCTTCAACAATACGATCATGACTCATTATTACGGCCTCTTTAGAAAGTCTAAAGCTCACTATAAATTCACTGCCAGTCCACTTTTCAAGATAATTAGGCCAATCTCGAATTGTTTTCGTTGTTCCCGGTTGATTAACAATAATTATAATAGTCCATTTTTATTAACCACGTGTAATCGCTATTCGAGGTGCGTCTACAAATAAACACACTTTTTGAGGTTGTTTTTCTAGTTTAACGCGCTTCAACGGTCGCAACCGATGGTTTAACTAAAACCACGAGTTATGATCAGTTGAAGCACCGAGCGACCATTGAACAACAAGCAAGTGCAGTTTAAACTAGGGTTTTAGTTAAACGACGTTTAAAGGGACCACCAGTGAACAACTGGCCCTTAAACTAACAAGAATATTAAAATATTCATTTCATTTATTAATATCATTTTTATGGCATATTGAATTCACTTTTTGATTTTGATATCATAAAGATCTACATTGTTGAAGTTAAAATTAAAAAAAAAAGCGTAAAAACCTCATTTTGTTAATCTTAACGCCCCCTAGCGACGGCGATAGACATTAAAAATCACTGTTGGTCCTTAATTCGATTACCAACTATCCAATTCGACTCAGCAACACCAAACTTCGTCAATTAAAGTGTTAAAAAAATCTTCATTTCGCTATAGCTTTAAAGCGAGCAACGATATGAACTTGCGGTTTTTAAGTTTTTCTTGCAAATTTATTCTGCTTTTCGAATACGATGTTAAAAACATACAGAGTATTATAACAAATTGCGCCCTTTATCACTTTTATTAGGAATATTGCGTAACAATGGGAAAGGATATTTAGAATACCTACATTTGTTTCCCACACAAGCTTTATTTTGCTGAAGTTGAATAAGTGGTTCAGAATTCGCAGCAATTTTAATGCTTTCAATAGCTTCCCTCACTCTTATTATGGCCCGTACGCCAATGAAACTTAAACCAAAATTATGTAGAATTGTCTAGACTTTCTAACGATTGTAAGCAAACATATATCTTTATATAGGAGTTTTAGGAGAAATTAAGAATTTTATTATTTCATTTTTAATTGCGCTCCCTAATGGTGAAAATAATTTTCTCATAGCCACATTGATAATAAAAAAAGCTTTCCCATTTTTGTCAGATTGACAGGTCCTGAGATTACCTAGCTTATTTACCCACCCGGTACAGTCAAAAGTAGAGATACATGCATAACTGTACTTGACCGCTGGAATAATTAGACATCTAATGAATTAATCCATAATTTATCAACAGCCGGTCTACGATTGTACTTTTACAAGAATTAATTAATGTATGCCATTAACCCTGGCTCATTTTAAAGTAAGCATTTATGTAGAATACAAGAAAACTAAACAAAAATTTACGTGATTACGTTTCACAAAATTATTTATTGATGTAAACCTTAAGCAGAGTTGTCACTATTTATAAACTTTCATTTTATTTAATGATTGGTTGTTCACTGGTTAAGATTCATATATACTTACTGAGCTTATTCAAACAAATATTAAAGTACTTTTTGAAATTTAAAGCACAGATGCACTTTATTTTGTTTTTTACAATCATTCAGGGTTTTTAACATCTCGCCCATGAACTTTACCTAAAAATTCCAGTCGTAGTGGCGCTTTATATATATATATATATATATATATATATATATATATATATATATATATATAATATATATATATATATATATATATATATATATATATATATATATATATATATATATATATATATATATATATATATATATATATATATATATGTAAATACATACAAAATTATTTCTTTTTTCATTATGTAATCGTTAGTTTTAATAAAATTATGGGTTATTCGACACATGCGTTCCTTTTGTTTGTCGAGTTCGTGGTATAGTAATTAAAATAAGGGCCCATAAATATGTCACTATATTAAACTAGGTGGAAATTCCGGTCTATGAACCAATAGAGACGGTCGTTAACAAAATCGATATAGAAATTACTAATATTGACTTGAAGGAATGTTCAGTACGTAATTGAGTTTTCTTGTGAATAGTGCTATTCTATTTTTGTGCGTTGAAGGTGAGCATATCTATCTTGCAATCTAATAATGAAATTGAAACATTACAAACTACATTTAAACCAATTGCCGCTAGACAACAAGTATTTTTGATAATATTGTTAATTTAACTAATAAAGAATGTTATGCGTTACTTTATGAGCACACACAAAAGTATTGTATTTTTGTCCACCCTGTACCAATTGGAATGAACATGTGATACATTTTTGGAATCAGCTCAGCTAGAGCAATCCGAAAATTGAAACAAAATGGGGGTGTTCCGTTTAAAGAAAATGGCGGTGACGTCATTACTCGAAAGTAATTCACCCTGTACATTAGATTATTATTTTAAAATACGGTAAATTTAAATCAAAAATCGACGTGTTTCAGGATTATTTCTTAAAATGGTCTGTTTAGCTAAAAATTAATTTGTTCCACACTTTACGGACACAGTGTATGTATTTTTGTTTTGCTTTCTATATGCATGCTTGTGTTTCTCCACACTATATCTATTAATACACCTGATATTGCGGCTGCCCTTTTCGCTTGCTTTTTCACTCCTTCTTGTATGCCTCCAAAGTTATTAATACCCCTAGGTAGGGGAATTCCATCACATGTTCTATTATTTTTCTAGTTTACTTCTGATTTGTACCGCAGTGGCTCCTTTGAAGTTGTAAGGCATTTAGTTTTTTCAACATTTATTTTCATGTTACATTTATCTACTCCTTGTTTTAATTTTTTCAGCAACCTATGTAACCCGTCCTCATTTTCTGCCAGTAGCAGTATATCGACTGTATATGCAGCTATTTTAATTTATTTATCTCCCATTCTGTAGCATTCATTTAGTGTTGAGAATTGGGCGCAAGCTATCCCCTTGTCCTAACCCTGTCCCCATCTTTATATTTTTTGTTAATTCGTTATTGTATTTTATCTTGGCGCTGTTTTGAGTGTTGACATTTCGGATTATGATTATGCGTATTGTTTCCTTTGGGATATTTAATTCTTCTTGAATGGCTACTATGTCTTTTAGCCTCACTCTGTAAAAAGCTTTTATCAAGTCTATAAAACAAAGGAATGTGGGTGTTTGAAATTCTAACGATTTTTCTCTTATTTGTCTCAATATGAATAGGGTATCTGAGGTTGATCTATTTTGCCAGAATCCTTGTATGTTGTGTGTTTGTTTATTTCATCTTTGAGTATGCTAATAAACAGTTTCATTACTAGCGGAATACTTTAATATCAATGATTCAATTCATTAGTTCTGCTGTCTTCGTTTGGTGTTTTTCTATATTTAAGCTTTTTTAATGGATTCTCTTACTTGTTCTTCTATCTTAGTATTGTCTTCGGCTTCCTCTTTGTCTTGTTGGGATTCTTTTTAGACTTTGTTTACTACTTTGTCTGCGTTATCATTGCTTGTGTAAAGCTTTCTGAAATAGTCTTTATTACATTGATTTCTTAGTATTCGTTTGTATTCTGTTTTCTTTTTCTTAATATTTTCCATATTTTCGTTGCACTCTATACAAATCGCTGTCCATGGTCTTGGTAAAGTCTTTCTTAATTTGACTTATTCCACATTCGCTTCGTTTCTTGTCAGTATGTAATTTGGGCGTCCGTTTTTTTTTTTTGTTGGAGTGATATCGTAAGTATGCCTGTCGTTTTTATCCGCTAATGTCTTAACTTCTTGTTTTACCATGGTGTTTTTCTGTGGTCAACATTAATGTTTATTTTTCTTATGTCCAAGGCCTCTTCGGCTGCAGTCAATACGTTCTCTTTATTTTTCCCAGCTTTGTTCAACTGTGTCGTTTGTTTTTATCTTGTTGTGTTTGATATGTTTTCCAGTCTTTTTGCGTATACATGCCTAGTGTTATTTTCGAGTGATACAATATTAAGTTTGCTTACATATTTTGGTGCTTTTCTTGGTACAGGTGTATTTTTATTCTTGCTTTGCATAATATCGTTTTGTGGTCGGAGTTTACATTAACTGATGTTTAGGCTCGTACATCGACGATTTGTTCTGGTCGAACTGCTCGATCCGTGATTATGTAATCGATTACAGATTCTTGGTCTCCTGAGCTCCTAATGTACAAATGTTGTTTTTTTTTGTGCGGGAAGTAGGTATTGTTTATGCGCAATGTTCCTCAACTCTCGTTGATTACTTTTTCGTTATATCTTTGTTCAACTCCTTGTACTATTTCTTTTCCTATTCTACTAGTTAGATCTCCCATGATAAAAACTTTGTTGTTGCTATTTATCTTGTCTATTTCCAATGGTAGTTTATTACAGAAATCAATATACAGATATCATATAGTGGTTTACTTCATTTATTTTGATTGTTGTTATTAATATTCTGGTATTGAATGCCGTAGATGTGCGATTAGTATTTTTCGTGTGTCAACATTCCTACTACCTAGGCAGCTCTTTGTTCCTTCTCTCTCCCGCTGTGTATGCTAATATGTCGTTTTGTTGTTTTCTTGTGCTTTTTCCTTTATTTGGGGTCTAGAATAAGGCCCATATATGAATTTTGTAGTTTTATGGTTCAATTATCATTTCTTGGTCCGTATTATTCTATGATCATGTATTCCTGTAGGCAAGTACATCCTTTTTCTCGCTTGTGTCGTCATATTGGAGGTCCATCATGGCTCCGAGGCTTGATCTTCGGGTCATTGAGCAACATGTTGTTTCACTATGGGCAGGTAGTCTCACCCATGAACCCTCCTTTTTGATCCGGGCTTGGGAGCGGCATTGAAGTTTTTGGAAAAAATATAACTTAAAATATTATTGGTATAGCATTTACTTCAAGGTCTAGGAAAAAACACAGCAAAAAGTCTAGACATACCAAAAGCTAAAATTAAAATTAAGACGTATCATTGTGTCTTTTTTGAAATTATAAAATGCCAAAACCTATTTAACCTATTAACGCTTAAATGCGTAATTTTTTTAATTTCTCTGAAAAAATAGTGTTTTATGCCTTTTCAACTTTAGATTCTTATTAACACTTAAAATATATAGAAAGATTAAACGTGAAAACTGCGTAAGCGAGATTTCGATTTATTGAAATAAAGTGCAGAGGAACATTTTTCATAGGAAATAGGTGAAACCTTCTGTTCTTTACTAGGGATAAAGCACTGCTTAGACCTTTTTTCGTTGTGCTGCCTTTCAAAATTTGATTTTCGGCCTCTTGAGCCAGTGTGACAGACTTTCTTTTATGCCTTTCTCTTTGTTTACTCTACGATGAGGTAACCAGGAGTTCACTAATATTAAATCCAGTAAATGGTAAAACATTCGAAAATTCTGTTTTCTCGATTTTATGTTGACGCGATATAGACCAATAAGGCTTGGCATCAAGAACGGGGCAGTCATTGTAAACTTTTAGATTTTGTGATTTCTTGTATCTTCTAACCGTTCCTTTCGGAAGAGTACCTCAAAATGATGAAACAAGGTTCACAACTTTGTTTCCTTTCCATACTACATTGTTGTTTGTTGTGTTGTTTTTCATTAGATGTACTAATTGAGCCAAAGGTGGTGTGGTTGAGTAATAATTATCTAAATGTGCACGATAATTGAAATTGTTTGGAACACCTTGTAACAGTCTTGTAACAATATTATCGCATGAACACAATGTTCTGTATTTTCCACTTGAATGTTACTTTCTTGGCCAGTGTAGATCTCGAAGTTACATGTGTATCCAGAGACACCGGTGAGTAAATATAGTTTATAACCCCATCTTTGTTGCTTGCTAGGCATATACAAGATATAGTTTGTTCATCAGTTTCATTCTTTCTTTCCCTCTTCTTTAGTTGTTTGCGCTTTCCTGGTTTATTCCCTGTTAATATTATCTGCTCAGCTACTGCAGTATGTGTAGGGAAAATATCTCGTTGGTTGGTTTTCTCACACCAAATAGAGTTGTTTTCAGTGTCCTGTTCGTTTGCAGTTAATAAATTGTCATCATTTAAAACAGTGATTGGCATGTTATCAATATCAAAAGCACCATCGATTTCATCACTATTTACCGATATAACTTCCTCCCATGTTTACTAATTTCCGACAAATTGTCGGTGAAATATTGAAGCTCATCCTTGGTTAACGGTTTCTGGATTTTTTTTGATTTTCTATAAAGAAAAAATGACTAATAAGTATTAATGCATGTCATAACCGTGAAATATTATTTGACGCTCGAATGTGTATTGCAGCAGATATCCAACACTCATTGTAACTGTTACCAAAGTTACCTGAACCTCGAAAGTGCATTAAAGCAGACATGCAACATTTTTCAATAATTGTCACAAAAATTAGAATTTCATAAAATTGTTACAAAAATGTTGGCAGTAGGTGGCTATAATCGAAGCGTAGCACACATGCATCTTTCCGTATTTTAGAATTAAAGTTATAGGATGTTTATATATCTGAATAGCTTCACCTTGTAAAGGAACATAATAATAAGTTTGTCTTGACAATATTTCCATATTACCAAATTGAATTTCATGATCTAAATTATCCTTTTCGTCTTGTATCAAAGCTACATTTTGTGGTTCCAATGTATACTTTTTCACAAGAACAAAATAACTTATATACTACGGGAGATGATAATGGGTTTGAAACATCTTCAGGTTACTTTAAATGTTAATATTTCTTGTAGGTTTAAAAATAGTGCTAATGCCATGATTAATTAGGATGTTTTCAATTCTGTCTGTAACATTAGTTATAAAAGGAAGAAAAGCATTACCAACATTAAGCAATAGTTATTCTTTATGGTTATTTCTGGCAGGTATAGTAACATTATTTATATCTTTAAGTGAATATCCATTAGCTTGTAGTGAACGGTTCATAGAGAATTGCCACTACTGAGAAAGATAACACTAATTATTATCGGAACGTATAGATTTATGTGAAATATAAATACAGAAATACACTATTAAAAAACCCAAAAAAGCTAAGTATTTTAATCAAAAATATTTTAGATGTCCTACATTTCTCATGTATTCTTTATATTTTTGCATGTTCCATAACGGTAAAATATGACACATAACTTTTTAGCCGCTTTGAGTGAAATTTTGTCAAGGTACTGCATGTGCTTTGACTGAATTCAAAATTCCTATCCAATTTGATAAATGTTTCTGTAGCCACTATCTTGAATCCGCCATGTTGGTATGAAATAATCATTTATCCATCTGTATTCATTCCATTAAGTATTAAAAAGTAAAAATCATATCCCCAAGATAACCTGTAACTTCGAAATAGACAGAAAATGGGCTAAATAGACTTCAGTTTCCTTCATTTAAAAATGTAGTTCTTTCCTGTGTAACAGGTGCGTTAGAGAATTTCAAATTTCGCGTCAAGTTATATGACGTTAAATAGTTACCTATAGCATTACTGTTCTAGATAAAGGAATAGTTGTTGGTTATTTATGTTTAATTATAAAGCTTTCAAATAAACGCGGCAATTTGCAAAAGTATAAATCATTTGTAGAGGGGAAGACGCAGTAACAGTCGCTTAAAGTAAGCGGTCAGAGTTAGTTGATAGTAACCAAAGAGCGTAATAGTCAAGTTACCCTAAATTTAGTTTAGTTTAGTTCAGTTTTAGTTTAGATTGTTCTGTTTAAAAAACCATAATGTCATTACAGTCGTCAAATATAAAAATTTAACATAACAATGTAACAATGTAACATGCATCACACACAAATATTTAAATTGTTGCTCACACATCATTTAAAAACGCATCTACGGTGTAATAGCATTTAACAGTTAGATAAGCTTTAATCCAAGACTTAAATTTTCTAATATCTAACTTTTGGAATAAAGATGGCAAGTTATTAAAAAACTTTGGTCCATAATAATTTAAGCTAAATCTACTTGAAGTTAATCTGAGGTAGTCTAATCTAATTTCATTTTGAGTTATGGTGTTGTGACCATGGATGCTCTCATTCAAGATGAAATCACTGCAGTGTGTTTTTATATATACTAGAAATAAGGTAAGTTAACATATAGTGTATAATAGGCAAGAAGTGAAATTACGTTCCTTATTAAGATAATAAAAGGCTAAAGTAAATAATTAAATGTAAATATTGTCAAGTTGGTGATAAATAAAAAAGGTGACGTAACAAGTTAAAATAGTAACGCGTTTGTATGTATCAGAAATCGTCATCTTTTATTGTGTTTAATAGTGAATAATAAATATAAAAGACAGTGATCAATCCAAATTGGTAAATCAATATATAGAGAACAATAACTCGAAGTGTTAACGATTGTGTCGTACGGTTTGGCATTGCAGTTAGTACCTCATGCAATTCGTAGCAAAATTTTAATAATTAAGTGATAAATAAAAACTAAATATATCCAGGAATTAATTACAAACTCCTTAAATTGTTGAAAAGAAAAGTGGAAACATTATTCCATAATAAATCTCCAAGGAAGGTATTGAAAGAACAAAGGGAGCAAGGTGTCAGAGATCCACTTCACTGAAAAAGTAACGAAATACCCTAAGGGAGGCCTGCGACCTCCATCATAGAGACGCATCAAACACGTCATCAACCTTCAAAGAAGTAAAAAGAGTTTATCTGTACAATAAAAACAATATCTTTGTGTTTTATTTCTATTGAAATGTTTTTAAATATCGATACTGAACGACAATATATTTGGTTCATTATCGATAAAGAAGTGTTGCATGTTAGAATTAAGAATATTACTTTAATTAAAGGTTTTATTGTTGTATGTTGTTGTAAACAAAAATTTCTTCACTGCGAATATCAGTGTTTAAATAAATATAACGTTTGATTTATTTTTATTATTAAAGACTATTAATATTAAAAGCTTATATAAATATTGAATATATAAATGCAGAAGGAAGTAAACTCAATAGAAATCCAAATAAATAAGAAACTCAAATTGAGTATAAATTTTGGTAATTGATGACACTGGCCATTTCTTTTAATATTTTAGCCAGCTGGTGCATCTTGTTAAGCCAAGAATTCGCAAACGTAAATATTAAAGTTCACTCAATCAAACTGAAAACTAAATAGCAAGCGAAGTAAAATTATACCATTGAATGATATCCCTAAATATTAAACCCGTTCAGATTAAATGTAAAGGTAATCATTTTAAGTCTCACAAAAACAGTATACAATTTTTATTCAATAATTTTGAAATTATAAAAAATTGTAAAAGAACCCCTATCACATATTCTTTGTAGCGAGGGTAACATAATAAAGCAATAGCCACATCCCCGTTGCACCTGACACATTTAAACATATAGAACAGGCCTTTAGTGTAATGTGCCAATTACGGCTATCCTTGCCTGCAAAGTTTTAGATTAAGGGTGTAATTTATAAATTTATTTATATTATATAGGGCAAATCTAAGCATTAGGTAACATTTTCTTTCAATAATCACATTTTATCCGTTGCAGTAGAATGCATCTCGTGTGTTAAGCTTACTACCTAAAAAGGTATGTGAATATCGCCACCGCATTTTTTTTTATTAATTTATTTTAATCAAAAGGGAAATCCCTCCGGTGCGTTAAAAAATCCTGATGCGCCAAAAAACATTTGTGCAAAAACTGTTTCGTTTTGAAGGAAGCGTGGCGACTATACTAATTATATGGAGAGCGCAAAACGTTTGAAGGTGTAAAGAATTTAAGTTAGATGATCCTTTTTGTTGAATCATTAACCGTGAAGCACAACAGGTTCCTGTCGCTGTTTAGTATGCCTGCGTTTTTTAGTGAAACCAATCCTGGTTTGCTTGCATTGGATTGATGTTACATTACGTTTACCTGACGTTGTTTGAAAAGTGTTGATGTTATCGTATCTTGTAATGTGCTACTTCTGATCTATAGTTACATTAATTTAAGTTTTGAGTTTGTATCATTATTGGTAAATATATTTCCATTGTGTTGGTATTTTTTTCTTTCAATAATTAAATTTTGGAAGGTATTTCGATATTTTCACTTTAGTCTACATAATTACGAATCCCTATGTGTATTTAGTAACATCTATTTTTATTGTTTTGTGCACAAACGCGAATAGAACACGCTTGATTCACTTTTCCGTTTCTTCTGCCATAGAGTTCGGTACAATACGTTTAAGTTTTGCTTCCCTTTTTTAAGGTATGTAATGATTCTATTATATTTATTAGAGAACAAAAATAGAGTGCAAGGGTACACCTCTACATTAAGGAAACCGCTTGGGTTAAAAAAATGCTGAAATTTTAATGAATCTTGTACTTGCAAAGGCGAGGTGGTTACGTGAATATTCATAAAATGGCGTGCATCACCATGATGCAAATTTAGTCGTCGAGAAATATAAATATATATACCTTTGTGTTTTGCATTAATAACGTATATATATATATATATATATATATATATATATATATATATATATATATATATATATATATATATATATATATGGTTTCATTGTTGGAGTTACATTTCCATTATCTGTATGTAGAAAACGACATGAAAATTATAGTACCTTACCTTACCTTCATATATGGTCTACAGTTCTTTTATTTTTACGCTATTGGCAAATGGAAATTATCGTATGTATATCTTATGAATTGGAAATGAAATTCTGATACTACAGTTTACGATGAAGTAATATATTTATTTTGAGTACATGTAAGTAGTACGTATCCTATTAATAAGTTTAAGGAAGTAAACAAATCAGTATAGTGTTATTTTGATACGGTTATAAAGGAGCAGCTGTTTTCTGTTTCTAAGATAAAAACATTTGAGTTCATAACCTATCATACTGTAACAATTGTGGACATAAATCACGATTTATTATTAAATGCAGTGTTGATCATACTGCATGCTGAATTTTAAGTAAATATAGATTATAAGCTTGTATAGTTGTATTTAATTTAATAGTTTTAGTATCGTAAACCTTTACGAGAAATATTGTTTTAGTTATTTTATGCTGATATTAATCAGAAATTTTACTTTACTAAATATACATATAAATACAGTTGTTTGGAGTTTATTACCTATTATGCTATTAAAGTACAACTTTCTCAATTTTTGCTATCTTTTAATTATTAAACCTATAAGTTGAGTGGCGTCCAAAACAAACAAATGCTTAATACTGATTATATCTATGAATATATCTCTGCCTCACTCACGACCTGTTGAAAAGGAGTTCCCAGTAAGTTTCATAAGTTTGTACCTCACTGAGCTAGGCCGTGGTGAAATTTACTTTTTTAATATAACAATCAATCACACCTACTTTTTTGTTTGTTATAATCTATATATTTATGTTATATCATTATCATAAAAAAATAAAGTTTTGCAAAATTACGTACCATCTGATATTTTTCTGCAGTAAGATCATTTCAATATAATATATTAACTGATGTGTTGAGTGTGCAAAACGTAAATACATACTCTTTTTTGTGCAAACTAAGTTAATAAGTGGACAAATTGGATGAATTGTTTTACAAACATTAAAGTAAAGCTAATAAAGTTTAGTAAGGCTGAATACAGTGTTGTTCACTTTCAGTCTCAATTTCATTTTGAATGAATTTTACGTAAGTATAGGTTATATTAAGGTTCTATTAAGAATTAGTTTCACTATCGCAAATCCTTGAGATTTGCATTTGTGCTGAAGTTAACTAGTAGATATTTTGATTTATTGAATATACAAATAAATACAGCTCTTGCTTTATTTAGTAAATTTACATAAATTAGTATAAATTAGTTGTCATTTATTGTATTTTAATTACTTCATTGGACCTATTGGCACCCATGCATATCTGGTTTATAGCTGTAGATAGATCTCTGTAATACCTTACCACCTGCTGGTAACGAAGAAAGCTCTCAAATTACAGTAACTGTTTTAATTTATGTACCACTTGAGTTAAGCTATGGTTCAAAATACCTTTTATGTATGTTGATATTAGCGTATCTTAATAATATGTTAAATTCTTGTTTCAATGCAACAAACTGAAAATGTAGCTTTCAGTCGAACAACTTTATTTGTTATAAGTTGGCTTTCCAGCAAAATTTTGTTGGTTATGTTGGTAATACCATTATGTTTTTAATCTATTTCAATTTTTGAGCTATGGTCTTCAGAATATTGAACGTACTCAACATTTATTCTAAGATGTATAAACGCAAAAAAAAATTTTTAAATATCAAAAGGTGCAACTGAATAACGTCTAGAAAACTTTACTTATACATCGGACGTTTTAATTTTATGTATAATGCAATTCGTTAAAAGCATGTTAACGCACTAAAAATATCCATGTTATAAAATTTACTACAAGGTGTTCTAACATTAGGTCCAGTCCAAAAAGGGTTTATTTTATCATTACCTTATAAAACGGATTTAGTTATTTCAAAGTTTGGCTCTAAAACTTTACTATGTACTTTCTCTACACTTTTGGACATGGATGAGAGACCAGACACGAAATAACGGAAGCATTGCTTTTGGCTCAACTTCTACAAAACCTGACAACTCTGTACTTATTTTTGTGTAAAGTTAGTTATTCTTTTAATACACGTAAACTATATCGAAAAGCTTAAAGTTGCACACATTTTATTTTTATAAAACTTGCTTATATGGATTTGCGGTCTTGTATACACAAATACGAAGAAATATCCCCAGAATCAGATCAGATATAAAGTATTCTTTGTATCAATTCCACGGCCTTTCTACGCAAATATCAGAAATCAATTTCGTTTAATCTAATATAAAGAAAAGTAAATCAGCTTTTCTATTGGAAGAAGAATTTTTGTAAAGATTTCAATTTTTAAGATTTACACAAGTTTAAAATAAAATGAGGCATATGTATGTATATTGACACTTATTTAGTACTTTGCGTACTCTATACGATATTAACAAATGATAGACATTTTTAAATTGACAATGTCTAAAAATATTGATTATAATACGAATTTGTGCGTAGGAATTATCTGAAAACCCTCTGATTTATTATGCACCTGCGACCGAACATTCGTCAAAGGGTCAGTTGTTAAGCATCGAACTATAGTACATAAATAATCTTCAAATCGAATTGTAACACTTTCAATGCAGTTGAAATAAAACATAATTCAAATGACTCAACATTTATTTATTTTATTTAGTGAAAGAATGTAAATTCCCAATCTTATAAATACAGTTTATTGTAAAAAATTCGTTACAGTACACGTAATTTTCTTCAATACACAGTTACTTTTTATTGTTACAGAAAATATTGAATATAACCTTAGATTTTGAAAAACTACTCAAGGAAAACATAAAAGACAAAATGTTAGTACAATACTAGCGTATAAAAATATCAGAAACCGTGAATATTGTTTAGTTAGCGTATTTGAAAGAGAATACGCCCAACCTATTGATTATACAATACTTCTCAATCAAATGTTTTAATTGCGCTTTTAATAAAATAATTTATAAGCTCTTAATTTTTTTAACTCTTAGGTAAAAAATGAGAAAAAATCTGATGTGTGCAATACATGACCTCACAATACAATGTAATTGATAATTTAAACAAACACAAGTAAAATTGAAAGAGCTTGATGTGTTTTTTTTTTGTTACTAAACATTTTGTACAGCTTTCATATCATTAAATTGTTAAATTGTTTTATTAAAAAAATTTTAAGACTGACAGAAACAATTAAATATGACGACCAAGACATATCTTAAATTTAAGTTATTATTTAAGTAATACCTACAAACCTTGACGTAGTACTAAACAAAAATTATCACGATCGAAAAAGTTGACCAGGGAAAGTAAATAATCATAATCACCCAGTATACGTTTATTTAGTTCTTAAATTGAAAACATGTAAATATGAGCTAAAAGTACAATTTTTATAAACACTAAATCCACTTGTTACGCATATGTTTCCACTGATGCGGTTATCATTTTTACATTTATTCCATAGTTAACTTTCGTTGTTTATATCTAAATAACATAAATTGTACTTAGTAATAAAAAAAAAGTAATTAGAATTCTGACATTTTAAAATTTATCATAACGTGTAAAATGCAAAAAAATCATTTTTGACCAGGGCCAAAAATTTTTGTTCCAAAAATCATCTGAAATGGTCAAAATGAGTCAATACGATTAAAAATCCAAAAAAATGTCGAAAACTTTTGACCTAAGGGCAAAATTTTTTTTTTTTAAATCATCTCAAATGGTCAGAATTGTCTCAAAACGTAAAAATTTCGAAAATTTTTAGCCAAAGGGCCAAACATTCTTTTTTTCAAAAATTGTTTCAAATTGCCAGAAATGCCTTAACACGTCTAATAACATAACATAAAAAAAACCTCGTACATAATGAATCTTGAACCAGAGACGTCGGGACATCAAACAAACGCGCTGCCCCTGCGCTACCGGAGGAGTTCACGAACAAGCGAAAAACTTGATAGATATTCAATTCTAGTATGGTTCACTTACTTGCCAACGTAAAGACGGGCCGCTTAGCTACGAATAGCCGTTCGTATTTATACACTCTATAATTATCGGAATCAGAAATTCCATTTTGATTGGACAGATTTCGCTCAAAAGTTCATCATTCTGTTCCAAATCTGGGTACCAAATTTGATGACGATCGGATTATCTTTGTGGACGCTATCGCGCTGGAACACATACACACAGACAGACAGACATACATATTGTAACTTTAATGTTTGAACCTCTTTCCTTACGGTAAAACAATTTTTAAGTATAGTAGCTCATTATAAAGGAAAAGTAATCCTCTTTAATAATAAGCTGGGATCTACTTTCCATCTATTTTATATTTTGCAATAATTCACAAAAACTAAAGTGCTGCACTCGAAATTTCGCAGACCGATTAGAATACCTCCCAATACTTTCGTATTGTGAGGTAAAATATTGTACTGATTATACAATACCATTGGAACAATATGTTTTAATTGCTTTTCGCTAAAACAATGAGAAAAATGATTGTGAGTGCGTGCGTGTGTGCGTGTGCGCGTGTGTGCGTGTGTGCGTGTGTGTGTGTGCGTGTGTGCGTGTGTGCGTGTGTGCGTGTGTGCGTGTGTGCGTGTGTGCGTGTGTGCGTGTGTGGTGTGTGTGTGCGTGTGTGCGTGTGTCGTGTGTGCGTGTGCGTGTGTGCTGTGCGTGTTGCGTGTGTGCGTGTGTCGTGTGTGCGTGTGTGCGTGTGCGTCGTGTGTGTGCGTGTGTCGTGTGTGTGGTGTGCGCGTGTGTGCGGTGTGCGTGTCGTGTGCGCCTGTACGCTGTGTGGTGTGCGTTGTGCGTGTGTGTCGTGTGTACGTGTGTGCTGTGTGCGTTGTGGTGTGGCTGTGCGTGTGCGTGTGTTGTGCGTGCGTGTGCGTGTGTGCGTGTGGGTGTGTGCTGTGCGTGTGTGCGTGTGTGCGTGTGTGCGTGTGTGCGTGTGTGCGTGTGCGTGTGTGCGTGTGTGCGTGTGTGCTGTGTGCTGTGTGCGTGTGTGCGTGTGTGCGTGTGTGTGGTGTGTGCGTGTGCGTGTGTCGTGTGTGGTGTGTGTGTGGTGTTCGTGTGTCGTGTCGTTGTGCTGTGTGTTGGTGTGTGTTCTGTGTGGGTGGCGTGTGTCGCCTGTGCGGTGCGTGTGTGTGTGCTGTGCGCGTGTGCATGTGTGTGTGTGTCCATGTGTTTGCATGCGTGCGTGTTGCTGTGTGTGCGTGTTCGTATTTATACACTCTATAATTGACGGAATCTGAAATTCCATTTTGATTGGACAGATTTCGCTCAAAAGTTCATCATTCCGTTCCAAATCTGGGTACCAAATTTTATGACAATCGGATTATCTTTGTGGACGCTATCGCGCTGGAACACATACACACAGACAGACAGACATACATTTTGAAACTTTAATGTTTGAACCACTTTCCTTACGGAAAAACTATTTTTAAGTATGGTAGCTCATTTTAAAGGAAATGTAATCCTCTTTAATAATAAGCTGGGATCTACTTTCCATCTATTCTATATTTTGCGATAATTCACAAAAACTAAAGTGCTGCACTCGAAATTTCGCAGACCGATTACAATACCTTCCAAAACTTTCGTATTGTGAGGTAAAATATAGTACTGATTATACAGTACCATTGGAACAATATATTTTAATTGATTTTCGCTAAAACAATGAGAAAAATGATTGTGAGTGTGTGCGTGTGCGCGTGTGTGCGTGTGTGCGTGTGTGCGTGTGTGCGTGTGTGCGTGTGTGCGTGTGTGCGTGTGTGCGTGTGTGCAGTGTGTGCGTGTGATGTGTGCGTGTGTGGTCGTGTGCGTTGTTGCGTGTGTGCGATGTGCGTGTAGTGCGTGGTGTGCGTGTGCGTGTCGTGTGTGCGTGTGTGCTGTGTGCGTGTGTGCGTGTGTGCGTGTGTGCGTGTGTGCTGTGCGTGTGTGCGTGTGTGTGTGCGTGTGCGTGTTGTGTGTCGTGTGTGCGTGTGTCGTGTGTGTGTGTGCGTGTGTGCGTGTGTGCGTGTGTGCGTGTGTGCGTGTGTGCGTGTGTGCGTGTGTGCGTGTGTGCGTGTTCGCGTGTGCGTGTGTGCGTTGCGTGTGCGTGGTGCGTGCGTGTGCTGTGTGGTGCGCGTGGCGGTGTGCTGTGTGCGTGTGTCGGCGTGCGTGTGCGTGTGTTTGTGATGTCGTTTGTGCGAGTGTGCGTGTGCGTGTGTGCGTGCGTGTGTGCGTGTGGTGCGTGTGTGTGTGTGTGCGTGTGGTGTGTGTGCGTGTGTGCGTGTGCGTGTGCTGTGGTGCGTGTGTGCGTGTGTGCGTGTGGTGCGTGTGCGTGTGCGTGTGTGTGTGCGTGTGTGGTGTGCGTGTGTGTGTGCGTGTGTGGTGTGCGTGTGCGTGTGTCGTGTGTGCGTGTGCGTGTGTGCGTGTGTGTTGTGTGCGTGTGCGTGTGTGCGTGTGTGCGTATGTGCGTGTGCGCGTGAGTGCGTGTGCGCGCGTGTGCGCCTGTGGGCGCGTGCGCGTGTGTGCGTGTGCGTGTGTACGCGCGTGCGCACGTGTGCGTGTGTGTTTGTGCATGTGTACGTTTGTGCGAGTGTGAGTGTGTGCGTGTGTGCGTGTGCGTGTGTGCGTGTGTGCGTGAGTGCGTGTGTGCGTGTGGGCGTTTGTGCGTGTGTGCGTGTGTGCGTGTGTGCGTGTGTGCGTGTGCGTGTGCGTGTGTGCGTGTGTGCGTAGTGCGTGTATGCGTGTGCGTGTGTGCGTGTGTGCGTGTGCGTGTGTGCGTGTGTGCGTGTGCGTGCGTGTGTGCGTGTGCGGTGTGCGTGTGTGCGTGTGTGCGTGTGGCGTGTGTGCTGTGTGCATATGTGCGTGTGCGCGTGTGTGCGTGTGCCTGTGTGCGTGTGTGCGTGTGTGCGTGTGTGCGTGTGTGCGTGTGTGCGTGTGCGTGTGCGTGTGTGCGTGTGTGCGTGTGTGCGTGTGTGCGTGTGTGCGTGTGTGCGTGTGCGTGTGTGCGTGTGTGCGCGTGTGTGTGTGTGCGTGTGTGCGTGTGTAAGTGTGTGCGTTTGTGCGTGAGTGCGTGTGCGCGTGTGCGCGAATGGGCGCGTGTGCGCGTGCGCGTTTGTGCGTGTGTGGGTGTGTGCGTGTGCGTGTGTACGCGTGTGCGCACGTGTGTTTGTCTGTGCGTGTGTACGTGTTTGCGTGTGTGCGTGAGTGCGTGTGTGCAGGTGGGCGCGTGTGCGGGTGTGCGTGAGTGCGTGTGTCCGTTTTGTGCGTGTGTGCGTGTGTGCGACTGTGCGTGTGTGCGTGTGTGTGTGTGTGTGTGTGTGTGTGTGTGTGTGTGTGTGTGTGTGTGTGTGTGTGTGTGTGTGTGTGTTGTGTGTGTGTTTGTACGTGTGTGTGTAAGGATGTATGTTATTATCCACGATATCTCCAGAAAGAAAATAACTACAGACTTAAATATTTGTATTTAATTTTATTTTCACTGGACTTAGATCTGATTAGATTTTGTGAGAAGTTCAGCGGTAGAGAGTGGGGGTTATTAGTGTGAGTTTTTGGTTTTTATCAAACATTAAAACAGATGCATATTTCAAAGATATAAAAATGCCCAAACATGGATCTTAAACATATCGATTAATCATGTTCTATGCAATTTTTTGATACGAAGCGTAATTTAGCGGCAAAAAAGTCCATAAGGTGGAATTTTAAGTATTAGTTCTTATTTCAATACCTCAATAACGATTAATTTTACAAGAAAAAGTGTAGAGATATTTTTTAAAGAAAATTTAATTTTACATAACTTTTCTTTATAAAGTTTCTGAATATATATAACGCAAGGTAAGTTTAAAAAATAATTATATATGAATGAAAATGTTTAAACTGTACTATTGATATCTCATAGAAGCGGGCGACTTTCGAATTTGTTTTAAGTTATATTTATGTCTATTAATCTCTTTCTGGAATGAAATTTTTGTTTCTACAATGTTGCCTGTTTTCGTTATGGAAGTATGAAAGAGTTTGCATAGTTACACAAAAAAAAAGTTATAATTAATTTTTTTAATCATCCGTTTGATATTAAATTATTAAAAATTAAAATTAAAACTATCCGTTTGATATGGCTCAAAGTTTTTGTTTTTACACTGTTGCTTATTTTCGTATAAAAGAGGTTGCGTAATTATCTTAAAGCAATTTTATTAAAATTATTACATTTCTTTTAATTTCCATTTTGAAGGTTGGAAGGTCCTGCGGTGTTCCACGCCAGATATTTTTTTCAGTATTTGATTAACAAATTGTAGGGTTTCTCTTAGTTTGCCGACGTATTTTTTAACGAAAACAGTCACATGAAAGGTTTATCTATCAATAAACAAATCAAAATACATCCTTAAAAAATTACTTTAAGATTCTACTAGACCTTGTATTTGAACATATAATTATTTATACAAATTGCTTCTGGTTTAACAATAAAACAGAAGCATTCCAATAATTATATCACTGTTGCAATACCTAAATGTTAATATTAAAGAAGAATTAATCATAGTTGGCTGTACTCAGCTAGTTACCTAAGTAAAAATAAATGACATATTACTGTTGTCAAATTTTTACCAAGTTTTTCATTACTTTCTGCTGTTTAACTCTGTGTGTAGTTGTGTTGTGTTTTTAAGTTTTGTATGTAGCTTAGTTGTGTTATGAATTATAACTTTGAACTTTGAGTGTGATTATTTTCATTGAAAATGGCTTATACAAACCGGTTAACCTGTTATGCATGTGAGACATTTTAACGGCAGACAGTTAATTTACTTAAATAGGGAAGAAAATATTGATTTTCTACAAGTTGCACCTCTTAGAAGGCAAATTGCAGGACATCCTCCGGTTAACATAATTATCTATATTGCCTAGTGTATAAAAACTTGTCACGTATATCGGAACAATGTGTGTTATATTTTGTAGGTAATTATAAAACAACCAAATTACCCTGTATATATTATGTTCATGCGTACTTAATGTATTATTATGAAATTAACATAACAGTCAGTCACGAAATACAAGGTATCGTAATAATTTCAAAGCCTATGTATTTTTGGTAGCTGACAGTATACATTTATGGTTCACCCTGTATGAATAGTATAGATTGCGAAATTGTGAGTGGGTAGATATAAACTTTAAGAAATAAAATATATATGGCAAAATTGCAAAGATATGAAGTGTTTGCAAAAATCTATTGTAAACAATTCGTGAATCACCCTGTAACAGTAAATATTTTTTTCGGAACTTTTAATGTACAGGGAACTAAGCTTACATTACACTTATATAGGTAACATAAAATCAATTTAGCTTTCAGTTTAAATAAGAAAAACTAATGAACTCAACGTTTTTCAACCTTTATGCCGTATTTAAAATTCATAACTCTTAAAACGCTACTACAAATAATATACCTATACTAAAAAAATGGTTACATTTAACCGAGGAAATATATATACAGGGTATTCGTGGTTTTTGTACTTTTCTTAAAATACAACTTTTAATAAATAAATCACCCTGTATATACTGTATATACATTGAAGCTTATATGTACAAATATATTAATAGAATCAACTTTCTCAAAAATCAATTCGGACGTACAACGTTTTGAATTAAGTTTTAAAAAAATAATTGTACATTGTGGATCATTCTGTAAAACACCCTATATAATAAATATTTGTTGTGCAACATGTTATCGTCAAAATACCACATTGGATAGTACCTTTTGAAAAAATGGTTCCCTGAAGTTATACTGAAAATAGTGAGTTTCTGCAAAAAACTACCTTCATATATTTGTGAATCACCCTGTAGTTATAAATATTTTGAATTGTATGTATTTACTAATGTATTACTTAAATATGTAGTAAACGTATTTATGCAACAGAAATGTAAGCTAGCTCTTAAGTTTGAAAATACAAATTCCTAAAAACTGGGCATTTTTCAACTTTAACACCATGTATCTCGAAAACTAGCTATAGGATTGAGTTGGGTCCATTGCCATTTTTGGTTACTAAATCCAGTACAACAAGATACCAAAGTTTCAGAAAATTTAACCGGTCGCCATTTTTCCATTACTTTAAACGGAGTTCAATCGGCAACCTGCTTAAGCGACACTACGCCTGGTATGGTTTGATCGTGTAACAGCACATATAATCTAAGGTATACGTCCTACAATCAAAGTCAGTTGAGGAACTTAATAATACAATACAACATGTTTGTAGCGGCTTTACCCCAGAAACATTCAATAACGTTGAAAAAAGACATTTTGGTCAACAAGTGTACGGTGAATATTTTTGAAATTAAAGTTGCCCGACACTTCATTTAAAATCTTGAAAATTTTAATGAGTTTGGATCGGCTGTACTGCTTTTGAAAGATAAAGCGACGTTGAATTGGGAATCGAAACGCTTTTAAAATAAGGCATCAATAGACCCCTCTCTTATTTGAACAAATAAAACACTTGATAGTGCCATTTTCGCATCCACTGTCGTCACGGGAGTCATTTTTATCTTAAAAACTGGTAATAATAAGTTACTTTTGTACAAATTCTACCCGATTAAAAGTTAAAGGGGAGGGGGCGCACTCTGTAGTCATACTGATGTTTAATCATACTATTATTAAATCGTGTTCTTGTCACGTGTGATGCCTAGGTAAACAATGCTTATCATTATTAAATTCTTATTGAATAATAATATAACTATTTACAACAAAAAAGAATGAAAACTTGGTACTATTTGAAGCTTCTTAGATGTAACACTTTTAGACATTACATACTTATAATTGCACAATTGTATTATATCTTTACTCTCAGATCTGTCATATTATTAGACTCATGCAAAATTAATACAATTTCATGGAATATTTAAATATTATTGCAATATTAAAGGTGCATTAATGATAACCAAATACAAATGAGATATTGTGTACTGCAAATTGACGTTAAGGTTTGGTTTCGTCTAAACCGCAACTAAAACGCAAATTGATTATACCTCAAATTCTCGAAATAACTAAATTTATGCGAATTACACACTATGTGAATATTGCTAGCCTTAATGCTCATTTCAATGTGCAGTATTGTACAGATTAAAAGGGATTACAAAAAAAAATTGTATTAGTTTTTTTTCAGTTTAAACCTAATCTGGAGGAACCAGTATACAAATGGATTAAATGGTTGCA
Organism: Vesta saturnalis; assembly: GCA_036346205.1. NCBI lineage: Eukaryota > Metazoa > Arthropoda > Insecta > Coleoptera > Lampyridae > Vesta > Vesta saturnalis. The sequence goes on from JARFJB010000438.1 coordinate 38,950, forward strand.
TTTCTTATTACAATGAAAATTTATAGAGTGCTTTGAATCAGTTTTAATTAAAATCTATCTAGAGTGAGGGTATTGGTAAATTGAAATAATACACTGTTATTTTAAGGTAATAAAGCATCTGATTGGAACAAGAATTTTCTGGTTAATCTTCATCTAAAAAGTAGTAGTACTAGTACAGTTTACTACGTATTTAGGTAATTAGTGATTGCTCCATAATTTACAGTGTCATACTAATTAATATTAAAGATGTTTCTATTTGCATGTCAGTAAGTGAACACATCATTACCAACAAAAGTAAGTACTGCAAGTTAACACGTAACGTAATATTTATTGTTTAATGTTTACTGAAACACAATTAATCTCTTTAGTGGAAACAAATATATTCGAAGGAAAATTCTAGTATATAACGTCAGTTATAGGGCAATGGTTAATTGAGTATAAGTAACACCTTCCTGTCGCTTCTAGACGTCTTTATCTATAGTATTAGTTTTCCATATTATACGGGTACATATTGTAAAGAACCAGAGTCCTATATGTTTTAGAATAAATTAGGTGCGGACCATCCTGTATGTAAGATTTCATAAGTTTACGCGATATTGCACAACAAATAATTTATTCATCACTGCTGACGTGTATTACTAAGAAACCGTAAGTTTCTGCACGTCAGAACGATTTTAACCAATCATGTAACGGTATTCCCGCACGGTAGCCGCGAAGCCGCCCACCGATACCCCTTTATAAACTCGCGACGCGCATAATAAGAGGATGAATCGAAGTAGATTCCCGTCAAGCCGATATCCAGCAGCCGCCCCGTACCGTTCCAGAAGCCAGTAGCCGCAGCCGCTCCGTTTGCTTAGCGTAAGCACCGACCTGTTGTTCACCAACGAAGAGTCCTTCGCGATCGGGCAACCTAAAGTTCAATTCTGTACTGCTATTGAGAGACACGTAAGTTGTAAAGTTATACATTCTGACAATTTACACTCAATACACTACAGACCGTAAATAATTTCGGGCTGAGCTCCAGGAGTTATACAAAGCACACAAACACCTAGAGGAACGCAGGGTAGATCCCGACGTAACTCACCACTACAAAATACACCACAGATCGTAAATAATTCCGGGCTGAGCTCCAGGAGTTATACACATACACCTAGAGGCACGCAGGGTAGATCCCAACGTATCTCGTCACCACCTGAGGGTAGAGGGTTGTTACAGGGCTGTACAGACCTGCGACCTTTCCTAGTATATCCAGTAAAGACGGGTCATCGCCTACGTCTTCTGAGCATTACTGAAACCCGCTAGAAATACATACATATCCTACACCACCTACAAACTAAAACAATAACGCCATAGCCATACACGGTGTCTTTGAATAGTAGAGGAATACCTCCATAACCTGTAGTATAAATTTGTATATAAATATAACCCTCGCAAACACCTAGTGCGAGAACGATTGTACATAAAGTGGAGTACGTGGATTATTCGATCTTTCCGTAATCATATTAGAATCGTTTAATATTAAGTATGTTGTTCCCTTGCTTAATTATAAATATTTAAACCGAGTATAGAGATCAGTAATTAATTTAGTTATATAACCAATCTGATTGCCTACATTAATCCGGTTATAATTAGAGAAAACCCGTCCCGATACATCGCGTGTATTTCGCGTATATTACTTCCAGAGTAGAACATCCTTGCTTCAGCGCTTCAGAGTTACTGGCATACAAACACGATATCGATTTTCTCAAACGAATCGAGTTCAATGCGCTGGCGCTTCGAGCAACCACTGCATCGAACAACACTCGCTACCGTACATACAGGACCGTATCCTAAATTTGTATCTCTTAGGTAAGGAATAGATGTAAAAAGACTATTTTTGTTCACAGAAGCGAATACGTAGACAGTGACACCAGGACCCGGACACAGAGATTCTACGATACCCATTTTGTTAATTAACAATACATATTTTAGTTTATCGTAAATATTTATTTAATATACCTGTTAAAAATGCTTTACGAATTTTATTTAAGTGTACAGTGTTAAGCCCATCCGGTAATCACTACGAACCACACCCCGTTTATAAAATAAACCCGATAGAGCAAAGCCGAGGCAAAGTAAAACCGCGCTGGGTTACCAAACCAGAAGGGCGCATATTAAGTAAAAGTTAAACAGAACAAAAGGGTCATTACATTTGGCACTAAAAGTTGGGCGCATTACATATGACACCTAAACGTGGGGCTCGAAAAACACTGAACACCTTAAATAATTTTCCGGTTACAGATTCCAAAAGGACCGCAGAAGTACCAGTAATCACATATTTTTGTTTTCCAGAGACACTAATCTGTCTGTTACAGGATGAGTATACCGAGGGACTCTGAAGATACCGACACAAGAGTGGGATGGATTTACCATCTCAAGAAGGATGAATTAGCAACCGAAGCTAGGAAATATAAATTAGAGACAGGAGTACCGAAAAGGGCACTTAACAATGTAGCCGACGCGCTATCTCGCTTATACGAGGACCATAACGTAAAAGTCGACCTGTCGCCATTAGAGGTGGAAGAAACCGAAGAAATAACCTGTCCGTGGTATAAATACTTGATACAACAAGTCCGAGAACACCCTGATCAACACCCACGATATAAAATAGAGGAAGGTCAACTATTTAAATCATTCCCTGATCCGACACCCGAAAAAGAGATGGGAAGCCATCCTAGTTGGAAAATTTGTATACCGCTAGAAAAACGCCGAGATATCCTGGAAGAATGTCACGATGTCCCGACCGCAGGACACCTAGGAATTGCGAAAACGCTATGCCGCATATACCGCAATTACTACTGGCCCACCATAAAATCCGACGTGATAAAATACGTGAAAACGTGTATAAGTTGTCAGACTTATAAAGGTAGCACGCAAAAGCCGCAAGGAGAAATGTACTTTTCGCGACCTGGACATCCGTGGAACAATGAGTACAGACCTTATCGGACCGCTGCCGCGTTCCAAGAAAGGCTATAAATTCCTATTAGTTTTTCAAGACCGGTTAACCAAGTGGGTCGAACTTAAACCGCTCCGTAACGCTACCAGTCCGCCGATTATCCAAGCGTTAAGGAACAAATAATATACCGCTTTGGAACTCCCCGACACCTGATCTCCGATAACGGCCCACAGTATACCAGCAAATTATTCCGCACATTCTTGAAGGAGCATGGAATAAACCATCGTTCTACTCCACCATACTCCCCGCATGCCAACCCGGTGGAAAGAACCAATAAAGTGATCGGGACGATGATCGCACAATTTACGCGAAACAACCAGCGAGAGGGGACGCTCACCTGCCGGAAATAGCCTTCGCTATCAATACCGTACAGCATGGATCAACTGGTTTCTCCCTGCCTTACTTAATCTCGGGAGAATTAGAACCACCTAGGGCATGGTCAACCCAGAAACAACCGCCGACAACAGAAGCAACCGCCGTAACCGCAGCTGATCAAGCGCAACACATGAAGTATTTAAAAGATCTACAAGAACTTGCTAGAGATTCATTAGCAAAGACCTTTGAAGTACAACGGTATCATTACAACCTGCGTCACCGAGCCTACCGCCCCCGCAAAGGAGATCTCGTATATCGTAAAACACATTACCTGTCCAGTATGCCGGTCCTTACCTTGTGTATAAAATAAAATCGCCCGTAATTGTCGAGCTCCGAGAACCCGGTAGTAGGAAAAGCGCGGGAGAAGCACATGTAAAAGATTTGAGAAATGCGACTGACGTCACCAATCAGACTAGACCAACGACCAATGGTAACGTTGAAAATTTAACGGCTATGAAAAACCCGCGTATTCAAAATCATATAAAAGCAAAGGAAAAAACCAGAAATGCTATCTTCCACAATATGGCCCCCTTCAAACCATGCATAAAACGAAAGACTCCGTTAAGGATTTCGCCATGGCAGCCCCACCGCTACCGCCACCCCGGGACCGAGGACTTGGACGCAGCGTTCCTGACGCGTCGCCGTACTCCAGTCCAGGAGCAAACTCCGCCGCCTACGCCCCGCACACCGTCCCCAGGACCATCCACCATGGAGAAGGAATGGTATGGGTCACCGCCCCACCTGCACGCCGATGGTAGACCAAAGACCCCGGACACACCGGAACATCTACGCCGGACGGCCAGGGTCACCGAAGGAATGCAGGACCTACGGATACAGGAAATATCCGAACCGACCCACCTTATGCCGCCACCCCCGGTGTACAGTAACCGCCGCCAGCGACGCAATCGCCGCCGCGTAAGCGTTATCCGGCCCGACGGCGTCAGAGTCAAGGTAAAGCGGACGGATCTTCCGGAAGAAGAGGAAAGGGTGGTATGTAAAGAACCAGAGTCCTATATGTTTTAGAATAAATTAGGTGCGGACCATCCTGTATGTAAGATTTCATAAGTTTACGCGATATTGCACAACAAATAATTTATTCATCACTGCTGACGTGTATTACTAAGAAACCGTAAGTTTCTGCACGTCAGAACGATTTTAACCAATCATGTAACGGTATTCCCCGCACGGTAGCCGCGAAGCCGCCCACCGATACCCCTTTATAAACTCGCGACGCGCATAATAAGAGGATGAATCGAAGTAGATTCCCGTCAAGCCGATATCCAGCAGCCGCCCCCGTACCGTTCCAGAAGCCAGTAGCCGCAGCCGCTCCGTTTGCTTAGCGTAAGCACCGACCTGTTGTTCACCAACGAAGAGTCCTTCGCGATCGGGCAACCTAAAGTTCAATTCTGTACTGCTATTGAGAGACACGTAAGTTGTAAAGTTATACATTCTGACAATTTACACTCAATACACTACAGACCGTAAATAATTTCGGGCTGAGCTCCAGGAGTTATACAAAGCACACAAACACCTAGAGGAACGCAGGGTAGATCCCGACGTAACTCACCACTACAAAATACACCACAGATCGTAAATAATTCCGGGCTGAGCTCCAGGAGTTATACACATACACCTAGAGGCACGCAGGGTAGATCCCAACGTATCTCGTCACCACCTGAGGGTAGAGGGTTGTTACAGGGCTGTACAGACCTGCGACCTTTCCTAGTATATCCAGTAAAGACGGGTCATCGCCTACGTCTTCTGAGCATTACTGAAACCCGCTAGAAATACATACATATCCTACACCACCTACAAACTAAAACAATAACGCCATAGCCATACACGGTGTCTTTGAATAGTAGAGGAATACCTCCATAACCTGTAGTATAAATTTGTATATAAATATAACCCTCGCAAACACCTAGTGCGAGAACGATTGTACATAAAGTGGAGTACGTGGATTATTCGATCTTTCCGTAATCATATTAGAATCGTTTAATATTAAGTATGTTGTTCCCTTGCTTAATTATAAATATTTAAACCGAGTATAGAGATCAGTAATTAATTTAGTTATATAACCAATCTGATTGCCTACATTAATCCGGTTATAATTAGAGAAAACCCGTCCCGATACATCGCGTGTATTTCGCGTATATTACTTCCAGAGAGTAGAACATCCTTGCTTCAGCGCTTCAGAGTTACTGGCATACAAACACGATATCGATTTTCTCAAACGAATCGAGTTCAATGCGCTGGCGCTTCGAGCAACCACTGCATCGAACAACACTCTCGCTACCGTACATACAGGACCGTATCCTAAATTTGTATCTCTTAGGTAAGGAATAGATGTAAAAAGACTATTTTGTTCACAGAAGCGAATACGTAGACAGTGACACCAGGACCCGGACACAGAGATTCTACGATACCCATTTTGTTAATTAACAATACATATTTTAGTTTATTGTAAATATTTATTTAATATACATGTTAAAAATGCTTTACGAATTTTATTTAAGTGTACAGTGTTAAGCCCATCCGGTAATCACTACGAACCACACCCCGTTTATAAAATAAACCCGATTGAGCAAAGCCGAGGCAAAGTAAAACCGCGCTGGGTTACCAAACCAGAAGGGCGCATATTAAGTAAAAGTTAAACAGAACAAAAGGGTCATTACATTTGGCACTAAAAGTTGGGCGCAATACAATATATGAAATTTATTTAATCCGCCAAAGAGAAAATTGGAGTAATTACAAAACTAAACCCCATTCCATACTTCTGAGTCAGTACAGCTAGGATAGGGTTGTGCAATCCTTGTGAGAGATTTTTTATCGACGTTGCCAGTTCTCAACAACAACCGATGTTCTAAGTTTATGTATTTTAGTCAAATCTTTCTCAGCCAATGGTCGATTCCCGAGTTTATAAGATATCTACTTACAATAAATAAAACATTTTTGGGAGTAATACTTACTGCCGCAATTACATTTAAAAAAAAATCTCATTCCCATTTTTTTATTTAGTTATCCCAATTAATTAATAAGTGTTTGATTCTTTTTTGCACTTTAAAGGCTTCCTAACAATTTCAAGGTACTTACTTTGTAATGGTGCATAATGGCACACAATTAAGGTATTTGAGTAATTAACATATCTTATTGGGTGAAATAGAATTTTGGAAATATTTGTATTGTAGTTTCGGAATGTTGATTGCAAGGTTACGATCTAATTAAAGTGCATGTATATTTAAACAGTTTCCCTATATTCATTTTGTTAGTGTGTTTTTCAGAGTTACATCGCGGATTATTTCTATCGCATTGGTTATATTTACTTTTATTGTTGATTATTGTTATTAGTTATTCTTACGTGTTGTTATTGCTGTTCATTTTTGTTGTTGATTGTTACTTTGTACGCCTAATTTGCAACGAGAAGTGGCGCATGTAATAGTTCAACCTCATAGTGTCTGAGAAGCAGATGATAATGAATCTTGTAAACTATCACTTGAATCGCAATAGTAACGATTCACTATAAACTATAATAAAATTTACAGAGTGCGTCAGGAATATGTCACCTGCTGGACTGTAACAACCACGGGATAGGCTTACGAATTGTAAAATTAGTTCATCTCGCGAAAATACTTAAACATTGAAACAGGACGAACTAAGAAATTTAATTATAGAAGCAGACTTAAGGGTTACACGGGAAAAATGGAAAAATTATATAAAAGACGTAGTAAAGACAGAAGCCGAAATGTGGAATGTGGACTATTTATTGGACAATATCGAACCGATTATTACAAATGTTAGTAATTGTAGTGATATTGATACTGTCTTAGTCTAAATACATATTATATGTGTAATTAAAAATATTGGTTGTTTTTATATTACAAATATATGTATTTTTTTAAGTTGTTTTTAATATTATATTATGTATTAAGTCCTTATTGTAATTAAATATGTGTGTAATTACAAATATTGTTTTAATTTGTTGGAAAACCGCTTCCAAAAATGTGGTTAGTAAAGGAAAAAGCACTAGTGAGTGATTAGTACTTGTTAAGCGCTCAGGAATACAAAATCAGGATTTATTTATGACTGACGGGTGTAAACTCTTTTAAAAACACTTTTGTGCTGAAATATGGCTACATCGCTTTACATTAGAGCCCATACTGACTGAAGCATTGAATGCGGTAAAGTATCCTATCTTGGAGTTATATTTTGGAATGAACAACAGTGATTATTCCTTGGTTTGTAATAATTTGGTAACTAAGTATATTTTACCTAACTGCAAATGTAAATGAGATTAATAGAGAAAGAATTTAATATGATTTCACTAACGTAATTGGAATATAATCTGTAGGTATATTCGTAATAGGTGCTAGAGGAACTGAGTTCTGATTTGGTGACTCACAGTTGCTGCGAATTCACTTTATTTAAACATGTATTAATGGATATAACTAAAATCAAGGAAAGGAACCTTCCACTACCGAAAACTATCAAAAAACCTCGTCAGAAGTACAAAACAGACGATATATCTGAAGTTCTACTTCTTAAATACGAGATATACTTATTCTAAGTATGCTTATTAAAAAAAATGGTTACATTAAGACACTCACAAAAACATTAAAAGGGACGAAAGTTATTAATAGCATGTGGTCCTACCATGGGTAAAATATTGAACAATATTGGTTTCAAATTCAAAAAAGAGCATAATGAGCACACTAAAAGGTATAAAAAACTCGAATTATAATCTTGCACGGCGGAAATAAAGATGGTTTTATTGAGAATAGCAGCTCAACATTCGCCGTAAACCTAAATGGTAAGACGTGTCAAATTTTTAAAGGTGATTGGAAGATCATTTATCACTATACCAACAGAAGCCATCTCTTAATTGTTAGCGACAAAGCTTCTTGCGATTTGTGTGTAATAGAAAAAATACCATCTACTTCATGGAGGACACAAGAGTTATTATGAAAAATATTCCATTCGTCTGAATGTATTTGACAAAACACTAATATGCAAGTCAGTATGTTGTAGAGAACATAATGAGCGATTACGAACATATGACCGTCAGTTCAATGAAATTGAAAATATTTGGGGTATATCCTATTACGATCAGCTTATAGGTAAATATGGCTATTCTGGAGTCGCAGTAATCCAAATGTGGAAAAAGTCGTCGCATAAACTTGGAAATAGACAATACTTCATACCGAAAAAACTATATTCGAGTAGTGGTACCGAGATAGAGACATAACGGAAGAACCATTATAAATTACGGTGAATGATGGATATTCGGATGACAGTGATGCTGAAGGTGACGAATAATGTTATACCTATCTTATATTAACAACTTCTTCGCTTTGTTTCTTAATTAAAACATTAGTTTAATTTTATTTAAATTAATAATGTTCTTAGTTAGTGTATTATTAGTTTATGGATTTATGTAAAATAAACCTTCAGACCTACAGAAAAAAATAAAATAAAAATAATATTTTTGTAAATATTGCCGTCACTAAATCAGGACTCAATTCGTTTAGCATTTAGTAGCAACTAGACAAACCTACTGGCTATATTTATCTACATTATTGAAATCACAATAAATCCTTTCTCTGTTAATCATGTTTGCAGTTTTCGCATAATGAAGGAATTACCAAATTATTACAAATAAACGGAAACTAATTTCGTACTATATCTAAATATAATGTAATAGAACCAATTACAACAACGTCATAAGCAACAGGAAGACGTTAATTATATCTATTAATCACATATTCTCACATACATGGTTAAGATCATAGTAAAGCCTTTCTCTTTAATTACTATTATACGTGTGTGAGAATAAATCAACGCTTTACATTTAACGACACATTTATTATGAAATTCTATTGAATTTAAAAGTTAAGTAAAATGTTTATAGCGCCATTCCCTTACGCTTTTAAGTGGATGTTTTCCATGTCGCGCTGAACATGCCTTACCCAATTGTTATCCCTTTTGGTGCAGGTGCCTAAGCCTAAACATCTATAACACATACCTTCTAACCCAAATGCCATGTGTTAGAACAAGAGCAGTATAATATAAGCGGTAATCGGTTTTTGAAACATCCATTTAGCCGATTATAAAAGAAAATCACGATTTACGTTTTTCGCATCTACCGGCTTTATTATTAAAAGTTTTAAAAATGTAATAAAATATTCTTAAGTCAGTCTTTCATAGCTAATAAGCATATGTTTTCAAAAATACCATCCGACATTTCGGTTTCGCGGAACCATCATCAAATTCATTTTTTCTTATGGTCTCCATATGTGATACATCATTTGATAAGATATTTTAAGCCATTTTTAATTATATATATATATATATATATATATATATATATATATATATATATATATATATAAATAAAAACGTGTAATACGTATAAAGAATCAAGTAGGCTGTTTTTATTCATTCTTAACACAACAACAGATGAAATAATAATTAATACTAATAGGAAGGTTATCATATGGGTAATCAGAGTCAAAAAACATATGTTTTAATTCTATTATATTTGGTATTGTTTTAAAATGTCAACAAAATAAACATTTAATTTAAATAAACAACTGAACGGTTCATGTAATGAACCGTTGTCATTAATACATAATTGTCTTATCTTTCGCAAATTACCAATTACTCTGTATTTCCCTCCAACTCATCTCTATTATTAGGGATGTTCTTATATAACTTATTTCTTATGTTGCCCCAAAGTAAATAATCGAGCGGACTTATGTCATGGCTTCTTGCAGGACATCACACATTATTTTGGTATTCTGTCCATTTGTTTGGAAAAACTGTATTTAAATACTCTGTTAAATGTTAAATTATGTTAAATATTCTGTTCCGCTATTATGAGGAGACGCCCCATCCTGCTGCTACCACCATTCTCATGATATGTCGAGCGGAACGTTTTTAGATAAGCCCATAACTGATTATTTAAAAACTCCAGATATTTGTGATCATTTAACTTGTCTTCAATAATATGAAGTCCCAGAAGTCTGCTATGCCACATGCCATCCCATGCATTTACGGAGAACCTTCCTTGTTTATTGCACTCTTTTACAATATGTGGGTTTTCTATAGCCCAGTGAGGTTACTTAAAAAGTTAGGGTCTTCGTTCACCTTTCCTTGAAGCCAGTTACAAAATTATAGTCTCCTCAAGTTTGAATTTTTAATTTGTTAAAGTTCTCCAGACCTCTGTTCGTGGCAAATCTAAATTATACAAAATTTCGCAAGTGGATGTAGACCTGTTATTATTGACCTATGATAACACATATATATATATATATATATATATATATATATATATATATATATATATATATATATATATGCATGTGCATTTATAGCAATAGACGATCATAAGCTACATCCTACAAAAAAATTGACAATCGAAATCGTTATGATCGCCTGTTATATTAATAACCACATTTTATTAGAATGTCAAAGTTTTTCTAAAGCCTACCATATTTAAAATATTTTCTTTTCCATCTTCATTCATTTTGGATCCACATTTATTTATTTCGAGGTTTAACGAAGGAACCATAGTTTGCCACATTCCTGTCTATTTGTAAAAAAAAGTAGTTCATACGTGGATGGTGTCGTTCTGGGAATTGCTGCAAATACATCATGCATGCTTCTGCGGTATTTTTATGACTTTTATAATACATTACAGCATGTAACTTTTTTCACAATTTTCCACTCCCATTTTATAAGAACAAAAGTAGAGATATACAGCACAGGTTCTGGCGCATTTTTTTAAAAATTCCATGTCATTTCTTATGGAGTTTTCTAAGGTTCGTTCTGGTTATTTTTGTTCCCACTAGCCAATCAGAAGCGTTCTTTCAGTCTTTCGGATCTTTCAGTTTAATGATGTAATATTTATATCTAAAATAAAGTACAATTACTTTCTTAGTGTGCTTTATTTAATGTAAAAGCTACATTCTCTGATCAAAAAAACCATTGCTATGACTACATAAGCAATTTATTTCAGAAATTATAAGTTGAATGTCTACTTATAAAATAATATCGTCTTTTTTGATCCTGGATCTTTCACCCAATCTCCACTACTTCACGAATAACTTATTATTCTTGAAGCGAAGCACTTTTTCTACGTCGGGATATTTTGCTTTTTTTTATTTCTGTTCATAACATCCTCCCAGTACCCTTCCTTTCATGTCTTCCAACATGTACGTAGTGGGACTAGCAATCTTAGATAGTTCACTAGACCGATTGGGTGTATATCCTTTGCCGAAAATACTTTAAAGCTTACTGATTCGTACTATCACCTACCCAATATCGATCCCTATCGAATGTTTTTATGTCAGTGTAAGCCTCCATTTTCGTATGTTTGTAGACATCATTTGGGTTCATTCCGACAGTTCTTACGTTTGTTATAATCGTTCGTGACAGTACCACGATACTACTCCCACTAGCCCACTAGCTCAAGTTCCATTATTTCAAGGGACTCCCGGTTTCACTCCACCGTCATTAAGTCATTCACGAAAGAGTGGTACTAGCCCACTAGCTCAGCTTCCGTTTTTTTAAAGAAATCCTCCTCCAGATATTAGTACAGCATCTTTCTTAGATACTTCTGTCGCAGCAGAGATTAACAATGAGGAAGAGGAAGCAGAAGAACCTCTTAGTATCACAGATGATTTTTCTGTCCGTAATGAACCCAACTCAGAAGAATTTATCGAGCAGTACAATGAATTACCTCGTATATACGTTGAACGTACTTTGAGGGATCCTGAAGGTGCTATTGATCATATTTATGGGGGCCACTATGATACCAAAACAGACAAATAGACAACTGGTAATACTTATGTTACAATTAAAGGAAACGATATTTTTATTAAGGGCATCACGTATAATGGGACTCCAGATTTATACGATCTGCCTATTATGAATGAACCCAATTTAAAATAGTAAATTAAAAATATTTTAGAAGCTACAAATATTGCAAGGCGAGGTTATGATGTCAGTAGGCAAATTTGAGGAATCTGCAGCAAAAGGTATACACTAATAATCCAACCCTTGCTATCATCATCGCCCACAATTAAAGGAGGTAGAGCTATGTTTGTTAAGGAAACAAAAAACAGGCCGAATGAATATAAATATTGGAATGATGTACATGAACTAATTTGTGATCTAGAGGTTTTTGTGGGCAGAAAGATTATAACAATTGTAAGCATAGAACTACCGGAATGGGGTCAATTCCTCCCCAAACATTTATTGACCAACGATATTGGTAGTAGATTTGTCGTATGATTCTTGGTTATACCGTAGCGTAATAGTGAAAATTATATTTTTGACGCATCCATTGTTTTAAAATGTAGCATCACCAGAACATAAGACGTTCATAAAAAATAAAGAATTTTCTTGAAGGCGGAATTGAATGTGGTATGCATGAAGATGGTGTATTTTTACTGAACTGACCTTTCACTTATTCCAACTACTTCTCCCACTTGCTCGACTAATGTTTGGATTTTCTGTAATTGTCAACAAAACGGTTAATTGATTTTTCTCATTTGTAACTGTTTTAATCCTTTCTTCTTTTTTGTAATCTACGCTCCGTGTTTCAAGAAAACGTTAGAGCAGTTTGCTAAAGCGTATTGATTCTGGATGGTGTCTTTCGGGAAACTGAGCCGCATACATTCTGCTTGCTAGAAAACAATTTTTATCACTTCCCCAGTACAAAATGTCCTTTGAAGAAGTACTGATGTATTTCGTAGGCATAATGTCAAAATTATTTGTTAAATAAACATTGTTGTCTTTCCATGGATGACTAATTTGTTTTTAATACTTTATTAATTAAATGGCCATATTTGTGGTTTTTGGTAACTATTTTGATTACGGTTCAGAATTTTAATATACTTGTGAGTGTGAAGATTAGTCTCTTTTACTTTTTTACTCCGCTAATAACAAACCGTAATTAAGTCCGTCAAGCAATTAATTATGCACCGTTACATATCGATAAGAATTAAATTAAGTACTGAATAATTATACCGTGATTCATAATGAACGTCAAATAAATATAATGTTAAAGTTTAGTTATTCAGAATAAAATCATTTATGATAAACAAAAATTAAAAAGATCTAAGAGATTGCCGTTAAAGCCTGTTATGTTAATATTACGTAGAGATAAGTAAATTAAGCGTTTAAAACAGAATTTAGAATCCGATCAATATAATTAAGAGAATTTTAAATTAATAAAACAAGTTATAATTAACACCGTCCTCATAAAATTGATTAATTTATTTCTTAGGAAATTGCATTGTTAAATAACATTTTCAATATAAATAATGAAAGTTAAATCTGCAATAATTTCTATAATATGATTTCCAACTACAATAGGAATTGTAATCGCGTTCCCATTGCGTACCATAAACCATTTTTAAGAATGCATTCCAGCCGTTAGCATATGTGCAAGAAGCAATCGACTTCTGTAAATTTTGAGTTATAATTAGACAAAAGTGCCCGTGATTATTAATTAAAAGATTCTGTAGTAGAAAATGGTCAAAATTGTAGCTGCTCCCCTTTTAATATTTTGATACTCTATATAGGAAAGTGCCATAGCCCAATTATTATCTTTTCGTTCTCACTGCTTCAAGAGCAAAGACGAAATTTGTATTTTATTGTATGAGGCAAAGCGTAGTTTGAAATTGATTAGTATAATTAAACGCTCTGTAATAAAGTTTGAAAACTAGTTAATTTATTTTGACACAAGTAGTAAAAAGTTGCTTTGCTACTGAACACAGTTTCCGTTTAAACTTTTATTTGTGTATTTAACAAAATTAATAATTTTTAATTCATTTTCATCCATCACTGGAGATGGAGTTTTGTTTGTAAAGGGGACCTGTGACCTTTGTCAACTACCGTATCCGCCTTTCGTGCGTAGTAATTTTGTTTTAGGCACATTTTCTACCGCAGTATAAGATCCTGAATATTATCCTCCACTGAGCAGCCGTTTGGAAACGAGAAAGCTCAGGATTGGCCCCAAAGAGCACCTGGGCAGTAGCTTATCTTTGTGTGGCGCCCGAATCCGTTTTCAAATAAAAATTACCGTACCGTATAAGTATCTTAAATAAAAGTTTTTTCCAAACGAGTCTTTATTTTTGTACTGGTGCTCGTTGAGGACAAGCTTCACTTGTCACCACCGAAAAACCCTTTACATGGTACAGAAATATTTGCATTAGATGGTGAAATAATATACAGGGTGATCCTTTGAAAATCTTAAGAAAAACTGGTAAGTTCACACTATGTAGCTCGGACAAAACATCAAGTCCGCTTTTTAATAATTCTTTCCAGGCGTGCAAAACGATTTTTTATTGTTTTTAATTTATTGCTCGTAAACTGCCAAAGTAAATTAAATACAGTTTTGGGAATAAGGTAGAATACAAAAAGAACTAAATGTAAACAAATCCATTTTATGTGGTGATACTTTATTGCCCACCCTGTATATCCGAAAATACTTTCTCGAAATACACTCAAATGTACAGTATAGGTCTACGTTTGAACGATATTCCTGACTTAATTGGTATTGGAGCTGTAGATGCCTGACGCAATATTGCCGGACCCTGTATAGATATCACGTATACTTTCTTACATGAATCAAAACATACATAAATAACAACTTACTCGGAACTCATCTTCGATTCTATGTATGCAATTTGAGTGTTTCATTGTACTGATCCATTGCAACAGATATCTAGAAACGAAATTAGCTTGTTGGAAGCACAATACTTGTTTTTAGAAATACAACACGTAAAAAAACTAAGCCGATATGAATAAAAAAAATCCTATCTCAACCATAACAAAATTTTGAAGCTTACTTTGAACATTGAGTATACCTACAAGTAAATATTATAGATCCGATTATACGAAATATTGAATTTATTAAAGCATAGGTAATATAAAAAATGTATAGATCGACTTGTAAGTACGGTAGCTAACATAATTTGGCGTAAATCGGTACCCAGCTTCAAAATAAAAAAATCTTTTGATAAATATATAACAGATGGAAAACCAATTACCTTATTTTGATGGTTACACTAAGTTAAGTACATTTGAAGTAAAATAAAATAAATTAAAGAATTTTAAACAAACAAATAAATCTTTTTTCAACGTAAATTATAAATTAAAGTTGGCAGTAGTTTTCTAAATCTCGTATACGTTACGTCTATCGTGTTTTCCTTAAGAATTTAAGTTAAAACAGTCGAAGTCAAAACAATATAAAATACTTATTGATAGAAAAGTTAACCTTAATCACATAAAGCTTCTCCAGATTCAAGAAACGAACGATAAAGTTCTGACAAGAGTAAAACAATAAAAAATGTAGTATAGAAAAGCTTGTACATCGAAATAGGAGTCTTGAATATCCCTTGGGACTCCTGTTTTCCAACCGCAAGCTTCTGTATTGGACATTACGGTGGACTTAGAAAACAGCAAAATACGCTAAAATAAATACATCTAATTCTTAAAATTTGTGTCTTGTAAAAGATTTAATTGCGTTACATTTCAAAAATGTAAACTGCTTGAGAAAAGAAATTTAATGACCCACAAATAAAGCTTTAATTGAAAAGGATAGGATTTTAGCGACGTGTCTATCGTGAGCTACAAAGTATTTTCTATTTTCTTTTAAACTTTTCTCGAAGTCCACGTAAGAAAACGCTATTAGCATATTGCATCTTGGTGAATTGAATTTCATGCAACTTTATTTACTTACGACTTCTGTATGTCTTTGTATAGGCAAAACTTACACCCTATACTGAATTATAGTATATCCTTTACTTAAAAATATGACGAAACTAACACACATTTTTTTTTACTAAAAGAGTTTCACAGTGATTTAAAATCGATAAATAATGACGTGGATCAAACCGTTTGCAGTTATACAGGGTGTCCCGAATTGCAGTGTCCAAACTTTAACAGCGTATTCTGCGTCCAAAATAAGCCATAATTTCCTATATAAACGTATGTCAAGAAATGTTGTGTTAAAGTTAAAAAAAAATAATTTTTTATCATATCTCCCATATCACTCTAGATATCTCTATAAAATTTAATACTCTTTCGAGCATCAAAGAACATTTTTTGATATAAAAGATTTTTTTAAATGTCTAGCAGTGGCGTCCGTACGGTATTTTAACTGAATATTATTGAAGGAAAAAATGGTACGCCACTGCTTTTTCTGAAAATAAAACTTGTTTTTTCTCCATTCAATTTGGAGAAAATTTGATCCCTTCACTTTTTTCCTTACGTCGCACCCTTTTCGCGTAAAAAAATAAAAACTATTTTCATGTATGGCCAAATTGCTACAATTTCAATTAATGCTAATTTCAGTGGCAAAACCTGTAAAACGGTAATTAGAGTTAATTCAATTTCTAAAATTACAAAACTACTCTTTATTAACTAAGTTCGTAAATAATTTTATAAAAACTAGAATTCACAACTTTCATTACCTTATATCGTAAAAAAATTTACAGCCACTATTAAATTATTTTGTTCAGTAACGAATAAAGGATTTTAATGTGGTCCCTAAAGTTTGCAATAATTGCTCAAAATGAGGTCCTCCAACTTCGATACATTTTCGGCATCTGCGTTTAACTGAGTTAGTGGCGTTGTTTATGAAATTCGTATTGGCTCTCAAAGTTTCACAGGCTTGCTCTATCCTTTTATCAACTGGTGTCGAATAAACGCGATTTTTCATGTAACCCCACACAAAGAAGTCGACAGGGGTGAGGCCAGGGGAACGTATTGGACAGGCTCTAGCTCCTAATCGCGTAATCCACCTTTCTGGATAACTATTATTTAACCACTCACGATTTAAAAACGTAAAATGCGCGGGGGCCGTGTCCATTGGAATCCAGATTTTGTTTCTTAGATTTAGGGGAATATCTTCTAGATATTCAAATAACTCATTTCGCAGGAAATCATTAAATAATTTTCCATCTAGGCGTGGTGGTAAATTATGGGGCCCACAAAAACTTCCATTGCTACTTTGCGTAAAAACCAATTACAAAAACTAACGCGTTTATCGGCATCACCAGGTTGCAAGTTTTGTACTGGCTGCATCTGAAATGACTTCCTGCGATGAACCTTATTTTCAGAAACAAAAACGGCGTTGCCTTGTAAATGGTGAGCTGCTCATCATAGACTTAATGTTCTATTGTTATCAAACTTATTTGAGCAAAAATTGTTATTGTTAGATGAATGATAGATATAATAATATATCATTTACGGAACAACAGTTAACACTCACAGTCTAGACAACAGTGCCACACGCCGAAAGAAAATTTTAAAATGTTTTATCAAAGTACCTTACCCCAAAAACACATATGTTTTCGGGAAATTCAAATTTATATTTATTTTTTTATGTGTATCATAAATATACACGTTAAACCTTGTGTGTTTTGAATGACAGGCCGTGTTTATCATTTATGCCCATTTCAGGAGAAATTCTAACTATAAGAAAGTGTACAAATACTAGTCACGATAAAAGATATCAAAAAATAATTATAGTTGCAGTGGGATAATGCGAATGCGTGCAACCGGGGAGTACCACAGTGATGTGCACGAAGAACTTCGAGTCTGTATCAGTAACGAGCAGGCCTTCACAACAACAATCAATTTCCTATGTCTCAACTGCATCCAAATATAAGTGTTATATTGAGATCAATAGATCTGACCTGAATACGGGCGAAAAGATAAACGATTCAGATGCTGATCGACATTACCAAAAGGATTCTAGTAACTCACCGGTACAGACAGTGATAATTTGACAGTATTGAAAATGACGGACCCATTAGGATACTTTGCAGTGTCTCTAACTGGTGAAATTTTTAAGAAATAGTAGAGGAGACCAATGTTTACGTAATTCAGGATTCAGAAGCAACTGATGTAGGGCTTAGATTGCGTTTACACGAATTGACTTCTACAGCAGTAGCGATGACCAGATTTATTGTCATGTTGGAATATATGGGAATAGTCAAAGTTATATAATGGCAGATTATTGAAGTCGAAGCGCACTGTGTACATTTTTAGTTACGAGAAGTACCATATTACGAAGTAGATTTCAGTTATTTTTTGGCACTTCGCCAATAACGATGAAGAAACTTGTGATCATCGACTAGTTAAAATAAAATACATTTTGCAAAAGTTGAAGAACATTTTCAAACGGGATACGCATCAGACTAAAAAATCTGAATAGATATAACAATGACCCCATAGGCTGAGTTTCCGGCAGCATATCTCTTCAAATAAGTCGGCATCACATATGTTGTAATGAAATTAGTGTGGAAGCCTCTAGAAGAAGATAAACTTTATAAACATACAAGATTTACACGAGCGTGCCTGTTAACTAATACGAAAAAACACTCACCTGATTAAGTAAAATCCGCACAATTACGAAAAGGTGAAATAATTGCCAGACGGGCACTAAAGATGTGATAATGCTTACTACCACTCACTTAGGAACTTATATGAAAATATTACGAACAAAAATTTGGAGGGAAATTGAAAACCCGATATGCCTTAGAGTATGTTTATGGCGAAGCTTCAATACATGCCAGTAATCAACTATCGGCTACGCTAATGTTCAAAGTGGTACCTAAAATTTGTGATTGAAGTTATAAGAATAACTAGGGTAGTAAATGCATATATTTGAATTGTACAAATACGGTCAATGAAACATCAGTGTCAATTACGGAATTTAGAGAACTGGCAAAATCCCTCCTTGACTCTTCTATGAAGTCTGCAGCAGCTTCTAAAAGAAAGGGTCTCTATCTGGTATCCCATGATGAGAAAAAGAGGGGTCGTTGCTTAGAATACGACCGAAACCTTGAAGGATTAGATGGCAAAACAAGATGCCAGCACAAGTAGGGACACTTTTTGCAAAGAATGCTTTCACCGTTTTCGCTAACGTTTTTCCTTGTTTACTTTTTTTATTGACTAATTTGATGTCGAGAATAAATGCTTTTTTTAACGATGCAGCTATTGCATGGAATCGACCTCCAATAGAAACCTCTCAAAGTCAGCAACTTTTTGATGCTAGATCTAGTGCTAGACCAGAAGAGAAATTATCTGATGTAGAAGCATTGTCCATTTTTACAGATTCATTGTTTTAGAAAATATACTCCATCGTGTATCATTTATAATACAAATGACATACGCTGGCTCATGCTGTGTGGATCACAAACGATACACATGGCAGCGAGAGTGTAATCTATTTTATATCTAGAAATAGAAATAAGAAGCACGAATACAAGCGTTTGGGCTTAATTTATAAATAACTATACTTATAGATAATGTAATACTGCCTAAAACTAAATTGCATAAAACTCATAAATGGCATTTCTAGAGAAACATTGTTTTAGAAAATATACCCCATCATGTATCATTTATGATACAAATGACATACGCTGGCTCATGGTGTGTAGATCATAAACGATACAGATGACAGCGAGAGTGTAATCCATTTTATACCTAGCAATAGAAATCAGTACCACGAAAACAAGCGTTTGAACTTAATTTATAAATAACTATACTAATAGATAATGTAATACTGTCTAAAACTAAATTTCATAAGACTCATAAATGGCAGAAGTTATATAAGTTTTAGAACACTTAACACACCATAACGCCAATTACCAAAATTAACACTAAGGGATAATTGGTATTATCGGAAACATCCGTTTAGACATAGATGCAGGGAGAAAAAATTTTCCACTATAACCATTCAACACGAATTTTGTCCTTAACATTTTGTTTTTACCATCCAATCTACATAAACATATGTAGGTATAGCCCTTATGTGCATTTTCAAGTCCTATTTTTTATAACTTTTCTTCGAACTACGTTGTTTAAACTTCTGTTTAGCCTAAATGAATCCCTCTTATGTTGATTACACAATGACCCAATCATGCAACTCAATAAAAAATTGAGTTTTTGCATAAAATAAAAGTTTACACCTTAAACGCACAGTCTAGGTACCGTGGTACCTATAAACATTTTCTATAGGTTTAGCCTACTTCTATGCATGTATATAACAGTATTATCTGTAAATATGGTAATTAGTAGCAAAAAAAGAAAAAAATAACAAAAAAATTATTGCTCTAAAAAAATAGTACGATTTAAAAATTACAATGACAACACTTTGTTATTGTTACACAATGTTCGTTACAGATCGGTCGTTTACATATTTCGCAACATTTTCGGGTCTTCCTTTGAAATGATGATATTGATCTATAAACAACACAGCTGCCAGCATGTTTGCTGCATCCAGAAGCATACTTGAGTGGTGACTCTGACGAGGACTATGGAGGAAGCATAACAGGATGGCATAGTATGGCCTCTACTCCAGATTTAGTAGCCAAATGTTTCAAAAACTTGCTCGTTTTTGACCGCGTTTTAATATCAGACATGGATAATTGTTCCTCAAGAAAAATTCGCCGGCTGTGTGATAAATTGCGTGTTGTAGGGTTATTTTCAAAATAAATTATACAAGCTGCAAGCGCAGCTACGTCTAACATATTGAAAAACATTGCTTGTGGCCAACGAAGCGTCTTTCTTTTTGTTGAATAATGACTTAATAAGTAATCAATTTGTCCATATTGTCAACACCTCCTTTAGTTGCATTGTAATACGTAATAACTTCCGGTTTTTGTTGAGGTCCGGTGAAGCTTACATTGTTGTGCATTGTTGATACTAAAGTAACAATGCGTTCCTTCTTTGGCACATAGGAGCAAATGGTAACTTTATCATCTTCGGTGAATCCGAATATAGACGACTCTTCCTCTTTATATTTATTCTTCTTCATGTCATGTGGGATGTAGGGCGTATTTTGTTTTAGTGTTCCAACGATTGAAAGGTTACAACTGAGCAATGGCAATGCCGTGAAAAAGTTGTCCATGGTGACATATCTTCCAGATCCTTTGAGCTGGTAGCACAAGTCCCTTACATCTCGCTGTCCATGATCCTTTTCTGGACCGTTTGGTCCTTTACAAGTAATTGGATACGATGTTTGTGCATCACAAACCCACCGAACTTTTGTGCCGTACTTGGCAGGTATGGACGGAATGTACTAAGTAAACCTTGTCCTGCCTCTGAAAGGGAAAAGTTGCTCATCTACCGTCACACAATCGGTTGGTATATATTTGGATGATATAATAGCGTTTAACTATAGATCCGTTATAGCAGCAGTCTTGGCTGTTTTTACTCTCTCACTTCTAATGTTCTCGATATCAAAGCGAATCAAGCGGAATATCTCCCGAAATCGGTTGATTCACATTGTATCTCGATACAAAGGATGCGAGTCTGTCTTCCATAGTACTTTTAGATGCTGATTATTGGAATGGTGTACTCCCATCGTTATCAGGATACCAATATATGCATAAGTTTCTTGTGTATTCAAATGTCTCCAATATTTTACAGGTTTTCCTGGATTCTCTGCGTTCCATTTCTGGAAGGTACTAACAGATTTTATGTTAGTTTCCCGCACAATAATGTTTACCATTTCTTCGAAGAAGATACATTTGAACGTATCAACAACTTTAAACCTTTGGTTGGATGCCACGGGACCAGATTTTAGGCGGACAATGTTGTGTGTCTGAGTACGGGTAACAGAAGCAGGCGTTTGTATCCATTTAGTGCCATCTTTAACTAATAAATACGATGCGGCAACATTTTCATCACTAGCGACGGCGTTATCCTCATCCCCTTCCGAAAAATTTTCCTCTAATTTTATTTCAACTTCTACGTCAGCATTCACATCTTCGACATCCGGACAAATCAGCTGTTTGTTGTGGTGGAATCCACTCGTCGTCCGAGTTCTCATTTACATATTCGTCATCACATCCACTAAACTCTTCTTCATGTAGGGTAAATAAATATGCCTGTTGTTGTCCATAGGTAAGTCTAAATAGAAGAAACAAAGCAACTTTTAGTATACTACTTATTACATCAATAAATGACGTCAAACGTAACTGTTATATTGTGCCGCTGATAATTCCTTCATTTCAAAATATCAATATTGATACTTCACTAAATAAAATGTAGAATATTCACTTCACTTCACAGTCAAAAGTAGAGAATATAACTGATTTCAAAAGATTTATGGTTTTCCTTAGAAAATACCCCAAAACTGTCATTAATGGTAATGAGCTCTACATTCACATTGACAAAATACCCATTATCTCAAAGAGTGATGACAAATTGCTTATCAGATATAATTAGATACTTAAACTTTTACAACTCTCATTATTCTAGAAGGTATGCTATCATAATTAAGTACTTTTACACAATTATTTATTCAGAGCTCAGATAATAGGTAAATCATTAGCCATAATTTGCAGAAAAAAATTCCTACAATTAGCGGCATTGTAGGCATTCTTCAAGAAAATGGGTAATTACATGGCCCAATATTTATTTAGGAATGTATTGTATAAGATTAGTTAGAGTAAATATGTATTCTATATGCATTTTTAAACACAACTTTGCAAAAAAATCAAGCAAATATTGATTATCTCATTGAAAACCTATGTAGGTACCCGGACACCCTCACTATGCACAATAAGTGTAAAGGTCGACTGCCCACATGACGGATAGAAGGTTATGCAATAAACTTTTTTCACTATCACTAAATCGACTTATTAGCACATTTTACAGCTTTGAACCAAGCTTCGCCAACATCGGCCAAGTTGCCTGGATGTGTGTACGTGTGCTAGTGCGTGCGTGTATGCTTGAGTGCGTATGTGCTTGTGTGTGTGTGTGTGTGTGCGCGTGTGTACGTGAGCGAGTGTGTGTGCGTGTGTGTGTGTGTGTGTACGCGTGGTATGGGCGTGCGAGCGTACGTGCGTGCGTGCGTGCTACCTACGTACTTAAAATTTTGTATTTACGCTTGTTTCCAGTTAGCTTAGAGCTGATTAGATTTTGGGAGAAATCCAGCGGCGGTGAGGGGAGTTTATAAGGGGCAGCTTTTGTTTTTTTTTCAAATATTTTTAAAATAGCTGCACATCTCAAAGATACAATAATACCTAGATATAGACCTTACACATATTGATCATTAAGTTTCGCCAAGATCGACCAGGATGACTGGATGTGTGTGAGTGTGCTTGTGCGTGTGCGTGTGAATGTGCATGTGGGTATGTGTGTGAGTGTGTGTGTGTGAGTGTGTGAGTGTGTGTGAGTGTGTGAGTGTGTGAGTGTGTGAGTGTGTGAGTGTGTGAGTGTGTGAGTGTGTGAGTGTGTGAGTGTGTGAGTGTGTGAGTGTGTGAGTGTGTGAGTGTGTGAGTGTGTGAGTGTGTGAGTGTGTGAGTGTGAGTGTGTGAGTGTGTGAGTGTGTGAGTGTGTGAGTGTGAGTGTGTGAGTGTGTGAGTGTGAGAGTGTGTGAGTGTGTGAGTGTGTGAGTGTGTGAGTGTGTGAGTGAGTGTGTGAGTGTGTGAGGTGTGGTGGTGTGTGTGAGTGTGTGAGTGTGATGTGTCAGTGTGTGAGTGTGTGAGTGTGTGAGTGTGTGATGTGTGTGAGTGTGTGAGTGTGTGAGTGTGTGAGTGTGTGAGTGGTGAGTGTGTGAGTGTGTGAGTGGTGTGAGTGTGTGTGTGTGAGTGTGTGTGTGAGTGTGTGAGTGTGTGAGTGTGGTAGTGTGAGTGTGAGTGTGTGAGTGTGTGAGTGTGAGTGTGAGTGTGAGGTGTGTGAGTGTGTGAGTGTGTGAGTGTGTGAGTGTGTGAGTGTGTGAGTGTGTGTGAGTGTGTGAGTGTGTGAGTGGTGTGAGTGTGTGAGTGTGTGAGTGTGTGAGTGTGTGTGAGTGTGTGAGTGTGTGAGTGTGTGGTGTGTGAGTGTGTAGTGTGTGAGTGTTGATGTGTGGTGAGTGTGTGTGGTGTGTGAGTGTGTGTGTGTGTGTGGTGTGAGTGTGTGATGTGTGGTGTGTGGTGTGTGTGTGTGTGTGTGTGATGTGTGGTGTGGTGTGTGATGTGTGGTGTGGGTGGTGTGAGTGTGTGGTGGTGAGTGCGTGAGTGTGCGTGTGTGTGTGTGTGACGTGTGTGCTGTGTGGTGTGGTGTGTGTGTGTGTGTGTGTGCGTGTGCGTGTGTGCGTGTGTGTGTGCGGTGCGCGTGTGCGTGTGCGTGTTGCGTGTGTGCGTTGTGCATGTGTGCGTGGTCAGTGCATGTGTGCGCGTGCGTGTGTGCGTGTGTGTGTATGCTGTCAGGGATGCTGTGCTTAATGGTGTGTATTGTGCGTGTTTGCTGTGTCGTAGGCTGATTATGCTGGACGAAATGTCGCAGCGTGTCGTGCTGTATGCGTGTGTACGTGTATGCGTGCGTTGTATGTGCTTTGTTTTCGTATTTCAACAGCTTGCTTTTATATGTGATCGATGCTGACTTTAATGTGTGTGTGCGTACGAAATCGCGGCGCGTGCGTGATTCCAGTGTGTAAGGTTATGTGATTTGTTTTATCTTCAGAATTGTCTAGAAAATAGCTTATGTTTAAAATTTTGTATTTTAAGACCTGTATACATATGATATTAGAGTCTGAATTTATTTGATATGAGGAGAAATTAGCGCGGAAGGATTCCAGTTTATAAGGTTAGGATTTTTATTAGTTGATTTTTTCATAAAAAATGTGATTTCAAAAAAAATTTATATTTCAAAATTTCATTTGTTAATTAAACCTAGATATATGACCTTATACATATTGATTAAATCTACTGATTACGAATATTTTTTGACATGAGGCGTAATTTAGCGGCAACAAAATTCTCAAGTGTTTTAAGTGTTAGTGATTTTTTCATTATTTGAATAACAATTAATTTCATAAGAAAAAATGTAGACGGATTTAAAAAAAAAAAATTTAATTTACATAAATTTTCTTTTTAATGTAAACCGAAATAAAT
This sequence comes from Vesta saturnalis, assembly GCA_036346205.1. NCBI lineage: Eukaryota > Metazoa > Arthropoda > Insecta > Coleoptera > Lampyridae > Vesta > Vesta saturnalis. The sequence goes on from JARFJB010000438.1 coordinate 64,222, forward strand.
GTAAAAATTAAATAAATATGATTGAAAATGCTGATGCTGTATTACGAATATTTTTATAGAAGCGGATTATTTTACGTTAATTGATCTCTATCAGGCATTCTGACATAGATTATGGTATTTGTTATTTAATGTTGCATGTTGTTGTTATAAACGTATAAAAAGGAGGTTGCATGATTTCCCAAAAAAAAAAAATGTAATTAAAATTGTTTCATTTCTTTTAATTTACATCAGCATCTAGATGTCTATTGATTGACCTCTTTCTGTCATGAAGATTTAAACGTCTCACAGATTATCGTTTTTGCGTTTACAATGTTGCCTATTTTAATAATGAACTTCTTATAAAAGAGGTTGCATAATTATCCTTAAAAAATGTTATTAAAATTATTTCATTTCCGTTAATTTACTTTTGTAGGTTGGAAGGTCGTGTGGTGTTTTAAGTTGCATTTAGATGTTTATTAACCTCTGTCTAACATGAAGTTTTAATCGTTTGCTTCGCATAGGTTATTTTTTGCTTTTACAATGTTGGCTATTTTCGTAGTGAACTTATTATAAAAGAGATTTTATCCTAAAAACGTTATCATACTTATTTCATTACATTTAATTTCCATTTTGTAAGTTGGAAGGTCGTGTGGTGATATTTCATTAATTTACAGGTAAGCTTTCTTGTATCAGGCAGTAAATATTTGCTATTTTAGAAACAATTTCCACTTTAATATCATCCATAGTTCGCTACCACGGTTTGCTCCTCACTTGATAAATTGGGTGTAAAAATTCGGGCATATTTTTGTTGTTTTCCATTTAATTTCACAAACCTTTCTAGCAACCTTCGAATAGTAATTCACCAGAGTTGGTATCTGTTAAACAGAAATAAGTGGGTTAATCATATGTTTTATTTTATTTATGTAGAAAATGCAATAAATCCCCCTTTTTTATGGATTTCCTGACTAAAAATTGCTTAACAACTGAATGACGATAAAAAATTATAGACAAATTATAAATCCAATAAACAAATCATCGTCCCTTTCCTTGTGGTATTCATAAAACAGGGCGGTATAAAAAATACATGTACCTAGTTTATGTAAGGAATTTTAGAGAACGTAATACTGATGTGAGTGTTATATAGGAACATTAGTTAGTAAAAATGTGAATGGATCTTCAAAATACCGAACGAAAATAATTTTTTAAATTACAAACAAGAGCAGGGAGCAATGTAGAAAGCCACGGTAATTTTAGACTTCATCACATAATCATTAGAGTTTTCCAACAAAGGAACATAAAGCAGTTGGTTCATTAACCAGGTCTAAAAACGTAAGTAACTAATCCTAAAGAAAATCTAAATTGAATCTGCTTTTTCAGCAATCCTAATTAGAACCTGCAGTAAAATAAATATAGATAACACGATCTTAGATATATCTTAATTTTCTTTTAAAATTAATTTTCAAATTTAGTAAATTGAAATTAATGATCCCAATTATGGAAAAGTCAAACTAATGAGTACATTGGAAAATATGATAGGTACGTGTGAAATATAATGATTTTAAGCGATTTATTGTGTACTTCAAAGCATTAACTTATTTCATTCATTCCAAATGAAGAGCTTTTAGCATGGTATATCCGGAAACAACTTTTCTAGTCTTATACATTGACTATTTTCTTCTCAATAAAATCTTTGTCGTGTACAAAATACATGCAATTTGTTTACTCCGTCAACTAAGTTTCTAATATATGGAATTCTTAATAATACATTTCCTACATTCAGAGATTATTTTCAATATTTTATCAAACTAAAATATAACATTTATTAAAAATTCTGATTCTATAACATATTAAGCAAGAATTTGGGATTACATTGCATCCAGTAATATCTTGCTGGAAAATAAAAACTAGGTAGGCTGTAACAGAATTTCACTCGTGCCTAGGCTTCCATCAGGATTCCTTAAATATCCTTTTCATATGCCTGACATGCTAGAAATGCATAGATTTTCGCATCCTACTACGGAGAGAATGCAACCGACGATGAATTATTAATATGACACAAAATCAATAAAGCTGAAAATGTTTACGTTGAAACGAAGACCTCCCATCCTCGATTTCCGTAGAATTAAATCCTTACATCTCCACTTAACCTTTACTGGTTTATTGACAAAAATGAACGTTGTAGAAGGAGTGTTCGGTTTTAATTTTTATTTATAAATAATTCGAGATAAATATTATTTGTGTAACATGTTCATACATAAATAAATTATTTAGTTTAACTCCGTAAGCAAACATCAATTTAATAAATTTATGGTTGTGTGTACGTTAATAATGTTTCAAAATTTATGCATCAATTAATTATTTGCATTTTCTGATTAAAGTTCTGATGGAATGTAAGACACGACAAATTTATGAAACAATGTATAACTTACAAGTCTCTTTTGACTGTTTTTAAGAGCATTCTTTTACCAAGAAATATTTTTTGTGCTTCCGTCCGACAAAAATAGTTTTACTAATCCTCAAAATCGTAAATAAAATTATTGTTTCTGACATAGGTCGGCCAAACGAAAAACATTTTCGAATGTCACTATTGACTTTTTTTACATGAAATTTTGTTGATAGGTGCCATACACACTAGATCCGTTTGGCGCGTAGATGTTCTATGCTGCCAACGTAACTTAAACTATGATGGCGCTTGCCGAGGCCTGCAACTGCGAATGCAGATTTATCTCTACTGTATAGTATTTTAACGACGACGTTTGTTATTGACATTCAAGTAACATTCTGGGGAAAACACTGTAAACTATTAATATAAGTACATAAAGCAGATTTTTTTAAGAACATTGTAATAGTCCTGAGTTTATTGAACATTTTGATCGTTGTTTTAAACTAAATACAAACAACGATGATTTAAATAGTTTTTAAAAATTGAAGAATACATTGCACATTAATTATCAATTTTGTTTTAATTAAACGATCGACTCAATTTTCGTTGTTGATACACGTTTTCCTCTAATGTTTTTTAAATCATTAAATCACTAGTCAACATGGTTTTGATATGAATTATAGCATTCTAAACAAGACAAATTGGATAATTATGTAATTATACATTGCATGAGAACAGCATCTTTTACACTAAGATCTTGGAAATACATGGCATTGTATTACAGATATACAGAGATTTCATTAAATGAGAGTTGTTGTTCAAAAATAAAATCATTTAAAGTTGTTAAAATCCTGGCAATTATTCTATTCCTGTTGCAACTAAATGTAAAACTGAGTCTAGAAACCTTTGGAGAATAATATTCGATTTACATACGAGTACACTTCCACTGACCGTTCAGTGCTCCATGGAAAGTAAATTACTTACGAATAACAGCATTTTTTTTTGTATTTGCTAAAACAACTTTTTCTGAAAATTTTGAGAATAATGTTGCAAATGTCAAACAATCTGCATATATACTCCGTTCGCAATGTTGACAAAGAAATACCTATAAAAAATCAGCCAGTCCTAAATGCTCAGTTACTATTTAATTCTTAGTGAAACTTGAACATATATTTACACGAAATTAATCAATATGTGATTTATATTGCATTATAACGATATATCTCATAAATATGTCATAATTACCTCCAAATTGCTTAAATTGAAACGAGCACAAAAATGAAAATTAAAAAGATATTTGTTCTATTTAAAAGTGATTATGATAATAATGGCGAATTATCAAAAAAATATAAAGCTATTGTTTTAGAGAAGTTTCAAATCTGATTTGTTTGTTAGTTGAGCAACAAAGCTAAAAAACAAATTCTGGCAATCTAATATAACATCAAAGTGAAATATTTATACATCATGTTAGATTAGCTTAAACAACAACGCATTTTCTAAATGCTTTTGTGTAGCGTTCAATGATATTCGGTGGTTTTGCATTTCTGAAACTTTGAACAAATAGCATCGAACGCCAATTTATGGGTGAAATTAGTCTATAATGTATAGGGAATTCATTGGGGTTTACAGAAATTCGAAATAAGTTTTGCTTGCTTACGAGTTATTAAGTAAGATTTGTGGTTAAAATTTGTAGCCATAGAAATGATTGATAAATAGTCTGTCTATAAGATAGTTTTCATGATTCGCCTTTCTTGTAAGAAATTTTCTAATAGCTTAAATTTAAACTTTGCGCCAAAATCTATAGTTATCCACTACTAGGCTATAAAATTGTTTCCCTGACAGGATTCAAAAGAATGTGTGGCTGTTCTTGACGCGAACGTACTGTAGAAACTTTTTCCGATTTTCCCTTAAGCGTGCTTATCGTTTGATCTCGCTATAACCTAACTGAAGTAATTGAAAATTAAATTACGAATCCCTAGCACGGGATAAGATTACATTAATTATGAGTGAGTGAGTATATATATATATATATATATATATATATATATATATATATATATATATATATTAGTGGTAGACAGTATTCTGTAAATTGACAAAACGAAATTTACATCAAGATCTTTTCTCTACATAAAGCTTGATACATAAGATGAAGAATTAAAGACAAGTACTTGTTATTTTGAATCACGTTAGTAGAGGGAGGAATTTGAAATATTACAATGCGCAGTGAGATGAAAACCCTTTACTATTAAAAATTGAAATCAGCGTTAGCCAATGATTAGTTTTATGGGAAAAGTACTGTATATTGAGGTACTTTAATATTGAAAGGACAATTGTAGGATTTATGTAACCGTTAATTTAACTGAAAATTGAAAGGGTATACCGGAAAAGCAGGCTGTGTATTTGTTTTTAAATAAAATAAAAACGATATTCAGTGCCGCGATAAACAGTTCTGCACTGTCTCGAGCACTAAAGGATTACAACACTGAATGACGCGCGCTTGATGATACTCAGCGCGCTTCATTTAACTAATACAAAGGGGATTTACTGGATTTAAAAACCTTCATACGTGAATTATTGTTGTTTGTTAAAAATTGTCGTCTTAAACGTTTGAACATCAACAGGTAGAATTTTCTTGACTAATTAGAAATGTATGTTTTGAAACCATTTGATATTCAAGCACGAATATGTCTTGTGTTTACGATGTAAGCTAAATTTTTACGATAGGATAGGATCAGGATCAAATGAGATAATGTCCTAGTAATAACAAGGCTTAAATTTCAAACTCATTTCCATTTTCAGTAGATTTATTGAAGATTTTTGGTTCTTAGTACAATGGATGTCAGGTTAAAAGAGCCTAATTAGCTTTCTTTTTAAAATTACGAATCACTGTTTTAAAGTAGTAGATCCAACTGTTATCAAGTGCTCTGACTGAAAATTTACTTGCGCGGGAAAATTATTGATGACTGCCATATTAATTCCTTATTAAATAAATTATGTGCATCCACAGCTCATTCTGATTACTCACAACTAACCCATTGTTACTTTCGATTCATTTTATACGGATTAGACCGTTCATCAATGTATTTGTTATTGATGCGTGTCTTTGTGTGTGTATCTGTGTACGTCTGTGTGTTTGTGTGTGTGTGTGTGTGTGTGTGTGTGTGTGTGTGTGTGTGTGTGTCTGTGTCTGTGTCTGTGTGTGTGTTGTATCTGTGTGTGTGTGTGTGTGTGTGTCTGTGTCTGTGTCTGTGTCTGTGTGTGTGTCTGTTCTGTGTCTGTGTCTGTGTCTGTGTCTGTGTCTGTGTCTGTGTCTGTGTCTGTGTCTGTGTCTGTGTCTGTGTCTGTGTCTGTGTCTGTGTCTGTGTCTGTGTCTGTGTCTGTGTCTGTGTCTGTGTCTGTGTCTGTGTCTGTGTCTGTGTCTGTGTCTGTGTCTGTGTCTGTGTCTGTGTCTGTGTCTGTGTCTGTGTGTGTCTGTGTCTGTCTGTGTCTGTTGTTACGCTAAATAATTTGTTACTGTATACATATTAACTAAATTGTTATTTACGTATTTACGTGACAGGTTTGGAAATATAACCTAAATGTGGTGCAGCTGCTCAGTCGCAAAAAAAAACAAAAATATTGGAGTAGTAGGTTCGATTGTGTAGTACTTACTAAACAGCAAAATATAAATAAATAGGGCGCCAGGGTCTAAACTAATACCTGAACCACTAAACTTTGTTCATTACTTGACCCAAATAAGGGTGTACTAATTCCTCACCTTACAACACATCAATTACCGAAAATAACTACAGGCTTCGTTGTTAATAAGAGTGTATTAATATCTATACAAAAGTAATTGCGATTTGACAAGAAACTAAATTCAACTTAATTTACTTCTACAGACTGAGTACAGAATATTACTTAATACTATTAGCATTGATTATTATAAACGAAAGAAAATCTATTGGTACATACCAATTTAGATAAGATGCATAACATAAATTGCAATTCAATACTGTGCAGTAAAATACTCATATAAAATAATAAAGAATTTAATTACAAGTGATAATGAAGAAAATCTACGCCACATGACGATTTCCAAAATGTGGATAAATAATATATTATTATACAGTTAAATTGTGTGACCCACGATAAGAGGTCGTAGGATAGCTTGGGAGCGCTCTCAAACATGTAAGAGAAAATAAGTCGTAATGTAGATTTACAAATTCAAGATAACTTGTTTTAACTCTTACCCCTTTAACCACCTTTTTCATTCTGGTAAATCTTACGAATAATTAAGTAACTATTTACAATTTACAATAAAATTCCGTATAAGAAATTAAATAACAAAATTGAATTTTCGTTTATGCCCACATAATCTAAATAAACGTAATCGTCTAATTGTTTATTTTACTAACGACTAATTATAATCACGACTGTTCTAAACACAATTGAACTGTTAACTTTATTTAAACGTCCAAAAGAAACAATAGGGAAAACTGTTTGAATCCCTAAATTAATAAAGCTTATTTGACCTTAAAATGAAGACTTGTTAACCTCTTTAATTATTTTTCATTTCTTATGAATGATTTCCTGGATGGCAGTATGCAGTTCAAACTCGAAATCCTCGGTTGACCTTACGACTTGTGGGTCGATTATATTTAAAAGTAATGTGACAAAGCCATAACGGCCTAAAATTATTAATGCATTGATTAGAAAAGGTGAAACGAAATACATTTTTTTTTGTAATAGAATAGTTAGAAATAATTATTACCTGAGTTGTTAGGCGGCCGATTGTAACAAACTTGCAATATTAAAATTGTTAAGAGTTTCAAAATCTGTTTAGTATTCTAATACAATATACTAATTTTCTAATTACTAAAGGAAACTCAAATTGATGCTGACTCGATAATAAATCCACCAATGCGGTTGTAAAGCTATACATATGTTACCGAGAACAACGTGCAAGTGACTGATAAAATTCTTACCTGCTTTACCCAATTTAAAACATAAATGTAAATATTATAAGTATTATACGTTTATGCCATCTACTATTATTTTATTTTAGCTTATTTAAAATGTATATAAAAAAATTGTGTAATTTCAAATTTAAACCGTAACACTGTGTCTGTGTCTGCGTGTACGCCTGCGTCTGCGTCTGCGTCTGCGTCTGCGTCTGCGTCTGCGTCTGCGTCTGCGTCTGCGTCTGCGTCTGCGTCTGCGTCTGCGTCTGCGTCTGCGTCTGCGTCTGCGTCTGCGTCTGCGTCTGCGTCTGCGTCTGCGTCTGCGTCTGCGTCTGCGTCTGCGTCTGCGTCTGCGTCTGCGTCTGCGTCTGCGTCTGCGTCTGCGCCTGCGTCTGCGTCTGCGTCTGCGTGTGTGTCTGTGTCCGTGTCCGTGTCCGTGTCCGTGTCCGTGTCCGTGTCCGTGTCCGTGTCCGTGTCCGTGTCCGTGTCCGTGTCCGTGTCCGTGACCGTGTCCTTGTCCGTGTGCGTGCCCATGTCCGCGTCCGAGTCCGAGTCCGCGTCCGGGTCCGCGTCCGCGTCTGAGTCTGCGCCTGCGTCCGCGTCTGCGTCCGGTCGCGTCCGCGTCCACGTCCGCGTCTGCGCCTGCGCCTGCGTGTGCGTGTGCGTGTGCGTGTGCATGTGCGTGTGCATGTGCGTGTGCGTGTGCGTGTGCGTGTGCGTGTGCGTGTGCGTGTGCGTGTGCGTGTGCGTGTGCGTGTGCGTGTGCGTGTGCGTGTGCGTGTGTGTGTGCGTGTGCGTGTGCTTGTGCGTGTGCGTGTGCGTATGCGTGTGCGTGTGCGTGTTCGTGTATGTGTGTGCATGTGTGTGCGTGTGTGTGTGCGCGCTCATGCGAGTGTGCGTGCGTGCGTGCGTGCATGCGTGTATTTCGTGCGTCCGTGCGTGTGTGTGTGCAACCGTGAAGAAGTTTTGCGACTATTTTTAAACTTTTGTGTTTTCAGAATTTAGTGGATGACTATTTATTCTTTATTTTGGATACAAATAAATTTTGTGAATGTAGTGAATTAACGTACCTTTTGAAATTTAACATGAATATTTCGTATTTTAAGTTTGAAATTGAGGTAGTATGATAAACAACAGGCAAATATCTTGTTTTCTACGATTATTCAAGGTTCTTATCATGTAATTATCGGGACAGTCCGGTCGTAGTGGTACCTGTGGCCTTTATTATCGAATTTTCTTCGATTAAAGTAAGTGTGAGTTTGAAGCAATGTTTCAGATTCTTGATATTTTACTATGAACCACAGCCATCTTCGGTAAGTTCAGTCGGCAACCCGATTATTAATTTATTAAGTGTAGGTGACACCTAGTGGAAATCTAATCTATAATGTAATAAACATTGAAAATTAACAAAAACATCATCAAAGTATGCCGGATTATTTTAAACGTTTTTGTGCAATTTTGGGCACTTGAAATGAGTTCAAATTACTGCGTGATTTAAATTCAAACATTGAGTACATCATTGAAAATTACTAACTTATTAAATTTTGTAGCATTAGACGTACTATGTGAAGGTATAGTGTGCTTTAAAATATATTATCCGGACAGAAGTCATTTATGATTGAAAAGTTGATAGTTTTATAAAATCTTAATAGATATTTATGTACTAAGGGCATAATCTACAATTATTCCCGTGGTACATACAATGTTTTATTTTATTTTGCACCAAGAAACTGGAACAAAATTTTAAAAAGATTCAGTATTTTCGGCAAGTTTTTAAATGCAAATGCAGTGAAATAAAGTCGACAGTAGGCTAATTTGTTGTTACTAAGATACGGTGATATATCATGTCATATGTTTGCTGTCAATCATGCTGTTTAGCAACAATGATGTTTCCGTGCTATAAAGACCACATTAAGCCGCATTTGGGGGCGTATAAAGAACATTATGGTGGCAAAATAAAATAAATTATATTTATTTTATTTTGCCACCATAATGTTCTTTATACATCTCCAAATGCGGGCGTAATGTGGTCTTTATAGCACGGAAACGTCATTGATGCTAAGCAGCATGATTGCCAGCAAACACATGACATAATATATAATAGCAATATCACAGTATCTTAATAACAACAAATTAGCCTACTGTCGAATTTATTTTATTGCATTTGCATTTAAAAACGCCGAAAATACTGAATCTTTTTCAATTTTTTTTCCAGTTTCATGGTGCAAAATAAAATAAAACATTGTAAGTACCACGGGCATAATTGTAGATTATGGCTCTCATGAATATAAAAGCCCTCCGCTTCGCGTCGGGCTTTTAACATTCCCTCGAGCCATAATCTTCTGATTATGCCCTTAATACATAAATATCTATTATACAATAACGCATTGTTTATTGTCCGGATTATATTTCTCACATTGAACATTAAGGTATCTTTGAACGAAGAAATTGTAATAAAGCACATCATTCCGAAGATGGCTGACTACCTTGTTGACTAAAATAAAAGTTTATATTGTGAAACAATTAAATTTATACTGAAATCAGAGGTAAAAAGGTGTATACTTATTTGAAGTATAAGATCGTGACAGTCTGAATCTTTGAATAACTGAGGTCTGTAATTGAAAGTTTAACACCATAACTTTTCGTCACAAATAAGGAATTAATGAAGAACAAAGGAATATAAATAATTAAACAATCACAAAACTTGACAAACTAATGGACAGACTTTGAGGTTTAATGTTATGGATATGTACAAATATTCTGCTTTACGAATAGTTCGATTTTTACAACTTGGTTAAATTCAATTTTTATTATTGGTTGATTCGTTATAATGCATAAAAGTAAAAAGAAATGTAATGTAACGTAAGGTTACAAGATGTGACGTGACGTAATATGTCGTAAAGTAACGTAACATAACGTAAACGTATGTAATATAACAATTTGAGACGTAAAAGAAACTGACTGTGGGAAACAAGATCAATGAGGGTAACTAGACGAAAATGGTTCATAAACGATTAACCGTAAACAATGAGGGACCTAAATGCAACGTCAAAGATGACTGTAACGTCAAATTACCATAAAAATACTAAACGACGACAATTAGATGTAGCAGTACATGGAGATGTGTGAATGGTGTAAGCAAACGGAAACATGTTGTTTTAAAATTATTCATCGATAAAGTGAACGATAGAGAATGTTCAAAGCGAACCGAAAATCTTTTAAATTTATGGAAATCGGATGTGGCCTATGCTAGTGTGTAGAGAAGAAACAAGTATAGCAAAGAACTGAAATAAGATATCAGTTAATGAAAGAAGTCGTTAAATACGTAACGAGATTAGATTTTTGAATATAAATGTTATAACTGTAGTTTATGATGCACTGCTAACAAGTCGTCCAAGGAATCCTCTGATACAAAAATAAGGATCTTTTCTTCTAAATTGTGCAAATGCAAGTAGAAAAAATAAGAATTATTAGTAATTGGGGAGGATATATACGGGCAAATACAGAAAGACAATATAGAAGTGAGGATGCAGAAAGAAAGATTATAATGGAAATTGAATGCACAATAAAGAGAATAAAATATATTTGGGTGTTTAAGTAAAACCCATGTTTGGTTTGTAACGTCAGCAATGTTTGTAACTGTCACAAAAATCAGTCTGTTTTATTTATATTTCATAGTCATTTCAAATATTGCCAATTTGAAATGGCATTTGTTATAAAAAATCCGTCCAAGTTTGATTAACGTGAAGTAAATCAATTTTTGTGCGCTGAGTGTTTACAACTAACGCAAATCCACTTCCGATTACAGGCATCTTTTTGCTATCCAACTGTAAGGGAATGGTGCCGAAAATATAGAAATGGTAAAGAGAGAACAAAAAAGAAAATGTCGAATTTCAATCTGAGCAATATCACAAAATATTGATGTGAGTGTATGATCCGTCCACAGTATCGTACAGTAACTGGATTACATAAAAGTTTGTGCATAATGGGTTCCTCGTCTTTTGTGCGAGGGTCAAAAATGTTTGCGGGGGGATTTGTCTCAGTAACACCTTACGGAGTAGAACGAAAATGGTAATAACTTCCTTTTATCAATTTTTAATGCTGATGAAACTTGGTGACATTACTTCATCACCACTAAAAAGGTTTAAGGCACAACCTTCCGCAGACAAGGCGATGCTAATATTTGTTTTTGATAAAAAAATGACCATTCCTGGTAGAATTTAAAGAACACAGGGTGAATATTAATCCAAATCTATACAACGAAACTCTGAATAAGATTCATCAAGCAATAAGACGAAAATGTCCAGGAAAACTTTCCAATGGGTTCATTGTACTTTACGACAACGCGCAGCCTTATGTCTCACACATAGTGAAAGAAAATTTGCGAAGAAAAAATGGAGGGTTTTAGAACATTTTCCCTACAGCCCAGAAGTATAGCCTTGCGATTTCATATCTTTGAAGAGATGAGATTGCGGGATATAATTCTTACTTGATATTTAATAAGTTAGTTTTTACATTCTTATCGAGTTAAGATACAATACTCGCACTGTAATGATGTAGCCAAATGTACTGTGAAAATAAAACGAGTCGGCGCCCGAGCTGTTTAGACGGGTGTCGCGCTTTGTTAAAGTTAACAGTAAGGCCATAAAACTAGTGTTTCGTGCAAGCAATAATTGTAATGGAACAAACCGCTATTACTATTATGGTGAAGTACTTACTTAGCTTCACAAATAGTTTAAGTATTACAGTAAAATTCTTAAACTTTGCGAGTGGTGTAAACGTATACTAGAGTAAGACAATTAGGGCTACGCAGTGTGTGTTAATCTGAACAAGTATGTTTTCTTCAATACCATCATGGGCTAAATTATAGCTCAATCGTACTTAAAATCTTGTTGAACCATCGAGCACCATATTTAGCGTTACTAGAATAATTTTATCGTAATGCAAACTCAACTTAAATGGCCCTGGAATGGGATACGAGGGACAAGCCATTATTATTGAGACTGAAGAAATTAGGCATGCCATCGAAAACAAAAAACGTAGCCCCAGTAAGAGCAACTCTTTACTTGACATTTGCCGCTTCACTTGCTAATGTATCTTAAATAGCATTTGAAAAAGATAGTTTCGCAAGTGTAATGAAAAAATGGAATTCACCCAAGAACATGTTCGCATAATGACTTATGATGACTTTAAGAAAGGTTTAAGTGCGTATAACTACGAAGAAAGTTTGAAATTAATATTTTGCTACCAGGACCATTCCATGGAAACAATTTACAGATGGTACAAGGAATTCGAACGTAGAAAACTACAGTTGATCACCATAAAGACACAGGCCCTCCCATTATCGCTGTCACATTGCTGCTGCATCTGAAAAGGCGTAAGTCGTTCTGTATCCCATCATCTTAAAGATTTTCAAAAAGCAGGACGAGTACGAATTTGCCATGAAACTCATAGCTTAGGAATGGTGGACACTAGATTTTGTCGAAAATTGTAACAGGCGATGACACGTACCCTTTTTCGACTTGCCAACTCGAAAAGGGAGCCGCGTATGGATCCCTGAAGACGAGGCCACACCAACAATAATCAAAATGCTGAGAGCAATGAAGAAAGTAATGTACGCTAGGTTCTTTAGATGTACCAGTCTAGTTAGCGTTATTAAGCTAGACGAGCAAAATGCTGTCAGAGCTAAATGGTACGTCGAACACTGTTTGCCGGAAGTATTTAATAAAGTGCGAAAGAAGGAAATTATGGTACATCACTGTAACCCTTCTTCCCATACTGCAGAGCTAACTCGGCAGTACTTGGCTGCAAATAAGGTTAATGTAATCGAACACCCTCCCTACTCACCGGATCTGGCAATATGCGACTTTTGGCTGATTGTTGGACTAAAAATGAACTTACGAGGAAAACAGCTTTTTTTCAGAAAAAGAGACCGTTGCTGCTGTTCGGTGTTATTTTAATAGTATTCCTAAAACTGCTTGGCTTGAAGCATTAAAGCTGTGGAAGGAAATAATGGCTAAATGCTTCACAGCAGAAGGCTACTTTGAACATATCTAAAATAAAATTTTGAATAAGTTACACTGGTTCCTTTATTCTCAATAATGACGGCTTTACCCTCATATAGCCGCGTATTTACTTTCATGGCTTGTCGTTATTTGTTACTTTTTCTATTGTTCGGAAAGAGAAAGTATAATTTTAAGTTAACTTTAAGTATTTGTTTAAGGTAAAATTACGATATTTAATTAAGGCCAGTCTTGAATGTTAGCGTAGCGTTTATTTTATATTGTGGTTGTGTAGTAGCATTTATTTCTAGGCATTCATTTTTATTTTATTTATTTTTCTTTGTTCGTTTATTATTTTGTGCATTATCCCCAAAATGCTCAAGCATGACAATTTTTTTTTAAAGTAACTTGCTGGTATATTGTGCAGTCAATAGTGCAATTACATCATCACATTTCTTTTTATTCTATTTAATAGCGGTAGACTATTAGGAGGTTTATTTGGTGAAACATAACTATGAAGATCAATAGATTTTCTGATTCTAAATTCAAGGTAAAATTAAGATGACATAAATTTGTATTAACCATCTATAGTAAATTTTTAATAAAACTCATCGAATTATAAAAATCGCTCTGTGCTGATTTGCGGACTTATTAAGAAAGTTTCCAGTTTTTATGAGTTTAAGCGAAGTTTAACGTGAACTATTTTGAAACAAGTTTTACAGGTTCTTAATTTATAACTGGGTGAATGGTTTATGTTCTTGCTTCAGGTAAACAGTTTTTATAAATTCCGAACCAGAGTAGTATTATAGATGCCGATTTTGATATTTTGTTGAACAACAACGAGTACGTAGTACGTAGTACGTAGTAAGTAAAAACGTAAGAACTACGGCCCATTACACTGAGTGTGGAATCATGCGCTTTATCTGTTCGGGCTAATGCGCAACCGTTTATTTGGACGCATATATATATATATATATATATATATATATATATATATATATATATATATATATATATATATATATATATATATATAGGGTGTGGCAACTGTCTGTTTGGTGGATAATGGATACTGAAAATAAATAAAGATTGTTTATATAAAAGTTGATCATAGTCAAGTTTTCTATCACGAAAAAATTATTTTGAGTATACAGTGTGTTTCGTTCAGCCTAGGCGCAACCAAACTTTTTTATTTTAAATAAAACACCCTGTATATTATTCCATATTATGATTCTTCGTTTCATTTTATAAACTATATGAATCACATATAAGGTCTAAAAGGGATTGTTTCCGAGTAATTCGACTTTTTTGTAAAAATTGACGTCTTTAAAAAATCGAATATCTCAGGAAATGTGTAACTTAGATAGGGGCGGTTTGAGCTATTAGATTAAGAATGAATTGGCCAAACTTTTCCATCTGTGGAAAATGGTACCGAAAACAGGGGGTACCAAATAGAGGGCGCCGAATTTTAAAATTTTGAAACATACGTATATCCGTTTCTTTTAAATAGAACCCTAACATTTTTATACATTTTTTATGTAGTTTTTAAATTGTCTATCAAACATCCATTACATTCCCTATACTTAACTTTAACAGTTTTATTATTATTTCACGTTTTAACATTATTTTAACAATTTTTGCTGTGTACGACACGGTAGGCGTTTGAACAAATGAAAAAAAGATGGAAAATATTTATTCTCAAAACTAGGATTAAGGTTTTAAAAAATAAACAAAATTATACTAATGAAAGGTTCAAAGTAGTCGTTTCGTAAACATAAGCGAATTCGCTCGCGAAAAGAAATTTGTACACGCCCTAACATTTCTGGCGGACTCTGTCTGAAAGCCTGTGTTATGCGTAGTTTCATGTTGTCAGAAGTAGTTGGTGGTTCCTGATACACTAGATTTTTCACATAACCCCATAGAAAAAAATCTAAGGGATTTAAATCTGGCGATCTTGGCGGCCAAGAAGTCGATCCCCCTCTTCCTATTCATCGTTAATGGAATCGTTCGTCTAATAATTGTCTCGCAATAATACTGAGATATGCAGGTGCGCCATCCAGTTGTAGCCACATGTTTTGTCTAATTACTAAAGGTACATTTTGTAACAATAAATTCATTTAACGTGGTATTAAGAAATTGCGAAGAATTTGGCCAGTCAGAGTGCCATTAAAGAAATGTGGGCCAATAATCTAAGTACCAATTATTCCACCCCCAAACATTAATTTTGGTCACAAAGAGATATTCCAATTGAAAACCTTAATAACGTATTGAAAACTGACAGTTACTTTCATGTGTTATTCATTTATTTAAATGTCTACCCCGTTGTATACAGGAAAAATAATATTAAAATTTAAAATAATAATAAAATGGTTAAAGTTAGGTATAGGGAATGTAATGAATGTTTGATAGACAATTTAAAAACGAATTAAAAAATGTATAAAAAACGTTAGGGTTCTATTTAAAAAAACGGAGTTACGCATGTTTGAAAATTCTAAATTCAGCGCCCTCTATTTGCTATCCCCTATCTTCGGTACCATTTTGCACAGATGGAAAAGTTTGGTTAATTCATGCTTAATCTGATAGTGCCAACCGTACCTCTCTAAGTTACACAGTTCCTGAGATATTCGATTTTTTAAAGACTGCAATTTTTACAAAGAAAGTCGAATTACTCGGAAGCAGTCCATTTTGGACCTTACATGTGATACATAAAGTTGATCTAAAATGAAAATACACAATAAATCAAAATACGCATAATATACATGGTGTTCCATTTAAAATAAAAAAGTTTGATTGCGCCTGGGCTAGACGAAACACCGTGTATACTCAAAAATATTTTTACGTGATACAATCTTTATTTATTTTCAGTATCCAAACCATTATCCACCAAATACAGACAGTTGCAATACCCTGTATATATATATATATATATATATATATATATATATATATATACACACAATAACTCAAAAATCTTGTGCAGACTCCGGAAAAATTTGGTGGCTATCGGTGCAGGGATTGATAAGTAATAAACATCAAGAAATTGAATTACATTTCGGAATGAACTAAGGCAAAACGCGTCAGCTGTTACGCAAGTGTATAATCTGTTAATTTGAAATCCACGTTAATTCGGTTTAACAAATTATACTAAGATTTTAATTGTTTCGACTGTGTATGCATAAATTAAAGCAAACTTGGTTATCGCCGTTTAAGTTGTTATTTATTCATAATCATGAAAGAAGTGTAACCTTTGCAGCCGTGTGGGCTAGGGTAAATGAGTATAAAGCGCAAAATAAAAGTTCGAATCTGGAAGGTAGTAAACTCTTTTTTTCAATAAACATTTGTTAAAATGTCGAAATGTAAGAGTTATAGTTTAAATCTAATAATTGTATGCAAATATTTTACGTGTTTCATCTACTCTCAAACAATCAACGGTGAGAAAGGTTTTCGAGTTCCTCACTTTTTATTTTATACATTTTTCGAGATAGTTATTTTTAATTAAATATTTTTAATTATAATATTATATCCTGAACCAGTGAGTTCAGGGCTTGTTTACTATGTCCATACGTTAGGGTAGTGGACACCACACAATTGGGATTCGAACCCAATCAATAAATAAAGCGCGATTCCAAATGAGAAATTCAATAAACAAAGAATTATGTATAAATCAGTGCAATTTAATCAAACTGATGTAAAACGTTATATAGTGGGTTTGCAATTAAATAAATTACTTCAATCACATTATAGTTTGCAATACTACATAATTTCGATGGTTATTCTTTACACATGCATAATTATATATATATATATATATATATATATATATATATATATATATATATATATATATATATATATACTTTAAAAGCTATGTTTAGCTACCTGTTTTTACTTCTTGTAGTTTCTACAATTCTAGGAAGCGTACAATAGGAAATAGTGTGCGCATTGCGGATATTGTTTGGATTAAATATGGAAGATCTACGTAATTATTTATTTAAGATGTAACTGTACACAGTGGCAGCTTTTAATTCGTAATTAACATTAAGCTGACACGAAAATAGAATATTAGAGTGAAGTAAGTAATGGTCATTTTCTTTAACACTTCATGAGTACGGCGTAATTTTTGAATTTATTTCTACCCTTTACTATAGGTGCATTAAAATGCACAAAAAATTTTCACTATAAACTAAAAGTATAATCGCATAAGAATTTAAAACAACAATGTTGGAATTTCGAGGTTCTATTAGAATATGCATCTACCATTACATGTCAACGAAAGCGTTTGTAATATACGTTGTAATATAATGCATAATAAATGTAAATAAACATGTTAGAAAGGGTAAAAAGAAATAGATACAAATTAATTAGTTGTATTAACCGACCCAAAAGATCAAAACTGACATGATATTCAACAAGCACTTACTAGTGTTCTCAAGTATTTACCTTATTAATTAAACGCTAATAATTTGCAGTTCTAAAGATTTTATTTCAATAATTGATACCACGTATCATATCGTGTTTAAGGCTTTACATTATTACTACAAAAATTTTTACAATTTCTAAGGTAGTGTTTTGTAACCAGGGGGAGTGAAAAAGTAACAGGAATCCTTCATCCGAAGGAAGGCTAATAACAAACAGTATGAGGTTAGATTATTTCTTAGTAAGTATCGAATGATTATCGTTAGTAGTAGTTTGAAAAATGTGCTTAGACGGGTTTATAAAAATGCCAGATCATTACTAACAGATAATTCTCATTTTGCTTCGTTAAAAGCCTCATACGATTGGTTAACAACAACACATCATCGTAGTTCGTTAAATTTTGATATGTTTTGATAACAATAACTCTCAGCAGTAACTTTGTTGCTAGTGACCTAGAGTAAGTGACGAAGGAAATAATCTATCCATCACATATTTCACCATTCTCGTTAATGAATTAGTACCATATTTGTTTAAGTACAGTCATTTTCAAATCAATGTATTAACAGTAAGTATGAAATTCACTATTAAGAAGGTATAGAACCTTTAAAAACATTATAAAATACTTATCTTTTTTGGGGTTTTTTAATGGTGTACTTTAAATTATATAATCTAAACGTTTCGATAACACTTACAGTTATCTTCGTCAGTAGTAATGTTTGTTAAAAATTGTTAAAGATGTAAACAATTTTGTCAAATTTGAAAAATTAAAACATAAACATAAGCCTGCTATTAATATAACAGTTTGAGAAACGTATAAAGCCAACTATAAAATTTTAGTAAAGAATAACTAGGTCATAAAAATTAAATATTGTTAAACTGCCTCAAAGATGACAAACCAGAACACTCTCTACGACGAAAGCTAACAATGAAATTTGTCAGCCAAAAAACACATTTAACAAAATTTAATCGAGTTATGATGTAAGTGTAAAGTTGTGAAAAACTTCAATTTGAAAATGATAGAAGCATTCACAAATCCAATTATCATTCTATCAGACAATTTGAAAAATTAAGGAAACGTAAAGCACAATTATTATCGTCACTTACTTTTTTATTACGATGCCGAGACCAAAAAATTATCCCAAAGTTTATCTATATTAAAAGAAATTTTAATAACAAACAAGCGAATAATATTTACAGAAGAACTGAAAATGCTCTGCTACGTAATCAAATACATAGTACTAGGAAGTTATTGGATAACACCGATAAAAATCTTTTATATTTACATTCAGAAATTTCATCTATTTTGAATAAAGAAGATTGGGATAAAATTGATTCTATAACGTTTAAATCTATGAAAATAAATTTTGACATCTCATGTCAACGTCAGAAAGAAAAATTTAATAAATTATACAAACAACAAAATAATAAACCATCTATTGATTATAAAAAAAACAGTTATAAACCTTTCTGATAATGTTGTTTCAGATTATGCTATTGAAGCGCTTTCTAAAGGAGGAAATTTTGCGATAACACCTAGAGTAATACCTTTTGAATTGTTACCTTTTGATGCTGCTAATGAAGTTAGATATAACACCGTTAACATATTACGTAAAACAAAACCTCCAAAGAGCAACTTATCCTTTCGTCAACGACGTGCTTTACTTGATCTTAAACGCAATGAAAGTGTTATAATATTAAAATCAGATAAAGGTAATGCAACTGTTATATTAAATATGAACGATTATAACACTAAGATAGAACAATTGTTGGGACCAGAAACTTATCGTGAAATACCAAAAGATCCAACAAAAAACTAAAGAGCTGATTAAATTATCATCTATTCCTGAAGAAATAAAGAAGAAACTAACTAACTCTGAAGCTATTTCACCAAAACTATATGGTTTACCAAAAATTCATAAACCTAATACTCCTTTAAGGCCTATTGTTAGTGCAATTGGTTCTCCTACATATAGCCTTGCAAAACATCTTACATTGTTGTTACAACCTCATATAGGAAAAACACCCCATTACATTAAAAATTCTGCCGACTTTGTTGAAAAAATGCATAGTTTCAAAATTGAAGAGGGTGATATAATGGTTAGTTTTGATGTTGTTTCACTTTTTACAAAAGTACCTCTAAAAGAAACTATTGAATACATTGATCATCTTTTTCCAAAGGACATAACCATTCTTTTTCAGCACTGTCTTACTACAACTTATTTTCAGTGGAATAGTAAATTTTATTGAAGGTGTAGCAATGGCTAGTCCCCTTAGTCTTGTTATAGCTAATTTTTATATGGAAAAATTTGGAACATTAGCGTTACAAACTACACCAAAAAAACCTTCAGTTTGGTATAGATATGTAAATGACACATTTGTTATTTGGAGACATGGAGAAGAAGCACTGCATGAGTTTTTGGTTTTTATAAATGGTATACATCCTAGTATTCAGTTTACCATGGAAAAAGAAACTAATGGAAGTTTACCATTTCTTGACATATTAATATCTAAAAATAATAATTCACTATCTTTTAAGGTTTACAGAAAGCCGACACACACTGATGGATACCTTCATAAATTATCCAACCACCATCCACGTTAAAAAATTAGTGTAATTAAATCTTCAGTAGATCGAGCAAAACGAATTTGTGACCCTGAATTCTTGAATGATGAATATAAATAATATAAATATTTAAGAAAATCCTTACAAGATAATGGATATTCACTTACAGATATTAATAATGTTATTACACCTTCTAGGCGTAACCTTAAAGAAAAAACCAGTTCTTAATGTTGGTACTGTTTTTCTTCCTTTTATAGCTAATGTTACAAATAAAAATCCTAATTAAATATGGCATTAGGACTATTTTTAAACCTACAAGAAAAATTAAAAAACATTTAAGATCACCTAAAGATGTGTCAAACCCTTTGTCATCTTCCGGAGTGTATAAGTTATCTTGTTCATATGGAAAAGTATACATCGGAACCGCAAAACGTAGCTTTGACACAAGATGCAAAGAACATATGAGATTTTGTAGATTGGGTCAACCAGAGAGGTCTGCTGTGGCTGACCATGCCATGAATAATCTAAATCATGACATTCAATTTGGCAATATGGAAATATTGTCAAGACAAACTCATTATTAAGTTCGTTTGCTACGTGAAGCTATTGAAATACATAAACACCCGAATAATTTTAATAGACAAGAAGAAAATCTTCGTTTAAATAGGTTTTGGCATCTTATAATTAAAAAAAAGCGCAATGATACGTATGGTATGTCTAGGTTTTTTGCTGTTTTTCCTAGACCTTGAAGCAAATGCTTTACCAAGTATATGTTAAATTACCACAGCACTATAATTTAACATAAGTAGTTGAAATTAAATAAAAATTAAAAATTACAAAGAACGTTCTGCATTGTGCTTTTCATTGTTAAT
This sequence comes from Vesta saturnalis, assembly GCA_036346205.1. NCBI lineage: Eukaryota > Metazoa > Arthropoda > Insecta > Coleoptera > Lampyridae > Vesta > Vesta saturnalis. The sequence goes on from JARFJB010000438.1 coordinate 85,383, forward strand.
AACACTTCCAATTATTGATAAAGTTATCTCTTTGTTAGATTTAACTGGGTTATTTTATTTGATGTAATGTTTGGATTTGTGAATGCTTCTATCATTTTCAAATTGAAGTTTTTCACAACTTTACACTTACATCATAACTCGATTAAATTTTGTTAAATGTGTTTTTTGGCTGACAAATTTCATTGTTAGCTTTCGTCGTAGAGAGTGTTCTGGTTTGTCATCTTTGAGGCAGTTTAACAATATTTAATTTTTATGACCTAGTTATTCTTTACTAAAATTTTATAGTTGGCTTTATACGTTTGTCAAACAGTTATATTAACAGCAGGCTTATGTTGATGTTTTCATTTTTCAAATTTGACAAAATTGTTTACAACATCTTTAACAATTTTTAACAAACATTACTACTGACGAAGATAACTGTGTTATCGAAACGTTTAGATTGTATAATTTAAAGTACACCATTAAAAAACCCCAAAAAAGATAAGTATTTTATTATGAGTGTTAATGGTGAAAGTTTACAGTTTCATATTTAAAAACATTAGTATTGTATGGTTACGAGCGTATAAAAATTTATTTTTATTAAATCATACCAATGAGATTGTTTTCGTTATTTATAAAGCAAATGATTATTCCTTCTGCAATAGTGAAATTAACGCCTGATTGGCATTTTGTAACTGCTATACACTTCTTGGCCATAATGAGTGCATTATTAAACAATTTTTGCGATCTAAACAAATACGAGTTTTATGCAATAACATTGCTTTACTTTGATGATTGACTTAAGAGTGCGGGTCTAAGGAAGGGGTAAAGGGGTCTAACTGCGAACGGTTCAAATTATGCTATATACAGGATGTTTTTAAGAAATGTCACTATTTTTATTTTATGCGCCCTATATACCACTTATCTAATTTCTGACAAACTAAGTGTGAATAGGTTATAAAAAATTAACTTATAATAAGTGTGAATAGGTTTGATCTGGTTTTCTCGAAATAAAGGCAGATTTCCTGAAGGAACATATAAGTGGTAGAATTGCCTGCCCACCATCGGAGACAATATAGCATTTCATTTCGAACTAAGTTTGGCAAAAAGATCCAGAGATAACTTGTTTTTTGACTATCAGAGAGATTAAAAGCAAAGCACTATAGCGTACCAGGGATGACAAGGAACATGTGTACTTATCATCAGGATGGTAAGTGTTATAGTAAAAACGACAAGAAGTTTTTCATTACTCAAGATGCTGCAAGACATGAAACTCTAACGAATACGAACTAAACGTTGGCTTAGAGGACGATAAGCAATGCAACACGACTAAGCAGTGCTTGATCATCACAAGGGATGGGACAAGATCTGGCTTGGTAACGACGAGAGGAAGTGCCAACAGGACATTAATGCGACGGCACATGATGCCAATAACCTTGAGGGATGCGCTCATGGATGTAAACGATGCTACTACTAACGTACCCTGAGATAGCCGGTTTACTATCGCATGAAAGAATTGAAACGTATTGATTATTGGAACAGAATCTAAAACCACCATGCAATTAGGTGCCCACTTGCGGATCTTGAAACAACCCAAAGAGAAATGTTCTATTAAGTCATTTTTTGGCTTGCTGTACGGATAAAGTTTTACAAAGAAATTGTAGCGCAAACGGCCAGAGGAAATTAGTCATGATCTAACTCTCCTAATTAATAAAATTCTCATTGAAGGAGAATATTTGGAAAGTACTCAAAACTCCAAAATTGTTCGATAATGGTCTAAATGTAACGAGAATGACGAAAACGCTTGTACAGCTTTCACAGAAGCCAAAACTTAGACAAATACAGTTCCAAAAGGAACGTGAGGAACCCTATATCCGCTAGTGTGATCGATAAGTGGTTATAGATCAATTCCTAACAATATTTGCACTATAGCTAACTACAAGTTAGAAATGTAAATTTGAGATTTTAGGTTGTAGGACGAATTCCTGAAATGCCCTAATCTACAAATTGGAATAGTATACATTCGCTTGGGCAATTAAACTAACTAAAGTTAACTAAAATAGAGGTGATTGAAAAGGCTTGACTTGCTGAGTCAATCAATGCTCTTGCGATATGAAACTACCAAAGTGTGATATTTAGTGTCGTAGGTTCGAGTATTGTTCGGTTAGCACAAACTACTGTAGTTTTTGCAAAATATTGTTTCGAAGCAAAATTGGAGGAAATCGAAGGGAGCTTGTGCGATTTGCTAATTGACACGAGTTTACTGTGTGAAACTTATCTAACGTAATTGGTGTAATCAGAGCTTCTAACCACAATGTCCATTTAATAAATATTCATTATCCGAAAAAGCAAGAAATTTCCTTCTCCTTAATCTAGTCTCCAATTACTTAGAAGTATAATAATCTAGTTTACTAACTACAGTATTGCAAAGAACGTAGTCTCAAGCATTTAAAGCTTAACAATTTTCATGAATATTACTCTATAAATTTTTCAAACTTCGGGCAGATTTAGGTGTCATTACAGGAATATTATTCCCGCACATTGTAGCTAGGATAGATATTACCGAATGTCCTTTTATTCACAAGTTTGACAGAAAGATATCTAAATTGTGGCCAATCTCTTACTTTTCCATCAAATTTAGAATGCAACAGAAAATTCAATTTGCGCTTTAATTGACGTTAGTCATTGCAATACCGGAAATAGTTGCGATAAGGTCATTTCTATTTAAATAGATTTAGAAATAAATTGTGATCCAATTTTGTTCCTATCTGCAGCTGATTGATTTTGTTAGCAACCACACAAAAACTAATGCTTTATCAGAAAATATGTCTACAATATTTGACAAGTCATAAATAGTATCAAGCATACCGGGTGGTATGTCATAAAACACCTAAAATTATTTTAACTTGGAAGACATTGTGAGCAATAATTTAATACGATATCAATTCAATTTTACTTACTGTAAGTAGGGTATATTTTCAATGCAACAATCTCAAGAATCAAATTCTTAACGTTGATGTGGTCAGACTATATTTCAATGTGCATTGCTAAAAATATACGTGATGACAATTTTAACGTAACGAACTATTCGCAAACGAAGCGATAACAGCCATTTTTAACTTACACCTGCATTATACAACACCCAATGTTACAAATCGTTGCCTTCAAATCCGCACCAACAATTTTACTGTACAACGCTATATTCTTTCAATTTTTTGATTCGGCCCTGGATAACCAAAATTGTAGGGCTATGAGAGTACGACAGTTTAATTGTTCGTGAAAACTTATGAATGAGATTGCTGATTGATTAATTACACAACAAATGTTTATTCTTGCTGTGATTGTGGACTGTAAGTTCAAGCCAACTCCCTTTGATTTGTAAACTGCAGGTACTCTAAATAAACCAATACGTTGTTTTAAAATATCTGCAAAATAATTGAATGTCGTATTGACAAACAATAAATATACTTGATTTGATGAGAGTAGCTACGAGTATTTTTTATAAACAATAGCTATCATAAGATGGGATTCAAAAGCAAAAGGGAAACTTACAGTATTATTCTTGATGGCTTCCATGTATTCCTGTATATGGAATGTTACCATTTCTATTTCCAGGACGGACGATAATGCGAACTTGATGTGTATCGTGTTGCAATTCTAGAGGATTTGGTTATTATTCATTGATTGACGATTAAACGAATCTGATCTATAGTTTTACAACGAGGCTATGAAAATTCGTTACTAGCACTAATATTGGATTCTAAACGAATAGGAGTTTGTGCGTTTAAATCGTTTTACTTTGACTATTAACTTAAAAGTGTATGTAAGCTAATAAAGGGATAAAGGGTCTAATTGCGAACGGTTCAAATTATACTTTATGCAGGATGGTTTTTAAGGAACGTTACTATATTTATTCCATACATAAAACAATGAAAAATTACAAAATTGTACAAAGTTTAAGGTGTTCAAGTGTTGAACTCTATCGACTAGTTAATACTTTACATGAGGTAATTTAAGTTAAATGCAAATGATAGTCTAAGAAACCTTATCAGGAATAAAACCATTTATATATCAGGAGACATACTCTAGAAAGCAGCTGTGGAAGATAGAAGTACATCAATTGGCTACAAAATAGTAGTTTTGTTAAAAATTATGACACCCAAAATCTGATCGAAATATTTGCGTATCCTACATAACTCTAATTCCATCGATGCCTCTAATTTTCGATGATATCTACTGTTTTCGCAAAAATCGTTTCGCTTCCCTTAAGGTACTTCTAGAGAATTGTATCTATGCATTTTGTTGCATGAATAAATAATTTTTCCCTAAACCGGTAGTTGAACAAAAAGTGTTCAACTTTTAAGAAAAGAGCACAAATACTTGCTGACAATTCGACTCTATAGTAGTTGATTAAATAGTTGAAGAGATTATTGGTCTAGCTTTTGCCTTGTGGACTTTCTGTGTACCTGAGAGGTGTAATATTTTAACCGCAGTAATAGGAACACGTTTTTCATTGGCCATTGGTCCAGGGAAAAATCACATAAAGCTAAATAGTAATGAAGAGGAAACGTTTGCCTCAGTTTACTCAAATCAGCAAGGTTCAAGTGTTCCTATGTGGAGATATGCGTTCTGTAACTTCTAGTACTATTTAACACAGTAATTTAGCTTTATTGCAACTGCAGTTCTCGAAAAAAAAACTCCGAAACACTTGGCTCAGGCTGTGCGGAGAGTAATTAATTTAATGAACCTTTGCTATACTCATTTCATATTCGGAGTGAACGAAGAATAAGTCGTAGACAGACATGTTGCTAGTTAGGTCGTGAATGCTCGTAAATGAAATCACGCAGCAGCCCAGATCTGTTATCACCATGACTACGAAAACATTGTAGAATATTGCACATGCGAGGAAAACGGTACCTTTCTGCAGAAACTGTGGTTAGTATGGCAGGCTGGCACTATGCAGTTGATTAACGTTAAACTTTTTATTACGTATTAATTTCGTTGGCACTTTAAGTATAATAAAGTTTGTGGATTAACTTTAATAATTATTAAGAATTGCTAACACTTACACAAACGCTACATTATTTATTTAATCTGGACGATTAAAAATTACTACATTTATATTAATTCAAATTTTTTGTTTATTATGTTAAGGTGTGGACACAACGTTCAATGTACTGGTTATTTTTTTTGTCGCGTAAAATTTAAAACGATACCTTACACAGTTGTCGCTAAGACAGAAAATTGTAAAGCTTGTTTACGCTTAACTGCTCGTTACCTTATCTTAAAAATTTCAGTTAAAAAAGAATTAGGACATATATAACGTTAAGGTTTTCATAAATTATTCATTTTCTTGACACTTTCAGTATGTGGATTAACTGTTAAATATCAAATTTAAGGTGAATAATTGGTAATATTTATTCAAACGTCACACTATTTATGTAAACTTGACGATTACCGAGCACTACATTTACGTTTATCAAAAGTTCTATTTCTTTCATTAAGTTAATTCACTCCAAATTCAATGCTCGTTATTTTAACTTATGTTTCAGTTTAAAAAGGATTAGGAGGATGAAGCATTTTCGTTTGTATTACTTTTTCATTTTATTGACCCTTTAGAACATTAAGAATTATTAAATATGAAATTTAAGAACAAATAATTTTCTAACGTCATACTATTTATCTAAACTCGACGATTACCGAGTGCTACATTTATATTAATTAACAGTTTTATAAATAACATCAAGTTATGAACATTACGTTCAATTCATCATTAAGTTCTTCCGTCATATACAACTTATAATGAAACCTTACTAAGACTGAAGATTTTCAGGTTTGTCTAAAGCTATCTGCTATTTACCTTATATATTGTAGGTAGCACACTACGAAAATTTGATGAATACATTGAAAATATTCCGATTAAAATTTTTGTCGCGATAGCAAAAGATAATTACTAAAAGTTATTATATAATAATTGTTATTTGAGAATGGTTTGTATTTCTTTTTTTTTGTAAGACATATTTGTGTAGGATTTTAACTGAGGGTGGCCCGCAACCAGATGTTTTGAAGTTGCAGGTGCAGGCTAAACTGCATTTATCGAAACGGCGATACAAATTGCTAAAGATGTTTATAAATGCGTTTTGAAAATAAAAATGTCAGTATTATACAAAAAATTACACCGCGGTCAAAGCATAAGTTGTTCATGGGTTAAAATGTGATATTTTAAATACATGATTTCTACGGTTGATTGCACATGTTAATTAGAAATAATGTTTCTTTTCATAATTAAAGGCAAAAGCGTTCACACGAAATATTTTTATTGCTTTTGTTAGTTGATATGGAAAATAGGGGGTGATGGAATAAAAACGGTTGTTGTGCTTAGAATAAGGGAGTTGCATTTGAATTTTCAAAGCGTGCGTTATTAAGATTTGACATCGATTTTGTGTTTGGTAAATTAGATCTTTTTTTTTGTAAGAGTTACCTTCTGAAACTGTTGTGTTGTGTTGATCAATGTAAAATCGTCTTTTCTTTTATGTTAATCGATAAATCCGAGTATTTAAACACTTGTGCTGGTGAAAGCTTAAAAGGATAACCTACATTGATAATGTAAGTAAAAGAAAAGATTTTACGGTTTGTGAAATTACACAGAAAAGGTCATTTAAATTGTTAAAACCAAACTGAAACACTGACTTGCAAAGTTGTTGTTTTCATTGAAATTATGCAGGCACAGAGAGCTCGCTCTCCTTTTTTTTTATGTGTTCTATCTTGTGTATTGATAATTCTAACCTGTATTTATAGTGATAAAAACACAAACGATCATAGATATAGTCAGAAAGCTGATCCTAATGATCTAGTTATCTATACATCTATCCAAACGTCTCTCTTGTTACCGTTATATGCCTATATGTCTATATTTTTGTGTTTTGTTTTATACCTAAGAAAAATTGAGAGAAGGGATCGCGTTGTATTATCTTGCATTTGTAATAATACCTACTAATTATGTAGGTGAATCTGTGTTTTGCAGGGCTTTGTTTCAGATGTTATACTTTGTATCAACTGCGTATTTAATGTGTTTGGCCACGAATGGTTTTCTGTGTACGCAATTATATCATTTATTGTTATTGTACATGTGTATCATTTGTTGTGCTCGTATCCACAAATTTGTATGTGTAACGTACTTGCCCTTTTTCATTTTATCTACTTAAATAATCTGTAACCTGTTTAATTTTCTGTTGTTATTTTTCATGTAGGTTGAATTTGTAATATGTATTACTAGAGTGCTTAATGTATTTGGGCGTTAAAACCGCCATGATTGGTTAAACAAAGGGCCACATGGTCAGGATAACCTATTCCTTTTTTTATGATTGATTGACGATCTTATTGTGGATACGATCACACTGTTTATGTTTATTGCCTTTATGTGTAGTTATTGAAATTGCTTTGCATTTTACTTTGGTGATATTTAAATTTTCTAAGGTACGCCCTTTTAACTTGATTTAATGACGTCCTTTGTTTCTTTTTGTGTTCTGTTTATGTCCGGTTGTCCCACACCCTGTATAATGCTTTATATGTAATTATTTACCTAAAATCAGACAGGAATTGGTTCCAAAAGGGATCCCCTGTTTGTTATTTATTACCTGTTTACTTTGCTTTAATTTGAATACCATTTGTAGACCTGATTTTATGTTTATTTGTGACTAAACTTCGTTTTAGGCAATGTTATAGATTTTGTACGCCTTTAATACCGATAGAGTAGTGTTGATACCTATTTAATCCTTTGGTTGCGATTTACTTGTGTTATCTGATCTTTGTTTTTTTCTTTGTGTGATTATTATTGGAATAAAGGGAGTTTTCTTGGTGATTCTTTTTCTCCCGATGTAAATAGGATGATGAGCGAATCACCAGGTAGCGCAACTCGTTCATCTCAATTGTAGTTTTGTTTCATTTAATTACCTTGCCACCTTATGCAACAAATTAACCTTATCCGACCCTATCTCATGCACATTACACAACGTAGGTTATTTGCCCCCTAGACGATCACTGTTTGTTTAATCAGGTTAGAATTTTGCGAGTTCTAGATCAGATTTGTAAATCAACTCTGATTATTTAATCACGGCCAGTAAGGGAGATTTAAGCTATTAATTGGAGTAAGCCTAACATTAGCCGGAGTAGCATCATTCTCAGTGACATCAATTTAAGCAATTAATAATAGCATCTTATCAGTCAAATTAAGTGCATCCTTTAGCTATTGTTTCGTCTCTTGAATTTCCCTTAATACGAACAAATTCAAATTACACGTTTCATGATAGGGTACGTCTGGGTTACGACAATATTTCAGTTTAAAAAAATAGGAAGGATATAACGGTAAGGTTTTTTTGGATAATTTAATGATTTCATGATTTTTTATAAATATAAAATACATAAAAAGATTCACCTGAATGGAATTCGAACCTATGTTCTTCTATTGACCAGAAGAGTACTCTACCAACTGAGCTACAGGGGCTATAAATTATATACGTATTAAGTTTCTATCGAATGGAATTCATAACTTGTATAAATCAGTTGGTAGAGCACTCGTCTAGTCAATGAGGGTATTGGTTTGAATCCTATACGGGGAATCTTTTTATTTATATAAAATTTTCAATTTTATGGTAAGATTTTTATTACTTATTCATTTTATTGCCACTTTAAGTGTAATAAACGTATGTGGATGAACATTAAGAACTATTAAATATCAAATTACAGAATGAATAATTGTTAATGTTTACACAAACGTCATAATATTTACTCAAAGTTGTCCACTACCAAGCACTACAATTACAATAATTAAAAGTTTCATTAAAACATCAAATTATGAGTATTACGTTTAATTCATTATTTAGTTATTCGACATGTATAATTTATACTGAAACTTTACTACGATAGAAGATTGTCAGGTTTGTTTGGTTATAAGTTTTTTATTACTTATTTACTTTATTGACACTTTCAGTCTAATAAACGTATGTAGATTAACATTAGGAACCATTAAATAACAAATCACAAATATTTACACAAATACACTTTAAACTTGACGGTTACCCAGAATTACGTTTATATTAATCAAAAGTTTTACTTATTGCATTAAGTTATGCAGCAAAATTCATTAGTTAATCTAACGCCACGTATGATTTATAAAACCTTACACAATTGTAAATAACACTAAAGATTGTTATTAAAAAATTAGGGGGCATGTAATGTTAATGTTTTTATTACTTTTTGACGTTTTGACACTTTAATTATAATAAAGAGGAAGTGGACTAATAATAATAACAATTAAAAATTGCTAATATACATTATTTATTTAATTTTGACGAATACCATTTACTACATTAACATTAATTAAAATTTTTGTTTATCACGTTAAGGTATGGAACACTACGTTCAATGTACTAATCAATTTCTTGTTACGAACAATTTAAAATACCTTACACAATTGTAACTAAAATGAAGATTAGTTTTTAAGTACTCTTCGTTATAATTAAATATTCAGTTAAAAAATAGGATGTACACAACGTTAAGGTTTTCACAAATTATTCATTTTGTTGATACTTTCAGTATAATAAAAGTATATGGATTAACTGTTAACTCCAAATTTCAGAAGGAATAATTGGGAACATTTATACAACATTCACACTATTTATCTAAACTTGACGATTACCGATCACTACATTTACATTAATTAAAAGTTGTATTTATTGCATTATATTATGCACTCCAGGGTTCAATTCCATAATTAATGGTATCATCACGTACATTTTATAATAAAACCTTACACAATTGTAACTACTAAAGATAATCAGGTTATTTAAACTTATTTTATGCATTTCAGTTTAAAAAAATTAGGCTTTTAAATTTTTATTACTTATTCATCTTATTGACACTATAAGTGTAATAAAGGTATGTGAATGAACATTAGGAACTATTTTATATCAAATTTAAGAACAATGTTAATATTTACACAAACGTCACACTATTTATTTAAACTTGATGATTGCTGAGCACTACATTCATATTAATTAAAAGTTTTATTAATAAAATCAAGTTATGAACATAACGTTCAATTCATTATTAAATTCTTCCGTCACATATAACTTATAATGAAACCTTACTACGGCTGAAGATTGTCAGGTTTGTTTAAACCTATCTTCTCGTTATCTTATTCTATATATTTCAGTATAAACAAATTAGGAAGGATGTAACGTTAAGGTTTTATTACATATTCATTTCATTGACACTTTGATTGTAATAAAAGTATATGGATAAACATTAAGAATTATTAAATATCAAATTTAAGAACGAATAATTGTTAATGTTTCCACAAATGTCAAACTGTTTATTTAAACTTGACGATTACTGAGCTCTACATTTATATTAACTAAGAGTTTTATTAATAACTAAAGTTGTATTTATTGCATTATATTATGCACTCCAGGGTTCAATTCCATAATTAATGGTATCATCACGTACATTTTATAATAAAACCTTACACAATTGTAACTACTAAAGATAATCAGGTTATTTAAACTTATTTTATGCATTTTAGTTTAAAAAAATTAGGCTTTTAAATTTTTATCATTTATTCATCTTATTGACACTTTAAGTGTAATAAAGGTATGTGGATGAACATTATGAACTGTTTAATATCAAATTTAAGAACGATGTTAGTATTTACACAAACGTCACACTATTTATTTAAACTTGACGATACTGAGCACTACATTTATATTAATTAAGGTTTTATTAATCACTTCAAGTTATGAATATTACGTTCAATTCATTATTAAATTCTTCCGTCATTTATAATTTATAATGAAACCTTACTATGGTTGAAACCTGTCAGGTTTGTTTAAACCTACCTGCTTGTAATTTTATCTTATATATTTCTGTTTAAAAAAATTAGGAAGGATGTAACGTTAAGGTTTTATTACATATTCATTTTATTGACACTTTGAGTGTAATAAAAGTATGTGGATGAACATTAAGAATTATTAAATATCAAATTTAAGAACGAATAATTGTTAATGTTTCCACAAACGTCAAACTGTTTATTTAAACTTGACGATTACTGAGCTCTACATTTATATTAGCGAAGAGTTTTATTAATAACTTCAAGTTATAAACATTACGTTCAATTCATTATTAAATACTGCCGTCATTTATAATTTGTAATGAAACCTTACTATAGCTGAAAACTGCCAGGTTTGTTTAAAGCTATCTGCTCGTAATTTTATCTTATGTATTTCTGTTTAAAAAAATTAGGAAGGACGTAACGTTTAAGGTATTGTTACCTATTCCTATTATTGACACCGTAAGTGTAATAACAGTATGTGGATGAACATTAAGAATGATTAAATATCAAATTTAAGAACGAATAATTGTTAATGTTTCCACAAACGTCACACTATTTATTTAAACTTGACTATTAGTGAGCACTACATTTATATGACTTAAAAATGTTATTAATAACATGAAGTTAGGAATATTCCATTCAATTTATTATTTAGTTCTTCCGTCATGGATAATTTATAATAAAACGTTACTACGCTGTTACAGGCTTGTTTGATTATAAGGTTTTTACTGCTTATTATTTTATTGACACTTTCATTGTAATAAAACGTGTGTAGATAAACATAAGAACCATTAAATATAAAAATTAAGAACGAATTGGCAATATTTACACAAATATACTCTAAACTTGACTGTTACCCAGCACTACATTTATATCAATCAAAATTTTATTTATTGCATTAAGTTATGAACTACTATTAGTTAATTCTTCCGTCACGTATGATTTATAATGAAACCTTGCAGACTAAAGACTGTCAGCTTTGTTTAAGTATATCTGTGCGTTATCTTATCTTATATATTCCAGTAAAAAAATTAGGACGCATGTAACCTTAAGGTTAATAATCGTCACATAATGGTTTTAGTTTCACGAACCGTTTTTAAGATTTTAATTCTTTTAAGAGGTTTGAAGGTGTGGAATTTAGAAGTACGGTTGGAGAGAAAATCGAAGTGATAAACGTGTGAGGAAGAGCTTTCTTTTTCTTAAAGTTCATTTTCTTAATTAAATAAAATTTAATTAAAAAAATAAATTAAATAGACACAAACTTGTTAATAATTTATTGACCGAAAACCAAAGATATTATGATTATGTACGGTTATACTGTTTATCAATTCTGCAATCAATAATTATTTAACATTACAAATATTAATGAGAGATAAGGTATCGTGTTTTATTTTCTAAGATGGACACAAACTGCTCAAGCGTTTTATATGTTCCTTTGAACACCCTCCTGAAGTGTAAGGGTGTGGTAAATGGATGAAAAAAGTGTCAAAGTGATTTTATTGTATGAATTCTTCTTTAATTCGTCAGTTTCTTAAAGATTCTGAAATTATTTTGGACTTCGCACTAAAATACGTGATAGATTGTTGTTAGATTTTAATATTAACAAAATCACTATTGTTGTGTAGTAACTATGTTTTTGATACATTGTTAATATATTATTTCAATATTGCTGGACGATAATTGATAAAGTGCTTCAAAAGTATCTAGAGTATAGCAATTGTTAGCAGAAGTTTTTGATGAAAATTATAGATAATATATTGGTATTTATGGATCTTGTATACTATAATAAAGTTTAGTGATGACCATCGTTAATTTAGGGAATTACAATTAATTTGAGCGAAGTGCTGACTTAAAGTTTGAAATACACGTTTAGTAGTACAAGATAGAATTCTAACTAATTATCGAACCTGTCTAAAACAAAGCACACCTGGCTTAGTTGTTTAAGTTAAACTTTGATGATTGGATAAAATTCATCTTAGCAAGTCAAGTCCAGTTTAGGTTTGTATTTAGTAGACCTCGAGTTTATCAACAAAAAAAATTAAATTAAAAAGTAACGTTTGAGAGAATATAGAAACGTAGTTTTGTTTGAAACAGAATAGCTGGTATATATCAAGAACACGTAGCTTCGTCAACGCGTGTTACAAATTCAATATGCATAAACGGCAAGCGGACGGTCCGGCGGTATTAGACTTCATGCATTATTCTGCCGAGACAAGGGAAGCTTCACCATCTGTAGAGGCCTCTATCATGGAAATTAGCGCGATTCAGATTGTACAACGAGTGAATCCCGTTTCCGCATTTGTGATATACATGCAGCGAACCCTACATAATCCATTCGGCCGTAAGCCGAATCCAAATCACCTCAGACGTGCATTCACCGGTTGGAAATTGCCCTTGTAAATATCTTATGGCCAATTCGCACTCGGAGAACGCTAGTTCTGCTTTTCAATTCAATCTTAAAACACTTTCGGAGCTTTTTCGTGCTTGCTAGAATCTTACTATACGGTTATCCCGTGCTTAAAGTTAAACCTAAAAAATTGAAACAAACGCTGTTTAGTTACTTATAAGAAAAGGGACTTTCAGAAATATATTTCTTCCTTCAACAATGTTTTGTTTATTTTTTCCTTTTTCTAAACACGAACGTCGTAGGGATTGTTTATTGAGCTAAAGCACTACATCATGGATGGTACACATGTGGCTCGCTTTTCTATGACCGCACTTCGCGGGGAAAATCAATTTCCGCCAGTCTGCAATGTGGTGAAATGAAACCGCATGCATCCTGACAACCGTTTTGCTAAGTTATTTTCTGAAATTTATATTTACTGAAATTACACTCATTTATAACAAACTTGTGTTTATATTTAATAGTCAAGCTTTCTTTTAACCGTAAAAAGATAAAAATAACAACAGCCATGCTTTTCTTTTAATACAACAACGGACAGGCCGGCGATGTAAAACGATGCTTCTTTAAAATGATGCTGAATATTTCGATGTAATCCAGTAAAGATCTCTGTAAGCAATAAAACCTGACAACATCGGTAATTTTGTATATTATTTTCGTGATCTTGCTTAGAATCTTCCATAACAGTCGTAAAAGCTCTATCTTAAATTAACAACGACCAGGTCAGCTCCGAAGTGCTTACTAAATCTACAAGTGATGGCTACATAAAGTTTGAGTATGCGGATCGCATTTAACATTTATAAACATCTGCAGATTCAGCTTCAAAATCGATGCCATTTTATATCAATTTCAAGCTCTTAGAAAAAGTAATGCTTTCAATTATAGTGTAATGATAATTAATCAATAGCCAAGCAAGTAGTGAAATAATTTGTATTGTAATAAATGATTGTTGAAGGATCGATCTGGTGTTTTTGTAACCTAATGACAGTGTAGACCAATAATGGCTTTAGCACTTTATTCCTGCTTGATTGACATGATTTTCCTACATCAATTATTAATAATCGAGCTAAAACAAATTGTTTACTGAACAAATATAACAAAAAAGTATTGCATTTCAAAGGTCTTATGCCAAAGATCGATACTTTTGAGAAGAATGTTCATTTTAACTTCATAATTGGTAGTAAAGGAATAGTTACATATATTAACAATAATTATTGTAAAATTATTTTTTATCAAACTGCTAGTAGATCTACCAGCTATATTTTTCTTTATTATTACGTACTTCCTTTTCAAACTTTTGTTTGTATAAGTAGGGAGCGCTTAGAAAGGTTGACAATGTTATACCACGTCCGCTACTAGATACTGTTAGGTTTTAAAATTAAATCTAAAATTTAATTAATCACATAAATTTTCATAACATAAGACCGTGAGTTCGATCATTTCGAATCTGTGTGATATCAAAGAGGATAACTCTGGTGCTCTAACATAATTCCATTAATTATAATTTAAGAAAATATTTACATTAATTTTAATTGTAGATAAGGGTCCTGAAGCACGTAACGTTTAATTAATTAAAAAAATGTCTCTTTTTTTAGAAAACGCCATGGGATGATTTATAATACCTTAACATGACGCAGGAAGTAATTGGTTTTAGTAAGATAACGATATTCACAACCTTAGAGGAATTTAATAAAAAAAGTCTATTTTTGTAATTGCTTGTTATAAAGCTTAACCGCCTTCAGTAAGAATTTTAATTGCGTTAATAATAGCTTAGTGTTTACCTTATCTGTCATTATCATGAACACCCCAAACGAACAATTTTTCCATTTCCTGTTTAAAAAATGCATAGAAAAACTTTGATCACCAAAAGCATAAATCCGGAATACTGTACAAACTGATCGATGTTCACTTTGAAAGGTGAACGTAAACACCATTATTAGGCTGCAGCTTGAAATAGTTATTTGTTGCACCTTCGTGTTGTATGTATCCAGTACGAAATAGTTGATAATCCAAAATTGTTACTACGTTTGCAGAATGTCGAGTCTGATAATATCACTTGATCTCTTTTTGTTGCGATTTGTTCTGAGCGGAGAGTTCCTCCGAAATACTTTCGAATAACAACCACTCTGTCATAGAGTGTAGTTCAATTTTTTCTTATTTTGTCCTTTAAATTAGTAGCAGTCTTTCAATCAAGGGGATACATTCTATTTTGAAATCCTCGAATCCAAAACGATCTTCAAAAGATTAAAACAACTAATATGAAATTGTCCATCCAAACAATTCCGTTAGTACTTTTCTCAATTAGTTTAAACTATAAATACGACGCATCCATATTGTCCAAAAAATGAAAGCCAGAAGATTTAGTTCTTCTCCATTAATATAAATAAATTTGGAAAACGATGCTCAAATGGTTAAAACAATAAATACTAGTTGTTGCTTTAAAAATAACACCATCCTTTTTGCCAATAAATTTTTACTATAAATAGAGATATTGTTGCAACAATATTTTTTGCCTTATTCAGAGCCCGTAATTTGTCACATTGAGTGAAAATCTTAAGAAAAATTAAGTAATATACTTTTATTGTTTCCTTGTAATATAGAAATTAATTCAATACATTGTTTGCATAAACTCTATCGTATGCAATAGTGACAGACTGGTTTGCATAGCTTGTGTAAATATTGTAGAGAACTTTTTTGACTCAATTTACAGTCGTTGGTAGTATCACATTTCGTGCTGCTCTGAATTGACAATCTCTTGTCTTTTTATAGTTGTTTTCATGTGAAATGATAAGTTATTTTTTATGGAGTCCAAGTACTTTTGCAAGAGGGAGCAGTCGACCGCTGATAATGATAGCCTAGCTATTGAAACGCGTTCGGTATTTTGTTTGTTACAGATCTTGTCACAGTTCTAGTGTTCCAGATTTTTCAAATGTAGGTACCAACTGTGGTTGTGGGTCGTGGGCGTCGTGGCGTTATCATGGTTAAGTGAAGCGCTTCACAATTTGCTTGGGATCGTACAATATCGGTCCTATGCTAAGTAACAGTTAGATTTCACGCAAGTATAAATTATAATCACACCCCTGACAAACTTGTTATTGTTTATCGTCTTATCGATGAATTCCGGGTTCAATACGTGTAGCGGAAGATATACAACTTAGTCTTGTGCTGACCAGACAAAAATAAAGCGTCTTCTTAATCTATAACCAACGTCGACGCCGAGGCGTGCTGCTAATTTTATGATTTTGTGTTGAAAACGTTCCCGAAGTTATTGTTCTGTAGGATCTATATAGTTGTCATGAATGTGGATGTATTGAAATTATAGACATCATTATCGTGATTTTTGAGTGTAGTAGAAAGGTATCACGTGTATTTTTTTTTGGTAAGTTAAGAAGCCAGTTTATTATGTGTTTCAGAATTTATATAAGATTATTTAAAAGAACGTGCCCATTAAGGATTTTGTTAAATTTGTGTTTGTGTGACATTTATAATAAAAAGTTGTTAGTAGATTGATGGAATTTGTACCAGAACAAAGGGCATTGCGGAACGACGATGGTAACATTATATTTCTTTTCTTTGTATATTAACGTGCTTGATTATAATAATGTTTGATGTAATTTCAAAGTCTTATTTAATGTCGCAGTGAAAATTCCGATGTCGTAGTTTCAACTTTTTTGATTCTCAGAAAGTTTTTGTTTCTTTTTGTTGCAGTAATAAAGTCAGTTGTTGAATTTAATTGAATTTTGATGAACCGGAATTTCGCACCTGTTTTCTAATATTATTTGTATAACTATATATATATATATATATATTAAAACCTATTCGTTATATGATATAATTGTAGGTAATGGCGGTTTACTATGTTTATTGTTTATTTTCCAGGCCATAATGCCTATTGTTGTGGCACGAATTGTAGCGTTGATACAAGATGGTAGAGGACAACGTGAATCCGCCAGAATTGTTGGTAAGAGCGTATGTGCTGTACAAAATGTGTACCAGCGGATGTGTACCAAGAGGATGATCTTATAACCGGAAGACCCGGTTCTGGGCAAAAAAAGTGAGGAGTCCGAGAGATGATCGGTTTTTGTTGATGTCAAACTTGCGGAATAGAACAACTTCTGCGATTTTGCTGCGAAATCGGCTTCAAGAGGTTAGAGGTGCTAATGTTAGCGAATGGATAGTTAGAAGGCTTCGTGCTAATGGATTGTCTTGCAGAAGGATGGCTACAGGTCCAACATTGAACCGCCGGCATCGAATATCAAGATTAGATTTTGCTCGAAATTACTTGGTATGGAACGATAATGACTGGAGCAAGGTACTCTTTACAGACGAGTCGCGTTGTTGCCTGAATGGACCAGACGGGCGCCTACGGTTTGGGCAGGTATCACTTCACAAGCACGTACAGAGTTGGTTTTCGTAGAGAATGGCACTCTAACAGCTCACAGATACATAACGGAGGTCTTGGAAGATCATGTTATGCCTTTTATGGTCAGTATGAGCGAGCAAGGCATTTTCATGCATGATAATGCATGACCATACGCTACCGGGATTGTCAGTGAATATCTAGATGAAGTAGGAATAACGCGGTTTGATTGACCAGCATGCAGTCCAGATATGAACCGTATCCGAAGGCATACACCAGCCCCAAGAACTCCCCAGGAGCTGAGAGATTTGCTATTACAGGAGTGGAATAACATGGATCAGAATGTAATCCTTAATTTAATTCAGAGTATGCCTCGTCGAATGCAAGCCGTCGTTAATGCAAGAGGGGGTAATACACGTTACCACTTATCATCAATGGCCCTCACGTCGGGTGTCAAATTTTTATTGGCGGTAAAAAGAAAAAAAATTTAAAGAAAGGGAAAACCAGGTCAGTAGGGCTACGGCCGGGGCGATAGGGTTTTGCCGCCTGGCTGGCTGTCGAAGAGGGCGTGCGGGCCTTCAAGCTTCAAACTTTCAAGCTGCTTGGTTATGGTTTTAACTACTGGTCTTGGTTCACTAATTTGCATGACTTTAGCTTAGTTAGAATGAATTTTAATTTGCTTTTTTTACTGATAGTTGCATGCGTTTAGAATAATACTAATTTTACTTTATCAATTGTTTTCTTGCTTTAATTTTCACGGAGTGAAATTTAAGTTGTTGGTGCAGGTATAAGGTAAACAATTGGGATAACCATAATTGTCAAAGAGATAATTCCCATCATTCTTAATTTGAACGAAAACAATGATCGGACGATAAGGCAAGTACTAACGTGCATCAACTATTTGCAGTTAAACGATTCTAATAATTGTAGCATGCACTTGGCAAGTTAATCGATATTGAAATGACCACTACCAATTCTTAAAGTTTAACGGGAGAAGTACTCAAATGATAACGTAAGTGTGAACAAGTCTTAACCATTTGTAGTTAAACGTTTATTACAATTTGTATCATGTAGCTGACAATAGAACATACACACATTTACATACACCAAATTGCACTTGCTTGATTGCAGCGCTAACCTGTATTGCACACCTAACGGGTTCGGTAAAACTTACTCCAGAGACACACCAATCCCAGAGTGACCATTAATGAATAAATGCTCGGTAAACTCTTCAACAACCCCTTCGTACCAGGGAAATTGTGGAATGCCTGATCCTCCTTCTATTATAGGTACAACGGTCTTGTAAACCAGAATTGAGTTTATGACTGCAATTTCAGACCAATAAATAAGAAAACTTGATACGGGGACTAAGCCCTGTAAAAAAAACCTGCGGGAGAAACTATCAGTAAGTAAACCAGATGCTACTAAATATATTACCTTCATTTAAGGGTTTTAGATGTAGAAGTGGAAATAGAAAGTGTTAAATGTATGATCCTCCGTAGAGAGCACGAATTGAAATTTGATCGAAAATATTATACGGCAATCTTCCAATCGTTTATAAATGTAATGGACTGAATCACTTATATAAAAAGGTAACTTTTAATTAGTCCAATGCCATTTACACTTCGTTAACACAATTTTTCTAGAAAACCCCAAGATGGCCGAAGAAAAGAACATGAAAGGCCACAAGGGTATATTCAAAAATTTCCACTACCATTAGATAATTTTTTTTTAAATTTAACCAATAGTGAAAAGAAGGTTCAAAAAATACAGAAACCTGTATAGTTTAGTTCAATAAAGCTCTGATTTTCTTAATGATTAATTTCCACATAAGATGACGCTACTTTAACTATTTGAAATTATTTATATTCACAATGTATTTACAATGAATGTTTTGGTGTGAAATTAAAACGTAAAATATATATATATATATATATATATATATATATATATATATATATATATATATATATATATATATATATATATATTGATAGATAATTTTTTAATTTAACCAATAGTGAAAAGAAGGTGCATAAAATACAGAAACCTGTATAGTTTGGTTCAATAAACCTCTGATTTTCTTAATGATTAATTTCCACATAACTATTTGAAATTATTTATATTTTCAATGTATTTACAATTAATGCTTTGGTGTGAAATTAAAACGTAACATATGCATATATATATATATATATATATATATATATATATATATATATATAAAATATATATATATATATATATATATATATATATATATATATATATATATATATATATATCGTTTTGAACCCACATAGTCAAAATCCCTATTTATAGGCAGAATTAGTAGTGATAAGGTATATGGTATTGTTTTTTACGAAACAACAAACTCTTTGATAATTAATTTTTAGCACAAATTCGTTAAAAAAAACTAATGGTATTCTTTTGATGGTCACACAAAACTTGTCACTTTCACGTTTGGAAATGACATTTGGATATAAATCTTCATTTGTAATTTAAATTTACGGGTTCCTTTTTTTAGGCATCCTTTTGATTGCGGTATTTCAAAACCCGCTGGCTAATCTATATGTTTTAACCTCGATTCAAATTACACCCTATCACGATATGGATATCATTAGAAAGTGCATTTAAGAACACTCCAAACAGGTAATTTATTCCACTCTAGCACTAATGGTCACAACATATGGCTAAAGCAACGTCAAGCTTGATATCCAACAGACTACGTGGTTACTACACATAACCTATTATTACTTCATTCAGAGGATTTAAAAACGTTTAGTTTACTATAGCAAGACTTTTAGCTGATGATGGTAAGTCTCATTTCTATCTATGATGTAAATGGCCGCTAAAGATGGTTGTTTACTAGTAGAGTGTCGCATTTTATATGAAAAAATGGCAAACCAATAGCAACTCAATAGGTACTTAACCACAATATATGTAAATACTTAAAAAAATCCGAAAATTCATTTGATTTTAACATTTTCATTTTATCATAGTAGACACTATCGTTGCTATGAAAACACTGTTAAACTTAAAGAATCAAAATGTAGGAAAGTTTTGAAATTCCTGTCGAAATTGCAACATACGTTCTTACGATTATACCTCATTAACGTAATAAGTCATTGATATAATGATACAATAAGAGACTATTGTTTTCTACATTAGTGGTTCACAGCGAGACAACGTTGCGTGAAAAAGGATCGTGACCATCACTCACCAACCGTATGCGTTTCACTATAAAGAGGATTTTAAAACGTTTGTAGATAAACCCATCTCTTACACTCTAAGAAACTAATTTTTATTCATTACAAGGGAGTTTATTAGATATCTTGTAACTTTGGCCTTCGTGATGTATAGCAAAAATCTTAGTAAACGAGAACTCGTACTACATCACAAGATGTTTGTGTAAGTACCGCAACGATATCCATATTACAAGTATTTGTTCGTTCAACAAAAAGACAACAAAGACAAACAAAGACAAATCGGGGCATGAAGCCGTTAGAATAGCAATTTGGATTGAAAATCTAAATGTATTCCAAAGACCAGTAATAATAGGTACTAACTCATATACCCACTAAACCTCATACTTTAGTAACAGAAAAAGTCTTTTATCACTACAATCATTGATGTATGTATTGATACTTTAAAATGATGAGAGGATATGGTTTAGGAAAGTAACAAACGAGAAGGTATGTGTTTTATGTAATACTGAACTCTTAAATCGTGTACCTATGCCGCGTTCAACTGCGATCACAATCATTACAAAATTAAAAGATGGTGAGCATATGAAGAATGTACAAAATTGCTTTTTTAACCCTTCTTTCTGTAAAAACATTACTGGTCCACTTTTATAGTATCCACTTATGTGGCCTTCGTACCCTTCATAGACGTTTTGAATTCTACTTGCAGTCTTGCTGAATTTACCTTGGTTTTTTACAAATCATGCAAACAAACTCAGTACTTATCATCATCCTTCATTACTAGTGTTCCGTTCGCATTCTCAATTCCCTTTTTACGCCTCTATACATATTTAATATTTGTGTACAGTACATCACATCCTCCCATTGCTGCTCTATTTCATATATTTGTATATTTTTCTCGGTATTTAACCATTTTTCAAGTGTCGCATTGATCTTTGCAAACCTTAGTAACTTCGGACTTAACTGCTTTGGTTTTGTCAATTCTCTTCAACTCGCTTACTTTTTTTTATTCCGCGTTGTTGTGGCTAGCTTTATTGTACTGGTTTACTTTTACTGTAAGATTTTTGGGCGCCAGATCACTTAACTTTATATTAACTATTTGGTTGCTTTCATTTTTAACCTGACCTAAAGTGAGTCAGAGGATATTTGTTGGTGTTGTTACTAACAAAACACATTAATATATTGGCGGTATGTTTACACAATAAAATAACTAAATAGATAATCCAAACACAAGTACAAAACTTAATTATTTCCTTTTGGATCGGTAACTAATCATACCCTTTGGAGCTGGACAAAGCAATCTTGCGTTCCTGGTATTACTAACATTATAACATTAAATACCAAATATGCGATATTTACTATCGGTTTTATTTTTAACTAGAAAATGCTTAAGTTAACTGGCGAGTGTGCTCAGTGGTAAACTAGGCTAGTAGCAAAAGCAGTAAGCGACGTTGCATGTTAACCTCTTTAAGTAATCTGGCTTATGCAATTATACCATTACGATATAATTGAAGTTGATGTCGTATTAATAATGAAACAAAAATATAAATGAAAGAATAAAAGATGCAGATTAGCGGCTGTTTTAGAGTGGATGCGAGAAAAAACGCAGAACAGGTGATATACTGTCGAATTAGGTTACGACGAGATAATGAATTTAATCATACACCAGTATTATTTAATATGCGTAATTAAATATCAAGGATTTTATGCACATGGGTGAGTCATAAAATGCAAGGGATTTATTTTCCATATTAAAAATAAATACAATTTATCTAGCACTTTGTCCTCTTTAAATGCACTGTTAATGTTTAATTGTACCTTCTCAACTTTTTGAACGGGAAAAGGTGATGAGTAAGATCTAATAATTGTTTACCTATAGTAGGAAAGTAAACCGTTCACTCGTGTTCTAACTTGAAAATTAACATCAATCTAGCTTAAACGAGTGCTCTCTAAAATTTACTAAAACAATGACTTTTCGAATTAAATAATTTTTCAAGTTTAATCTGATACATAATTGGCCATAAATAAAAATAACACCATAAAAATTGAACCAATGTGCTTAGGACTGTTGATCATAAATAACGTCTCAAAATTCATATCACACAATCCGATTTTGAGATAAAACATCATTCACAAAAAAAAAACAAGTGGACAAAATATTGACATAAAAACCAACACTACATAATGATCGGAACGTTTATCCCCATGAAGAATGGTGCCATATTGAACCACAGTGAATTGCAAAATAAATAAGAGCAAGGAATACTTCTTTGCACGTCGAAAGAAAAAACACTTGTGCCCGTAAAACGTTTCCTTTCGCAAACATCACCACGATACAAAAAATACAGTGAATGGGTAAAATTCTGATAAAAGCATACCGCAAAAAAAAATGAATTCATTAATAGGTACGCAGAAAATTCATACACAAATCTTTAATAAATCATCGGAATGTCACTCTCACAATATATTAAAATTAAAATTTCAAAACTATGCATTATTAATCTTACTTCGTACAGAACGGGGTAAGCAAATATACAGAAAAAAAATAAACAAACAAAATTCGAGTATTCTTACTTGAAGTAGGTATTTAATAATTAGAAACTATCACCAACAGTCGATAATTATAATTCTGGTTTTAATTAGTTTTTACACCAAAATTGTGTTAAAACACAATACAAAAGATGCTATTACAACCCTTTTCACCAAACTACAAGCACATTATTATATACCTAATACGTAACGATACAGTAGTAATAGTACATTAACCCCTAATAATAATTCAAATCGTATTTAATTAATACGATGTACTTAACAACGTCCTAAAAATTTTCTAATTTTAATTGACGGTACTTAAATTTACGAAAATTTATTTAACACACCAGACATCGGCCCCTTTCATAGGTGTAATCGAAAACATAGGGCAAGGTGAAAATGGGCATTTCGTGCTCTACAACAAAAAAGAAGAGATTCGATACGAAAAACAATAATATTTGATAGATTCGTATTGTATTCAAC
This sequence comes from Vesta saturnalis, assembly GCA_036346205.1. Taxonomy (NCBI): domain Eukaryota; kingdom Metazoa; phylum Arthropoda; class Insecta; order Coleoptera; family Lampyridae; genus Vesta; species Vesta saturnalis. The sequence goes on from JARFJB010000438.1 coordinate 109,232, forward strand.
GGCAATCGCGAAACTTTCTTAGTATTCAACTAATTACATATCAAATAGCGAAAAACTCTCCTATTTAGACCATTCCGACATCTGGGGCGTCGCCCAACACAAATCGTCACTTTAAGGTACTCGTACTACGTCATAACTATCTTAAATATGGAACCAAACTCTATGAAATCTCGGTCCAATCTGAGTCAAAGGAAGCAGCGAATCAATACAACTATTTTAACGAGCAAATGCGTCATACGAGTCAAAAATGTATGTTATATCCTTAATTTGGTATGTCTGGGGTTTTCACTTTTATTTTTTCCCTAGGCCTTGAAGAGAAGGCTCCTCAATTTTGTAATTTCTTTTACAAGGCGCTGACACTGCAAAGAAATTTATTTTAATTATATTTCTTTACTGACTGTAGAATTTTTCACTGTTAATCTTTGTTCACATAGAATTTATTCTGGCATGTTATTTTTAGGTCGGTTTAATAGAGGGAATATATTTTTTTAAGGTGAACCTATTTTATGAAACTTTTAAAAATCAGATATAATATGGGTCTCGTTTTATTAATGGAAATAAATATTGTTACACGTAGTGGAATTAATTTTATTTATTTATTATAATCTCTAACCTAACATAAATGTATTTATCTATGTATTATTAGGCCAACAACTAGGGTTGCAATACCTCAGTAACAGGTAAGCACAAGGTACAAAAAAAAATGACGAAATACATCGAACCTAACGTAATAATTTAAACAATGCAGAAAGACTAAAAAAGGAAAATTAATTTTTATTACAATTTAGAAAATTCTCTTATAGTCTATCCAGAAACGAAGCGAAGGAATAAGTTAAAATTGTTCACTTATTTTACATATAAGCGGTACACGATTTTGTATTAAGTATTTAATAGATGTCTTAAACTAATTTTAGGATATTTCCATACTACAGCGTTACAACGTAAGTTATTCATCAATAACTGCTAATCCTTTAACAATGCGACGTACCTGTTGTTGAGTTCTAAAGTAAAGATCATAGGCGTGTACATGGGTTTGACAATCAAAACTATCAATAATTACCTAATCAACCACGAAATTCTTTTAATCTGAAAACAGAAAAGTTATTGTACAGATAAATAATATCCTCGTTCCTACCCAATTTTTAATTAGTATTAATTAATTTCATTATGACATTAAGTAATTAATATTAGTTCAGTTTTATATTTATCATAAAACAACCCAATGCCACTGGAATCTGCCAAACATGTTGATTTATTCCTTCGCTTCGTTTCTAGGCAGATTATAGCAAGTGTTGAAGTAGTGAAAGTGAAACAGATCTAGGATATTGTAGATAAAACATCAATGAAAATCAAAATCTTGTAACTATTCGCAGCTCCATACAATTTAGAATTTTTATTGACATTAGAAATCCTTTTTGAAAGATGAAATGTGGATTTCTTAGAGGGTAGGCTAGTATATATAATAAATTGCACGTATGTATGTAAAAGTTTCAAAGAAAAGAAACCCAATATGTCACGTCTAACAACTAACGAAGACATTTTGCAATTAATCGGGTTGCTTAAGTAGGATTAACACAACGTATATCTGTGAAGTTTGCAGTTAAGATGTGTTACAAATCTCTTTTGAACCTTCTCAATTTGGTCAACGTATCTCTTATAGCATTAATTCCAAACATCGTAAGCATATTCTAACTACTCTGAACTAATAAGTCGTATAATAAAATAATTGAGTCAATGCTACGAAAGTCTGATGTTGATCTTATGATAAAACCAAGAGATCTGAATCCCCCTTTTACGTCTAGTAGTATCGAATTCTAAATTATTACTAAATAAGCCTTTGAACTATAGAAAATATGATGGAACTTTTATAATTGCGAAATAAGGCTTTTTTATCATTTAAAATTTAAAAAAGGTTTGTTAATAGATATTTTTAAAACTTTGAAGGAAATTTCGGCCATTTATGACTGAGGCATTGTTACAACTATCATGAAACTAGTATGACGTCACGATTGTGGTGTTGCCCCGTTTGAGGCTTTGACAAGTTACCGTGTAGAGAGGTTAAATCCTTATTATTACTTTGACATATGATGCGTTAATAATCCACTTTTCGTGTTTTCACAGGTATAATCATGGTTTTAAACAGTGGAACCTTACGTTAAAATAACCACAATACTAACATGACGTGAAAAGCCGATTGTTTTATTAATATTTAATTCGTTATAATAATATTTACTGATGTGATGTTCGAGTTTATTTGGATGTTATACTATTGAATTTAAATTTCTATTTCAATTCTGGTCTTCATTCCAAATGTTAACGTAAAAAAATTCCAAAGCCTCCCGCTTCTATAAAAATATCGATAATACAACTTTAGCATCTTCAATCATATGTATTTAATTTTTAGGTTTATTTCTCTTTACATTAAAAAATTTTATAAAAAAAATTAAATTATAAAAAAAATAAATTAAATTTTGTTTAAAAAATACGTCTACATTTCAATTCTACCTTAGGAATGTTTTGCCGCTAAATTACGCGTCATATCAAAAAATTGCATAGAACATAATTAATCGATACGTTTAAAGTCTATATCCAGGTATTTTTATATCTTTTAAATATGCAGCTGTTTTAGAAATATTTCAAAAAACCAAAAACTGACCCTAACAAACCCCCCCTCACCGCCGCTGGATTTGTCCCAAAATCTCTAAGCCAAATGAAAACGAGCTTAAATATTTTAAGTACGTAGGTATTTTCGTCCTGGAATTATCGTGGATACTAACATACATCCATACACGCAAACGTCCAGACATGATGCCGATCTTGGCGAAACTTGGCCAAAAGTTTAAAGTCGACTGCATAACCTTCTATACCTACATATGTATATGTAGGTTGGAAGGTGAAAAATTGAAATTAAAATTATTTAATTTTTTTAATTTAAGTTAGCATCTAGATATCTATTAACCTCTGCCTGTCATGAAGTTTTAAACGTCTGTTTGACATAAATTATTGTTTTTGAGTTTAAAATGTTACCTATTTTTGTAATTAACTTCTTGTAAAAGATGTTACATAGTAATCCTAAAAAAATGTTATTAAATTTATTTCATTTCTTTTAATTTCCATTTAGTAGGTTGGAAAGTAGTGTGCTGTTCCACACCAGATATTTAAGCAAGCTGACGAAGATGTTGGCCTTTTGTTGCCACAATGTTTGAGTTTGTAGTTTTAACTAACTGATTTGCACTATGCCTATTTTATGACGTATGAAGGCTTAACCTTAATTTAATAAAATCAAATCTATTAATCAGTCCCCGGTTATTGTTCACACTATTGGCACGACAAAACTGTTTAGTAGATATAATTAATCGACATTAAATATACACGACAAAAATTAAGTAAAGTTTAATTCAAAAAAGGTTCGATAAATTAAGCGATTAATTTTGATAGGATCGTTCCTTAGTTTTAGCTTAATTAATAACAACGAAACTTTGAAACTAATATAGTTAATAAAGGTATAAATTCCTAATTAAATATTAATTAAAATAGCTTCCATTAAATGCTACATTGTTTAATGTTATTATGCAAGTTCACTTGACAGCATTTAATCATCACATTCTTAGTTACCTTTATATTAATCGAAATACAGCTTTACCTTAGAAGAAATCTTAAATTACATTTTAATCAAAGTAGGAGGTAATAATGCTGTTGTATTGCACAGCAAAAATTTTGCTTTCAAAGACTATAATTTTTGAATCATAAAAACCAGTAACAAAATTGGTAACGACCTTTTCCAACAATTTTAATCCAAATAGATCTTTTCGCATGTTTTTTTGAGGCTTGAATCGAAACTCAATTTATCTATTCATTTTCCATGAGTAATTCAATAAGTAATCTAGAAATAGTTTTCGGAAACACTGCAGGAAAATAATTTTGATTCCTTTCTAAAGGATATAGCAATAATCACCATTATTTGCGAAATGATTTACATAAAGTATAATCTTGATGGGAATACTTATATCTTCCTACTTTTTGATGGTATATTATAAACACGAAATGATTTTCCATTAGCCATCGTGTTACCCCTACACCTGTTTGTAGTGTCCTTTTTATCGAAGTAATATATAAGTAATGAATCGTTACCCCAAAAAACGTCGGCTTCGTTTTAATGCATGTACACGTTTTCGGCGTTTGAAAATCATCTAGATATTTTCGAGTGAACGTGGTGTGTGTGTGTGTGTGTGTGTGTGTGTGTGTGTGTGTGTGTGTGTGTGTGTGTGTGTGTGTGTGTGTGTGCGTGCGTGTCGTGCGTGCGTGCGTGCGTGCGTGCGTGCGTGTGTGGTGGTGTGGTGGTGTGGTGGGTGTGTGCGTGTGCGTGTGCGTGCTGTGCGTGTGCGTGTGGTGCGTGTGTGCGTGGTGTGCGTGTGTGCGTGCGTGTGCGTGTGCGTGTGCGTGTGTGCTGTGTGCGTGTGTGCGTGTGTGCGTGTGCGTGTGGTGCGTGTCTGTGCGTGTGTGCGTGTGTGCGTGTGTGTGTCGTTGCTGTGTGTGTGTGTGCGTGTGGTGTGCGTGTGTGCGTATGTGTGTGCGTAGTTGCGTGTGTGCGTGTGTGTGTGTGCGTTGTTTTTGTGGTTCTGTGTGTTGTGTCGTGTGTGCTGTGGTGTGTGCGTATGCTGTGCGTGTGTGCGTGTGTGCGTGTGTGTGCTGTGCGTGTGCGTTGTCGTTGTGCGTGTCTGTGCGTGTGCGTGTGCGTGTGTGGTGTGTGCGTGTGTGTCGTGTGTGATGGTGTGTGTGTGCGTGTGTGTTGTGCTGTTGTGTGTGCGTGTGCGTGCGTGCGTGTGCTGTGCGTGTGCTGTTGCTGTGCGTGGCGTGCGTGCGTGTGCTGTGCGTGTGCGTGCGTGTGCGTGTGCGTGTGTGCGTGTGTGTGCGTTGTGCGTGTGTGGTAGTGCGTGTGTGCGTGTGTGCGTGTGCGTTGTGCGTGTGTGCGTGTGTGCGTGTGCTGTGCGTGTGTGCGTGTGATGTCGTGTGTTGCGTGTGCGTGTGCTTGTGCGTGCGTGCGTTGTGCGTGTGTGCTGTGCGTGTGTCGTGTCGTGGTGCGTGTGTGCGTGTGTGCTGTGTGCGTGTGCGTGTGTGCGTGTGTGCGTGTGCGTGTGCGTGTGTGCGTGTGTGTGCGTGTAGTGTGCGTGTGTGCGTGTTGTGCGTGTGTGCGTGGTGCGTGTGTGCGTGTGTGCGTGTTGCGTGTGCGTGTGTGCGTGTGCGTTGCGTGGCGGTGGCGTGTGCGGTGTGCGTGCGTGTGCGCGTGCGTGCGCGTGTGTGTGCGTGTGTGCGTGCGTGTGCTGCGTGAGTGCGTGCGTGTGCGTGTAGTGCGTGGTGGTGCGTGCGTGTGCGTTGCGTGTGTGCGTGTGTGCGTGTGTGCGTGTGTGCGTGTGTGCGTGCGTGCGTGAGTGCGTGCGTGAGTGCGTGCGTGAGTGCGTGCGTGATGCGTGCGTGAGTGCGTGCGTGAGTGCGTGCGTGAGTGCGTGCGTGAGTGCGTGCGTGAGTGCGTGCGTGAGTGCGTGCGTGTGCGTGCGTGTGCGTGCGTGTGCGTGTGCGTGTGCGTGCGCGGGTGCGTGCAGTGGGTGTGCGAGTGCGCGTGCGCGTGTGCGTGTGCGTTTGCGTGTGCGCGTGCGCGTGCGCGCTGCACGGTTGTGTGTGTGTGTGTGCGTGCGTGCGTGCGCGTGCGCGACGTGCTCGTGCGTGTGCGTGTGCGTGTGTGTGTGGGTGGGTGGATGCGTGCGTGCGTGCATGTGTGTGTGTGTTGTTTGTGTGTGTGCATAATTGGTATACAGATAAATCATGATTGCATACAAAGAGAATATATCCATATAAAAGCATCAGGTAGAAATTTGTATTATTTCGACTCATAATTTTAGACCTTAATGTAATTTGCAGTGGCAAAAGTATTTGTATGCAGTTATTTTAACATGATATTAATGATCGGCTACCACTTTCCTAGTAATTAATGCAGTTTATAACTGTTTAGTTTTAATGCATTTCATAACAATAGTTTATGTAATTTTATGTTATTGTTAATTCGCGTATAATAATAAAACCATTAAAACCTTTTGCCTTTTATTTCCATTATATCAATTTGATATTCTTAAAAACATGTTATTTTAATTTACTCTATGTTATGTATAACTAATTAATACTTTCCAGTCCTTTTAATGAAGTGTTTATAACTGCTAATGAACACGTTTCTATGAAACAATTTTGTGTGTATGTAATTGAACATGCAAATAAATCAGACATAATTTTCCGAATGTAGGTGGTGCCTGTTTGTAAGAGAGAATCTGCTTACATAAAAGCATCATTGCATTAGGGTAGAAATTATTTATTATTTCACGTCATATTTAATTTAGACTTTAATGTATTCAGTTTTAACTGTAAGCTGGTTTCCGAAAACTGTAAGGCATGATTTCGGTTGATTGATTAAGATTGATTTGATCGAGCATGATTTGTTTGAGATTGATTGATCAATTAATTAATTGATTTGTTTGTGTGTGAGAAAGAGCCGTAAGAGAGAAAACGCATAAACGAGAAAGAAGGAGAGACGTGTATGATCAACTTCTATTACAGAAACTGTTCATTAGTCTATATGCCACTAGATGGCGCTAAAAATCAGTTTTAACTCAAAGGGGACCGGGGCGCAGACCCTGATACAAATCCTGTCTTACAAGGCTAGGGCCACCTTATTAGAATACAAATTTTTATGACGGGTGCGAAGGCCTACAGCTGTAGGATTAGGTTAGAACCACATACAATTGCACCAAGGGGCCACGATAGAGCCAAGGCCCAAGAGATTAGTTTCTGCACTTCCTACCAGGGGCTGCGACAAGGGCAAGGCCGAGAACAAGTTTTGAAGATCTACACATGTCTTACAAGTTAGCATTAGGGCCCCTTATTAGAATACAAATTCAAATTAACCGCCATAACCAATCAGAATGCGGAGATTGTCCCCCAATAAGGGCACAGCGGCTGAGTGGTGGGGCTAAGGACCAATCAGACGCCAGAGAGGCGGGTGCATGAACGACCAATCAGCTAAAAGTGGGGCGTGGCCTAGTTTTAATCCCTCCAATAGAACACTGCATGCACGCGCAATTGCCTGACCTCCAAGGGGTATACAGCCAAAAAGCTCTTAATACTGCCACAAGGACCTTAATTAGGGGCTCAACTCTGCCCAAGGGTTGAAAAGGGCGACCGAAAAGAAGCCGACTCCACCCTCAAAATATACGTCTCCCAAGTGGGCTGGTATAAAAAGTGGAGGGAAGGTGTCCCAGGGGGTGGGGCTTGTGACGTAAAAAAGGGGAGGGGAGGTTTCCTATCTTCTACTCATAATATTTGTGTCAATTACAAAAATCAACAATTAACTTGTACTGAAACCCTTACGTATGTAAGTGCATTTTTATAGGAATGCGTACAATTTTAGCACTACGACTCGATTCAAGAAAAACATTTTTTATCTCGATTTTCTTCAGTTTCAAATAATATAATTATCTTTGTGTATGTGACATCTATTACTTTTAATAGTATGAATATTTTAGCAAGCTGCAACCAATGTGTAAAGCGCGCACTTTTCTTGTGCTTTTAATAATAAACATTATTTGAATGAACGGTTTGTCACTTTTAGTATTCATTAAAATGATATTCATTATTGCGCGCACAGAATATCAAGAGTGTTGTATTGCACATAGGAGTTTTAAATAAATTCACTTCAAATTATAAACGGTTGGTACACAGTAAAGCACATCGTTTCCATTAATTAAACAGTTTCTACCAAGATCAAGGTTCTTATTATATATAAGTTGTGAAATACCACACGTAAGCATTGAAAATTTTCAGGTGTATTACGAATGCAACGACTAACAATGTGATTATATCAATCAAATAACCATTGCATCGTAAATGGTTTAGAAAACAAATTAAATTGTCAACCGCAGATGATTAGCACACTTCACTTACATCCATTAATTGGTTTTTATTGCAGTACATTCCATATTACGGCACTTATTGTGCATTTCTATACTACACTATGTCAGAGATGCCTGGCATCTTGCCATGAAACTTGGAATGTTCTCAATAATCCTAAAACCACACTGTCTAGCTTTGACAAAAATTAAATTATTGATGAAGTTTTCTGTGAATATTATTTAGTGCAATTAAGCAAAAGAAAAGTTTTGAGTTTGTACCAGAACAAAATCAACCCAAAACTGAAGACACAAAGTTCACGATTTCCGATTTTTTTACAAGTGAGTGATAGTTTGTTGCAATCTGTTTGTGCGTAAATGCTAAAGTAAATGTAATAGTGGTTGAATGTAATGTAAGTTAAGATATGTTAGGTTAACTAAACGGTATGCATGTAATACAAAATTTGATTCAAATAAAGCTGGGTATGACTCATTGATGTAAAACTCTGTAACTGTAACTACATGTATTAGCGAAGAATAGCCATAACAACATAAATCCGTTGTACAATTCATATTAGCGCACTAAAATGTGTGTCGTGATTAAGCAGCATGTCACTTCTACCACTTTTTGAAATTATAGTTTATGTGTTTTTGCTTTACTTTTATTATAAAAAAAAAGTTTTTTTTCAAAACTATCCCCAACTTGTACAGTAATTTATTTGGTAATTTGGTAAGAACATTAAATCTCAAGCGCAGCTCGTATTTATGAACCTGCTTAATTATTTTGAACGGAAACGTGACAATCAAGGGGCGCTCGTTCCATTTGAACCTTTTACACAGGTATGTAGTACATTATTGTGTAAAATATGATACTGGGAAGGACTACTTTTAGTGCACGTCTGAAGCATGTGGGGTTAGTATACATATAGTTAGTGCTATAAAAAGGGTTACAGCAGCCCAAAGAAAAAATAAACCTCCACAGTACCAGGTAAGCGGAGAAAACGTACAAATCTAAGTCCACCGAAGTTGATGAAGGATGATGTAAAGAGAAAAATTTTGAAATCCATTCAAAATGTAAACACAATCATGCAAGACACGTCTGGTACTACACCTGTTTTTATTGGTATACATGTTACGTTGGCATGATTACAAAAGAATTAAGCAATTGTCAAGTTTTCGATTTTAGTAGATCAAGCTTACGACGTCTCTTACATTCCATTGGCTTTTCATCTAAAGTAGATAGTGGCAGAGAGGTTTGCTGGAACAATCATATATAGCTGCCAATCTTGTACGATTCTTAAGAGAATCTTACAAAATAAAGAAGAAATATTATACAATCCTGTATTCTTAGATGTAACTTGGATTTTCAGGCGAGAAACGCGCAAAAAGCTAGCATGATAAATTTAAGGAAAGCGTGAAGAGGAAACCAATGGGTGAAGGAAAAAGGATTGTTGTAGTTTAGTTACTACATTATAATTCCTAATATAATAGCAGTATTTTTTAGATTTTTTAGATTCATGCAGGTAATGCACATTCGTTTATTTCTGATGATTCACTTTTGTTTTCTACAAAGTCACAAAGTGCAGACCATCATGGAAATATGTGAGCGGAGTTGTTTTGCAAAATGGTTTGAAAATAATTTAATTGCAAACTTAAACGAACCATCTTTAATTGTAATGGACAATGCTAATTATCAACTTCTAGAAAAAATTCCAAATAATTCACCTAAGAAGGAAGAAATATGTAATTTTCTATTAAAGCACAACATAACTTATGAACCTAGCATGTTTAAAACAGAATTACTGCAATTATTTGCAGATAATGAGATACCAAAGGTGTACGAAATAGATCGGTTACCACCATATCACTGTCAATTTAATCCAATTGAACTGGTGTCAGCAAACTGCAAAGAACACTACAACAAAAATATAGGAAGACATTATTCCAAATTTAACGGTGACCGTGTAAAAGAAGTGTGGATGGAATCCTTGCAACGAATTGATGGGACAATTGGTAGAAATACATTAAACATACCGAAGTGTCTATGTCAGAGTGGTGGGAATTGAAAAACATTTTGAGGTTGTGCAACCTTTAATTATATCTGTTAACGATTCCACCTCTGAGAGTAACACGAATAGTGAATAATTTTTTTTAATTTAAACGTTTTAATTCCAATGTAATATAAATATTCTAACTTTTAGATAACATATTGATAGCTCTACAATAGGTGGACTGAGTACGTGTACTGATTTATATAAATTGGTTTTGCAAGCATGAAATAATCACAAATGTATCGATATTTATGTCATCGTAAAGTATCTACAAGAATTATGTCGATTACAAAGTAATAATTATGCTTCTAGAAGGGTTGTTATAATCTTGAGAAAGCAAACTAATTGCAACTTTTATCAATTTTTCCACCAGAAATGATTTAATTTACAATAAACAAAAAGTATTTAAAAATCATTATTAATTTTATTAAATACATAAATAAAAGTTTACCTCAGTAGGATTTGAATCTACGACCTGTACTTTGCTAGAGTACCGCGCTAACTAACTGCGCCATCAAGGTTCAAGCCCCAATCGATGTAAATTTTGTCTTTATGTATGTTTCATAACAAAACTTATAATAAAAAGTATTTGTTTACTTAAAATATATAGGTTATGTATTATTATGGTATGTAATTACAATCAAACCATATCCTAAATTATAACAATTCACAGTCGCAGCAAAATATTTTTGACAATAAGTCACGCAACTTTATTTGAATCAAACTATAAGTAGTGGTATACACATACATTAACAAAAGAAGATTACCAATGGAGAGGTTTAATTATCAAGTGGTTATGGACCCAGTCATAAAGAAATAGATTAAATTTACATAAAGGCGGTTAAAAACAAAATGGACATGGCTAATAGGGAGAGGATATATAATATTGAACAATTCACTGGTGCGATAAGGTCACTCATCGTTCAATTTGTTTCAGATAATTTAATAGTAAGCTTACGGAGATAAAGCGGGTGTATTCTAAATGTGGAAAATATTAGAAGACAAATTTGATGAGAAAAAGATGCTCTCAATGAAATTAAGGGAAGGTGAATCTCTGAAAACCTTTGTAGTAGAATTCGAAGATGTATTAAGGCAGCTAAATACCGCAAAAGTCAAGATTGATGAAAAGGGTCTTACTTCTAATTTGTTACTAAACTTACCAAAATCTTGTGACTTGGAGCCAAAATCATTAACTTATGAACATGTGAAGAAACAATTATTTAGTGAAGAAGAAAAACGACAATTACAAAGCAAAAATAAAGGACTATTCATAGATTAAACATCCTTCGGTGTACATGTAAAATGTTATAGAATCGGTAAACCGGGACATTTCAAAAGAGACAGAAAGGTTAATTTTAATAGCACTAGAAATGATGGTATTAATGGGGTGATAGGGAATTCTAGAACAGTGGGCCACGAGAAAAGTTTTAGAGGGAAAGCAAATGGAAATAGGATATTTTCTACTTAGAAGAGGATTTAGTGTACCAGGTCAAAGTTACCAGGGAAGCAGATATGGCAATAAATCATTCACAACAAGCACAAGCAGATGACCAGGTAAGTGAAATAGGTGAACAAGCATCTAAAGATTGTTTTATGACTGGTGATGTCAACTATAAAAGAAATGGAAACGAACTGAGTTTTCATTGACTCTGAGTGTACAGATCATTTAGTAAATAGAAAAGATATTTTTTCCACATGTGACGCTGTTAGACGACGCTATTAAAACTGAGGCAGCTAAAAATTTAAGTTACGTGCTAGCAACAGGAATCGGAAATATTGAGGTAATAAGTTTTTTGGGTAACCAGAGGTTAAATTCTAAAATACCAAACGTTTTATATGTATGTTCCTAATTTAAAGAAAAAAATGTATTGTCTGTAAAGAAACTAGAAATATCAGGTATGAGAGATGTATTTGTAAATGAAATAGTAAAGCTTATAAAAAATAATAAGATTGTAGGTATAGGGAAAAGAAATAACTTGTACGATATAAGTTTTAAGTTAAATAAACCAGAACGTCAGATTGTTGATACTAATGTAAAATGGCATACAAGGTTTGCTCATTTAAATTTTGCTGGATTAAGAAAAGTAATACGGCATAAGTTAATCACAGGCCAGAAAAGTAAAAATTTCAGAAATTGAATTTTGTGAACCATGTAGACTGAACGACCTATTGAAGAACCAGGAGCAATTACTTTGCTGAGTTTTCGAATTTTACCACAGTATATTTATTAAAACAGAAAAGTGAAGCATCTGAAAAATTAAAAGAATTTTATTTTATGACAAAAACAATGATTAAAAGAACTACATACAAACTAAGGAATAGTACTCGTTATGTAAAGATCCAGAAATCTGTACAAAAAATCCGCAAATTAATTATTTATTTTGTTTAATTCTGATGCAGAATAATGCTTCGATGTAGTTAAAATAATAATTAAGTTTTGCCCCTTCTTCCGTAATCAAGAAAAATTTCTACGCATGAACTCGTTTCATCTTTGACCAATCCCGTTCAACCGCGAAACTATAGCAATAACCAATTACGTCAGACCGCGGACTATATAAGCAGAACCGCGACGCGAAGTCTTTACCGAGATGGTAGCGTAGTGGTAATACGACCTGCTTAGAATTCGGGAGGTAAGGGGTTCAGTTCCCGTTACCGTCCAGCTTGTATGTGGTTTTTTCAGGGGTTTTTCCTCATACACATGTAGCGCGGCATGGTCACTACGTATATGCAAACCATGTGCGGCTACTTAGGCGAATGCTGGGGTAGTATTTTCCCCCTCAGAACCCTAACTCCATGCCTTCCGATCCTATCCTGACCACAACCATCCTTAATCCCACCATGCATATATACGTAATGTATGTATACTGAGAATCCATGGTTGTGGCTGAAGGAGCTCGGAAAGCTCGAGCAGCCCGCCCTCGCCCTCGGGGAGGGAATGATATACGTGTCTCTTTCCCCTCTCCTTCCGCCAGACCTTTATCTTTCTGCCGCCGTCTTGAAGCAATCATCTTTCTGCCGCCGTCTTGAAGCAATCATCTTTCCGCTGCCGTCCAGAAGCAATCATCTTTCGGCTGCCGTCCTGATGAAACCATCTACTTATCTAACCGCTTCCGTCCTGAGGTCCCCTGCGACCTACTGAAACGCGGCGTTTATTTTACTATCACCTGCCAGTACATCTGAGTAAGTTATAATTTGCTTTATCCTAATAATCCTACCAGTTAGAAATATTTCTTTTCTGCCTTTGGTAAATTATAAAACGATTTTGCCTGTACCTGCATACACAACACTCACACTTACTCGGTGCGTAGGCCCGCAAAAAATAAACATCCCTTATAGAAATCCTCCTCTTTGCTTTTAGGAGTATTCCTGAAAATTACTGAGGTTTCCTGCAAGAATTATCCCCTAAGGCGTAGGACTTTAGAGATGGTTCTTGTATCTTCTATCTAGCCTATGGAGCGTATGGACCGTTGCGTTAGATTTCCCTTCCTAAAAACACCTTATTACACTAACACGACCGACCCTCAGGCGTAGGATCAGATTTTATAATCATCCCAATCCCTGTTCCTGTCCTAAAATACGGACATTCAAATGTCTGTATCCGTAATTAATGCCGTTCAATCCTCACTTCTAGAAAGAAAGTAAATTTTTTAAATAATATCTACTTCCCGAAAGAAAGATTAAAACCTTTCGTAAAATAGAAAATTCAATTTAATTATTTTAAAAGAATATCTATTTAAATCCAATTCAATAGCACGTAAAAACTCTCGTGCTTAAAATTTTAATTAAGAAATTTTCATATTTCTTAAACATTTTTAAACTAGCATCGTATATACCTTTAAAGTTTACCTGTCCAGTTACTTTTATTGTATAAACAAACAACATAATTCTAATAAACCCTAAAATCAAACTAGGGAATAAATTAGTACAGTACAACTCTACTCAGCAAACAAGATAGTTGGAGAGGGGATATCGGCGCTATAGTAGCTTTTAAGGCACAATCCGAAAAAGAATATTTGAGCGTTTAATTTAAATGTGTATTTTTGGATACACAAAAATGTATTGTGTGCAGCATAACCAGTGTAACTAATATTTTCTTGACAAAATCACAAAGGGGCACATCTGTACACGGTGTACCAAGAATTTGATAGAAATAACTTTATTAAACTTAAAAACCTGTACATTAATAAAAAATATTTAGTAACAATATTAAGCTTTACAGAAACCGTTTTAATAGTAATTTGTGTAATAAGGATCTTAAAGACGATCATTATGGTACAAGTCGTGAATGTTATCGGGCGAGGCGTAGTCGAGTCCGATAACACGATGTGTGCCATAATGATTGTTTATGATCCGTATTACATACAAAATTTTATCTGATGGCATTTATATTAATACATTTTCGAAAAATTAAAAACTGCATTTTTAACATGTCACAATGACAACTATTTTTAAAGCGGTAAGTATATGTGTAGTTTAAAATATTAGTAGGTTAGTGAGCTGTGCTTTGCCATTTCCTTGACAACGTCAGGTTGTAACAGCAATAGTTATTTATCTCCTGTCAAACACAATTGTCACGTAGAATTGAATATAATTTAAATAATAATGAGAGATTCTGAAACTGGTAATTTACCTTCTGATTTGGAAGAAATGATGCGAAATATCGTGGACTCCCTTTTTCCGGAAAAATCACGGAGTGTATATGAAATAGCGTTTAATCGGTACAAAGAATGGTGTTCTACTAAGAAAATCAAGAATATCACTCATGAAAAAGTATTGTTGGCTTACTTTGAATGATTATCTAAGGAAAGAAAACCATCTTCTCTCTGGTCGTATTATTCGATGATAAGAAGTATTTTATTAACAAGAAATAACGTCGATATTAGTAAGTACCTACTGCTGGTTGCATTACTAAAACGTAAATCAGAAGCTTACAGAGCTAAAAAATTCAAAATTTTTACTAAACAAGATGTCACAAAGTTTTTAACGGAAGCATCAGATGATACATATTTATTTAAAAAAGTAGCTATGATAATTGGGCTAAGTGGAGCATGCAGAAGAGAGGAACTGAAAAATATGCTTGTTGAAAATGCGATAGATGAAGGATCCGTTTTTAGAATTACTTTACCGAATACAAAAACAAAGGTAATGCGAGAATTTTTTGTAACGTCGGGGAATATCCCAGGATTGAATATGGTGGAACTTGTCAGACAATATCTGAAAATACGACCTTGCAATACAAACCATCGACTTTTTTTGTCACTTATAAAAATAAGAAATACAAGAAACAACCTGTTGGAATTCACACCTTTGGTAAAATGCCAAAAGTTATTGCCACTTTTTTTAATTTACCTCACCCTGAAGAATATACCGGACATTGTTTTCGGCGATCGTCTGCTTCATTTTTGGCCGATTCTGGAGCTGATCTGTGTACCGTGATACGCCATGGCGGATGGAAAAGCAATACTGTTGCTGAAGGTTGCATTGAAAATTCGGAAGAGCAAAAGAAAAAAATATCAGAAGCAATTTTGGTGCCAACAACCAAACAGGATTACAAGTTTACCAAAAAGCATCAACTACTGATGTAAAAACTCTAGAATCCATTGGAATTAATATTGCAAATTGTAGTAATTGCTCTTTTACCATTTATAATAAATAGTTTTGTACTTAGTTATGCATTTTGAATAAACTTTTTTGATCTCACCATCACATTCATTATGGTACTTAGTTCCATAATGAATTCATTATGGCACTAAGCACCATAATGAGCTTCCTTATGTCATCAAAATTGAGTGATATAACGTTGTCATTATGGGATACCATCAGATAAATATTTTAGTTTAATAGCTACAAGTCATTTTGATTAAAAAAACATTTTTATCGTTCTGATATTGGTGCTTAATTGTAAATAAACGTTTTAAAAGACAAGACATTCAAACAAATGACCTAACTTATGATTCATGTTAACACATCGTTACAGGACATTGTGTACACAATTCTAAAAAAGATAAAATAGTATACCCTTCACATTTACGAGTTATAGATTTCAATTTTATATTGCAAACAAATTATTATTATAAATTTAACTGTATTGAGATTCTTAAATGAATTGATTTGCGGAACCAGAAGTAATTTAATATCAACACTAAGGAGTTGCTTCAGTCATACCAGGTAGTATTTTAAGATTGTAAATTAAGATTTAATGAGTCACCCTGGATGAAAGTGAGCCGCCTTCGTTCTACCGAATGAACATAATTTTATAATTATCATTTTCTAGTAATCACCTTGTTTTATATCTTTTTAGGATTAAGTGTTAGATATTTTTAAATTAAGTCACATATGTTGGCACTGTTATAAAATAGAAAATAATCGTGCGTTTTGTGTGGATCTTGCTGTTGTCAATAATTTAAGAACCTCCCCAAAATATACCGACTTGAAAGCTATGCCAGGCCCACAGCATATCGCTCTTAAATAATGGGGATGAATTTGTATCAGGGAATCTTACACGATTTGTAAGACAAATTGCATAAGACTAGATTACACCATACCATATACTCCGTAGCAAAATGGTAAGGCAAAGCGGAAAAATAGGAAAATCCAGGGCTATAATTAAAGAACCAGGGATACCAAAAGGACTTTGGAGTGAAGCCAAGTGTATAAACTGTGTTAGTAATAGAGTACCGACTGATGTTTTAGATAAAGTAAATATTAAGTAGACAGAAGAGTAAAATTTGATATGCGTTTTTGGAGTTCCGGTATTTTCAGTCCAAAGGCCATAACGAGCATTACTAAAAACGCGAAAAATAGTGCATGGAAAAGTGAAAAGGCTTTTCTTTACTCTGGAAGTAGTAAGGGGACACCTTCCGCCGCCATCTTGGATTTTGACGTTACAAGGCCGGCCATGTGGGAGACTGTACTTTTCACCCTTATTCTTATGGTTTCTTTTCGGAGGCCTTTTTCAACC
This sequence comes from Vesta saturnalis, assembly GCA_036346205.1. NCBI lineage: Eukaryota > Metazoa > Arthropoda > Insecta > Coleoptera > Lampyridae > Vesta > Vesta saturnalis. Next base: position 126,175 of record JARFJB010000438.1, read on the forward strand.
CCTTGATAGAATTTTCATCCCTAATTATGGTCTTATTGACAACCCAATTTTTTTGTCGGCCTTATTTTATGATTTCTTTTCAGGCCATTTCAGCCCTTGATAGAATTTTCAACCCTTTTGTTGTACTAAGAGCCTTTTTGACAGAAATATTTTTAGCTTGCTCACGTGAGGGTGTATTAGGTTTGGTCTGCTTGGGGTTGTGTCAGGCGTGGGTCTACTTTGGGGCGAAATTGTGATGGTCTTTTCGAGCTTTTAACATTAAGGTCCTTTTGGTAGTATTAAAGCAGTAGCAACTCCTGGAGGTTAGGCAATGTACGTGCTCTGATTGAAAAAGATTTTACCTTTAAGCTGTTTTATTAATAGATTAGGACCCATTTTATTTTATCAAATGAGATTGCACAATTGTATTTCTTTTAATTCTATCTACAGAGTGTGATCTTTTACCTTTGAAATATCTGTAATCACCATCCTCTCGATAAAATTTTGTATATACACAGGTCCTCGCTTTCAAACACTTAATATTTTAAAAGATATGTTATTTGCACTAGCTTAATTAAATCTGTCCAGGACTAAACAATAAATTAGTTATAACTACCGTTTTCTAGCATGCACGTATAGCACATAATACCACTTTACTATGTTTTGAATTGTAATTGACATAAAACTGGTTATCAGTAAAAGTAATTTTTGGAACGTAAATAAAATGTATTATATGCTATACATCACAAAAATTGTTTTATAGAAAACGACTTCATTATAAAATCCTCATTAAAATTATAACAAGAGTTAATTACAGTTGTGTAATTTATAATGCACAATAATTGGTAGCATACTTTTTTAATGATAAATGCTAAAATCATCAAATTTTTATAAAACGATTAAAGAAAGAAAACAGTGTATTATTCGTAACGCTTAATTAAAAGTAAAATAAAAGTAAATATAAGTCTCGCAGATCACTTGGTATTTAAACGAAGATGATGACAGAACGCTTCAGTATCGTTTAGCGATTCAGATGGAGGATCAGTTTAAGGATCCTTTTCGGCAATATGTAGCGAGGCTTGTCTAGGTAATGTGGGAAATCGTATTTTCATTGTAGATGTCTAAAAATATCAAACTGCCTGAGATACAGCTTTTGAAAAAACTTGATCTGGTTTTACAGCGAGTGGCAGCCATTGTTCAAAGATCTCTGTGGAATTTCAAAAGGGTTTACCTTTGATATGGAACAGCTTTGATGGAAAAACCGGTCTTAATAATAATTGATGATCTAATCATGCGAAACGTAAAACGGTTCAGTGGTTGATAATTTTTACAAAAGCTGTCATCATAGAAACCTAGTGTGTTTTCTTAACGCAAACATATTTCATCAAGGACGTGGACAGGGATATTTCTCTCAATCACATACATAATTTTTTTAAAACCCTCGTGACGAGCTCATACAGCATTTAGCAACACAGATTTCACCGGACAACCCAAATTTTTAGAGGCAGCGTACCAAGATGCTACTTCAAACCCACACGGATATTTATTATTCGATTTAAAACAGAATACACCGGATGTGCTGCGATATAGCAAATTCGGGCCTCAAGGTATTTCAGGTATATATAGCGAAAAAAGGTTTAAGCCTCACAGTCATAAAGATTACATCATATATGATGGTTGACGTTTTAAGCGAAAACACCGATATCCTGCGAGCATTAGCCAGATTAAGTAAAAGTCAACGTGACGCTTTATTGAAATGTCTGGATAGTAAGCAGGTGGAATGTATTGCGAGTGGCACATAACATTTTAAAAGGTCGTGTACCTCTGTCAGCTGATCAGAAGCAGCGACTCTCTCACATAAGCAGACTTTAAGAGGTTTGGCACGAGAGGTGAATCTATAAAAAGAAGAAACAGTTTCTTGTACAGAAGGGGTGCATTTCTACCACTCTTGTTAGGACCATTACTCGGTGAATTCTGGGTAATCTGTTTCAATAACCATGGACCAACAACATGAAGAAGATGATTATTCTACCGATGGACTTTATATAGCGATTACAGGCACCAGATGTACACAAAACAAAATTTTAACGCAGCTGGGTAACGATATGGATAAAGTTTTAAAACCAAAATGACGATCATGACAAATGGCAGCAATACAACCAAGTTCTTCAAAGATATCTACACTTTTCCAATCAGTTACGTCAACCCGCTAGCATAACAATCAGCGGTGATGCTGATGATGATATTAGAGAATCACCGCAACGCAAAGGTTTGGCGGACGACGAAATAGTATCAACACTTCCACCTTCATATAGAGAAAAGGCGAGGCTTTCTGCGTATACTGAATACGAGTACTGATGTATTTTGGGATAAAGGGTACTGTCACAATAAAAGGGAGATCATACCACATTCCAACATTATCGATCTGGTTCACGAGACGTTAAGAAACGAAAACTACAAACCCACGGTTGGCGCCAGTTTGCGACGTACATTAAAGAGATAAATATACCAGGAGTTTATCGGAAATGCGCAAGACGTTATGTTCTGTATCACCCTACGTTCAACGGACCCTCTATAGGTGAGAATTACGATGCTGATAGTGAATCGCGGAAACACCGAGAAGAATCTCTCAAAGAAGAGGAATTTCACTAGATTGGGATTCGTGGCGAACATAAATGGATGCTGTATACTATGACCCTCTCATCTGGCAGGGTTTGGTATAACACCTTTAACTAATGCTGTAAAGATAAAAAATATGGTGAAGTGAAAAATTGGCTGCAAGCGTAAGAAGCTTATACGGTCATAAACCAGTCAGAAAAAGTTTCCACGAAATAAATATATTGTGAGTAACCTTTACGAATTGTGGCAAGCGGATCTTTGTGATATGCGAAATTTAAGTAAACACAATAGTGGATACAACTACATACTAACGGTAATTGATGTATTTGCAAGAGGGCATGGGCAGACAGCTGCATCTGTAATTGAAGCATTCGGGATATTTTAAGGAAAGTGTGGCGGACAGTGTACAAAACTTTTCAAGAAACAAAATATCAATTTCTATGTAACAAATAATTCTGATGTGAAAGATTTAATAAAACATTGAAAACAAAGATGTGGCGTTATTTCACTTACAAAAATTCCTACAGGTATATGATGTACTCCAAAAACTTGTGACTGCTTACAACAATAGCCCTCAGTTCAAAGCCCCTGCGGCTGTAAACGATAAAACATTTTGGAAGTGTGGAATAACCTGTACGCGAAAGGTTTAGGCACTACGTCATCCTAAATATAAAGTCGGTCAGCATGTCAGAATCGCCAGAACTAAGTACACCTTTGAGAAGGATATGAAACGAATTGGAGCGAGGAAGTTTTTACAATTAGTGAGTATAAAAGAAGACCACCAGTTTATCGATAATCGATCTTAATAACGATCCTGTTGAAGGTACCTTTTACGAAGAAGATTTGAAGTTGTTACGGTTGATAAAGATACTCTATTCAAAGTCGATAAGATTTTAGCAGAGAAGGGTGCGGGCGATATAAACAATACCTGGTCAAGTGGCGTGGATACAGTGACAAATTTAATATCTGGGTACTAGCTTGCAGTTGAGAATATATAAAGATGGAGTTTTATCTTACCTTATTGAGTAATAGCTCTATGACGTATTTTCCTGACAATATGACTTCAAGTTTTGTTACGCAGCTACCAAAACGAATAAGATTAACACGATCATGGGTTGTAGGCATATCGGAAATTCAGTACCCTTGTTCTTTTGCCGCTTTAAGTGCAACGGACAATTTAATATATTATAGAATTGAGCCACCTGAAGCGAACGTGCTAGAGACGATATTAAAAAAACGACAGAATATTTTCAACGCGACAATGAGAAAATCGTTTATATTGAGGATGGCTGGTAAGTGATACGTTTCGTATCGGGAAATTATGTCGAATTACCAGCCTAGCCTTACAATTGGGTTATCGACCGTATCAGAACATAGCTATAGAGCCAATACCTCCGCACCCCGCTAGTATATGGAAAGGTTTCCCAACGCAAATGTTTGTTTATTGCGATATCGTTGAACCGCAAATTGTGGGCGATGTTTTATCTCCGCTTATGCATATAATAAATATTACTTCTGAAAACTACACTTACGGAGGTCATAAAGATGTGTTTTTTCACCTGCACACTACATGCCCGTGATGACACAGGAATTTGAAAACATCGAGATTAATATAAAAACAGATACGGGTGCAGCAATGCCATTCGAGTTTGGGACGTGGTGTCTGAAGCTACACTTTAAGAAACTCCAATAATGGTTTGTGTTATAAACAAAATTATACGAATCAGGCCGGTAACGGCATTGGATCCCTCTCCAGAGGCGCACCATATCAACGTGGTCACGGAATAGGAAGCTGGCTAGGTGGTATATTTATAAGTATAATACCGTTATTTAAGTCGGGTGCAAAGGTCTTTGGAAAAGAAGCTCTCAGAACGGGTGCCAATATTCTTGGTGACGTCATAGAGGATCGACCTATTAAGGATTCGTTTCAAGAAAGATTTCACCAGGCAGGTAGAAATCTTAAGCGTAAAGCCGACGAGAAAATCGATAAAATGATGGAGGGCTCGGGTATAAAGAGTACGTCTGTCCGATAATAACCAGTCTACCGAGAGCTGTTGCTAAGAAGAAGAAGCCTACTTACGACGATATATTTTCAAGATAATGGCTTTTCTACATACCCAATTGTGTGAATGCGTCAAGTCCGAATTGGATTTGTTCGCTTTACCGTCGACATAGACAAGTATCGAGGGTGGTAAATGGATATTTTACAAACCCTTATCAGCTCTGAGTGGAGATGCCCTAATAGAGTTTGTAGTACCCGGAAATGGAAACGATTACATAGATTTAAGCCAGACCATGTTGTACATCACAGCTAAAGTTCTAAAGCAAAAGATACAGCACTTACTGATGGATGTTGTAGCACCGGTAAACAATTGGATGCATTCGCTTTTCTCACAGTGGAGGTTTACTTAAATCAGAAGATGGTGTCACAACCAAACAACACCTACGCCTACCGTTCATATATCGAAACTGCTAAATTATGGAAAGGAGGCCAAGAGTTCACATCTAGGTTGTACCTTATGGCACAATGATACAGCGTGGTACAGATGAATACACTGGGAAACGAAATAACGGTTTCTCAAACGTCAAGAACTTGCGGCACCAGCACAGATTAAGATGATTGGTCACGTGCACTCGGATTTGTTTAATCAAGAAAGTTTCTCATAAGCGGTGTTGAGTTAAAGACCAAATTTGTACGATCAAGAGTACCTTTTAGCCTAATGGCGGCTCACGATTCAACTTACAAGACGCGAATTATGGACGCTAGTTTGCTGGTGAGACGTATGCGAATCAATCCAACTATTCTAATTGCCACGCTAAAGCTTTAGAAACAACTGCAGCAAAATACCCTGTTACAAGGACCGACGTAAAAGTGTTAACTATACCTGCAGGCATACAGCGAAAATCATTGGATAATGTTTTCCTGGGTCAGTTACCTAAACGATGCATCGTAGGCTTTGTAGCAAATAAAGCCTTCAACGGTGATTACCCTCAAATCATTCAATTTTCATCACAGCAATATTAACTACATGTCGTTATATATTGACGGTTAACAAATTCCTCGAAGGCCTTACACCGGACTTTACAGCTAATGGTTTATATGTAAGGGCGTATCACACCTTATTCTCTGGTACGGGTATTCATTTTTGAATGAGGTAACGATATATCGAAGCGATTACCCCAACGGCTACTGTTTAATGGCCTTCGACCTAACACCTGACTTGTCTGCAAACGCTAGCACACTGGAATTTAGTTAGAAACAGCTCCTTCGGCTGAAGTCGGTTTGTGAAGAAGTCGCTGAAACCGTTAACTGTTTGGTGTATGCAGAATTCGATAACGTGATCGAGATCGATAAACATCGGAACGTCGTCGTGGATTTTAGCTGTTAAAAGGTAAGTCTAAACTCAAGCTTCAGTATCCAGCAACAGCACCTGAAAGAAGATGGACGCATACTTGGACTAAAGGGTTTAGTGGTGTTAACAACGAATTCATACCGAAAGAAATTGCCGTGGTTACAGATCATGGTCTTTATCGTTGATGCTGATAAAACCACCGCGAGGTTACTTTATATCAAGATCCATGTCACAACAGATAAAATTTTGGAGGATAATTATCAGGCCTGAAATGGTGGTCAGGTTATGTATACTACAACAATTTCCGTGAGGAGTTGATGAAAGTGTTGCGCCCATTTAAAAAATTCACGTTAAGGGCAGTGAAAAACAGTTTTAAGGTTTCTTAACAAACCAATAGTAAACCTGGACGAGACTGGTTGTCCTCGATTAAACAATTGAAAAGGAAGCAAAAGCATATGGTTGTTTAAACCATAACATCCTTGCGCCTATGTGTGCACTGGAAAACGCTTTACTATTGCAGACTGGTTGCATACCAATTCCAAAGATGTATGCGGTACAAGTGTTGAGATGCTTGAAATCGATCCCCAACCACAAGAATGTGTTTCGGCTTGTATGTGCTTCTAATCAACTACCGAGACACACCTGACCTGTGTAATTATCGTAAACACCGATCCTGCAAACAAACCAGGTCAGCATTGGACTGCTATCTACATTGACGAGAATGGTAACGAGGAATATTTTGATTCCTTTGGACGAGCACCGCATGGGTATCATTTACGCTTCCTAGAGAAAATTCTAGATGGTTCCATTATAACAAAACGACCATTTGAATGTGTGTGGACTGTATACGTTAATTAAAATTATTATTAATTTTATTAAATACATAAATAAAAAGTTTACCTGAGTGATTTGAACCTACGACCTGTACTTTTTAACAAAAACTTATAATTATGTATACGTTAATGTTTCTGTATTTTAGATTACATAATTTACCTATGTTTGGTTTGTAAATAAGTTTTTCACTGTATCTTTAATCTTAAATGACTAGATAATCAAATTATTGTACAATTTTGTTATCCTACTATTCTAGTCTGATAAATAATTATTTTGTTTTTAATTAAGCGTTACGTAATACCTACTGTCATTTCTTTCTTTTAATCGTTTTATAAAAATTTATGATTTTAGCATTTATTATTAAAAAGTATGCTACTAAATATTGGCATTATATAATTACACCAACTGTAATTAACTCTATGTTATATTTTAATGAGGATTTTATAATGAATTCGTTTTCTATAAAACAATTTTGTGTGTATGTACAGCATATAATATTTTATTTACGCTCCAAAAATTACTTTTACTCGATATCCAGTTTTATATCAACTAAGCATAAGTCAAAATATAGAAAGTGGTATTATTGCCTATATGTGCAGCAGAAAACGTAGTTATAACCTTAATTTATTTGTTTAGTTGCACAGATTTAATTACAGCTAGTGCAAATAACATATTTTTTTAAAATATTAAGTGTTTGGAAAGCGAGGACCTGTGTATATACAACAATTTTATCGAGAGGATGGTGATTAAAGATATTTCAAAGGTAAGCAACCAGTTTTAATATTCGTTTAGAAAAACAATATTCTGATTACTGTGTCGTGTAATTGACTTTTAAATATTTTTTTGCATTGCGTGTTGAGATTAATTTAAAATAACAGTGAAATTTAATTATTAGAATACAACCCAATGTATAAATAAATTTTCGTATAGGTGAAGGATCATAATCTGTAGATAGGAATTAAAAGAAATACAATTATGCAATCTCATTTGATAAAATAAAAATGGGTCATGATACATATTAATAAGCACCGCTTAAATAAAAACCTTTTTCTATCTGAACACGTGCAGTTGCCTAACCTCCAGGGGTTGTACTGCTTTTAATATTACCAAAAGGACCTTAATTAGGGTTGAAAAAGGCCCCCCAAAAAGAAGCCGTCATCCAGCCTCAGCCCCAAAGCCAAGACCAACGCTTGGACCAACCTCAAGTCCAAGTCCAAGACCAACCCCAAACCCAAGACCAACTCCAAGACCAAACCATCAAGAAAGGGTGAAAAACACGGTCTCCCACGTGGCCGGCCTTGTAACGTCAAAATCCAAGATGGCGGCGGAAGGTGTCCCCTTACTACTTCTGGACTACTTTGGGCCATGCCGAATTTGAGAAGATAGGCAACACATCATACTTCGTAGATTGCAGGTATACAACCAAAACCGCTGGAGATGGAAAAAATGAAGAATTGTTGAAACAAATAAACAGCAGATTGTATAGAATTGATACGAAGCTAGAGCAGATAGCCAAGGACGCGAACGAAGAAAATAAACAATTGAAGAGGACAACAGGAAAACAGAAAATAAGAATTGAATACTTAAAGAAAGAAGCTAATAATTTTTTTTTCTTGGGCATCGATTGCTTCGATCATTAGCCCTTACTATTATTGGCTCACGTATAATTATATTTCATTATATAAATGTATTTGCTTTAAAAAATATGTTAACGTCATCGATGAGTTTTCCGTTATGGCTAATATATGCGATAAACTATGATATCTATTCTATGTTGGCTGTATAGTGCACATTCTAGTAACATTACGTTACAGTTTTCACAAATGGGTTGCACTCTTCTGTCCTCTCCTGGGGATAAGAGATATGCAGTTTGTCGACAATGACCAATTCTTAGACGGGTAATTATTACTTGTTCACGTCTATTTAGAAACGTCGGGTATACCGTTGTTTTAATTTGTAATAGCTTCCACAGCGCTTCTTGAGTATGTGCATATAATGTAGTTTTTATGCTGCTTATTATAACCGCAAAAAAGTAGTCCTTGTTTGATTGCCATGAGTTCGGCTGTGTACACACTTACCCAAGACGGTAAGGATAAAGTAGATACAGTATCTTCAAAGACAAATGCAGATCCCGGTCCACTACTGGTTTTTGGCCCATCTGTGAACATGAATCTATAGTTTTTGTATAAATCTTGAGTTTTTAGAAGGTGTTGGTGTAGTATTGTTGGATGGGTTTCCTGTTTAGGGTATAGTGTCGTAGAGTCTATTATAAGGTTTTGTGCTCCGAACCACGGTGGACTTTCTCTTATACGGCATTGGAAGCAGTTTGGTGTTTGATTTCCATAACGTTTTAACTCTTCATGGTACCTTATTGTAGCCGGTCGTGTAATGGTTGGTCTATTCATAAATATTGTATCTACTGGTACGTTAAACATGATGCTGTATAAAGGATGGTCTGGTTGTGTGTAGATTCGGGCACCACAGCATAGTAGCAGACAGCTCGTTCTTAATGGAAGCGGTTCGTATCCTGTTTCGCATCCTATGGATGTATGCGGACTGGTACGGAAAGCACCGATTGCCAATCTGATGCTTTGGTAGTAAAAAGCCTCTAACTTGATAAGTATGGTTTTTCGTGCTGAATAAAATACAATTGTTCCATATTCCAAACGTGATATGATCAACAAATTGTGTAGGGTAAGTAACATTTTTCTATCATTACCCCAACTAATGTTAGACATCACTCTTATAATGTTCAGCGCCTGCTTACATTTGGCCAAGAGGTTATTAATTTGATCTTTCCACGATAATTTTTCGTCCATCAGTACACCGAGGAATTTTATTACCCTCTGTGTGTTAATAGCGTTATTTTCTATTCGCACAGCTGGTTGAAAAGTGAATTTTCTTAACCTACAAAAGTGCACCGCTATAGTTTTGGTCGGAGAATAAATCCAATCGATTCCGCTTTTTGTATTAATTTATCCAACTCGGTTTGCATAACTTGGTTGACGTCTTCCGAGGGCTCAGTAGTATAGTATAAACACAAATCATCAACGTAGTTGTGTTTTACTTTTTGCGTCTTTCAAAATCAAATTGTTAATTGCTATTAAGAATAAGGTCACACTGATGTTGGACCCTTGTGGGATCCCGTTAACTTGCACTCCTCGTGACGAAGTGACTCCACCTACTCTGATTTGTATTTCACGTGAACGGTTAAAGCCTAGTATAAATTTCGCCATTTCTCCCCTTACTCCCCATTCATATATTGTTTTTACTATATTGTATCTCCACGTGCAATCATACGCTTTTTCAATGTCGATAAACACTGCTAGGGTGTGTTTTCGATACGCAAAACCTCTTTGGATTGCATCTTCAAGCAACACTACGCTATATAATGTACTCCGGCGTTTTCTAAAACCAAACTGGTAATGAGACAGTAGGTTATTTTGTTCAATGTACCACATCAGCCTTGCATTGACCGTTTTCTCGAATAATTTTCCCATACAACATGTTAATGAAATGGGGCTGTAGCTTTCTGGTAGTTCTGAAGGTTTGCTTGGTTTAAGAATGGGGATTACCGTGGCGACTTTCCATTCCTTACGATACTTCCCCGAGTGCTAGATCCACTTGTATAATATTAGAAGTGACTCCATAGCATGTTGCAGTAGGTGCTTTATCATATCGTACAGTATTTCATCATAACCAGGCGATGTATTTTTGCATGTCAGCAGGGCGTTTTTTAGCTCTTGCATTGTAGTCACAATCATAAGGTAGAGGTACACTCGTGCTCAAATCTAGCTGTTTCTCTAGTAAATCTTTATTAAGGCGGAAGTTCAGATTATAACTTACATCACTACTCACAGTTTCAAAATGTTTCAAAAAGGTTTCGGCTATGTCATATAGTCCAGAGATCTTTTGGCCCATATAGCTTAATTCCGTTGGAGTACTATATAAGTTGTGTCCAGCGATTTGTTTGACTTTCCTCCATATTAGATCTGATGGTGTACGACAGGTTATTGAGGAAATATACTCGTGGCATGAGATGTTTTTCTGTTGCATTATTAAACGACGTGCCACCGCTCTACACCGTTTAAATGTGATGTCTTTAACTGTTTTTGCAATATCTTTGGTCCACCATGGCACGTTTCGTATTCGCAGAGTGTTTTTTGATTTAGGGATGCTTAGTTTGGCAGCATTTTTAATATTATTGTTTATGTCTGTAATGCATTTATTTATATCCTGATGTTGCTGTATTTTGTTTACTCTTAGAGGTGAAAATTTATCCCAATCCGCCTTCTTTAAGTTCCATCTAGGTAGTGCGTCAGTAGAAGGGAATGCGGTGTCGGTTTCAACGTCAGGCGACGTCAGTTCAAGTGCAACATTCTTACTACGATTTCTAACTGCAGTCACGCCGGAGCAACTTTGAATAGGAGCAATCTCATCAAGCAGTTTTTTGAAATTTTAAAATTGAGGATTTAACATTAATCACACACAGTCAGTTACTTAAATCAATTTACCTGGTGTAGGAATAGTTTTTGGCAAGTGCCTTGTTTTACTGGAACTAGGGTTTTCTAACTGAGGGTTGTCTTGAGATCCAGAAGTACTCAGTTGTGGAGTCACCTCCCTTCTTTGACGTTCACATGGAGTGTTCTCAACTGCCGAAGTAATATTACCTTGCTTGGTACCGTGGGTTAAAAAGGCATAATGTGGTATGATTTCCGGACTGAACAGTACAATGCCTGTAGCTCGAATGACACAGCATTGCTTACTGTTGCTGCTTTCGAACATGCAGGAGTTCCCCAAAGCACAACCTATTAATTTTTCGAGATGGTGTGGTTTTCATAAAATGCCGACAAGCATTATTGTAGTGAATTTTAAGTGATTTGAAAAAGCCTCGCTCTAAAGGCTGTAATTAATGTGTTGTGTGGCTGGGCACACATAATAGAATGATGTCGTTTTCATCTGCATATTCGAGCATTTCGATCGAATTGCAAAGCGATGTATGTCCGTCCAAAATGAGTAAAACCTTTCCAACTGGTTTTCTGGGAATAAATTGCTCCTTCAGCCACATCATAAAAATATAGGCATTGACATATGCTGATTTCTCGGTCGTAGGCCTCAGATCGAGGTGGCATACCAGTTTTAAATTCTTGTTTTAAGGATTTACCCTTTAGGATACAGGTAGGTGGGGTAAAGCTTCCCTCAACGTTACAACATGCAAATACAGTTAGCGTATATCCTTTCTCGCCTGATGTAACTAGTGGGACACTCTTTGAACCTTTCTCCACCATGACATATCCCGTCTTATTGTTTAGTTGTAGCCCTGTTTCATCAATATTGAAAATATTGGACGGCTTATTAAACAGGTTATTTTCAACTAATATATTTTGCAGTAAATCAAAGTAACCAGATCGAACAGTGTCTCTATTAAATGTGTGCGGCAAATGAAGTTGTTCCGTTAACCTGTAAGCTATTTCTTTGTAATTTTTTAATGTGTATCAATTTTTTCTTCATTAGCAGGTCTTAGAACTGGCGATGGACCCATTCTTTTCTTCTGAAGGTCGTTATTTTTCTTCATTCTCCTCAAAGTCGTACACAAAATACCATAATTTCTCGATGCCTCGGTAACTCCCATCTTACCGTTTTCCATTGATGTTATAGCACTTGTATCCTTACTCTTATAAAAGGTAGACAACTGCGCCAACTCTCCCAGTTAAAACTGCGTCGTCTGTCCCGATGTTCAGGGTGAGATGGTGCACCGCGTATTGGCTGCAAGCATAAAATTACCGCGCTTAGCAAGGTTAACTTGTTCCGTAGAAGCATATAGAACATGCGCCATTGCCTACAGAACTGACATGCGTTGTGAGAATGTAAAGTTATGAAGGTGCGCCATCTCACCCGCTGCGCCGTCTATCCCGGAATTACCCTATTGTCAGAGAGACAATCATTCAAGACGGAAAATTTGGAGAAATACATTATTGTCATTTTTTTTCATAAAAACATTAATGATATAGCCCATTATGTCGAGAGGATTTGGATTAATGTTTTTTGTCACTTTTTTAAAGTATTTTATGTTTTTTATCTCTAATATACGTTTTTTATACATGTAGATGAAACTTTTCTTAATAACATGCTTATTTAATGCACTTGTTTTTAAAATATAGCTGCTTTTTTCTGCGCTTTAGTTATGTTGATCAAAATGCAAATACTAACCCAGAATCGATGATTTAGCAACATTTATTAGATAACGGTGCCAGTTATTAGAAACAATTTATGATACAAGTAATCCTCGTAAATGCAAGGCAAGAATTGTTTTAAATATTATTTTCTTGCATTTAGAAGCCGATTTTTAGCGGAAGTATGATCACCTTAACAATAATTTTATTACCGTACCAGAGTTTCACTTACCTATTAAAGAACTTTGCAGTAGAAACAACACTTAAACATTTCAATTTTATGCATTTTAATTTAATATAAAGAAAGTGAAATCCACATTTATGTAATTACAACACTTTTAAAATTACAAATCCGATTGAATAATTAATTGCATACAAAGGGAATTTAATTTAATATAGGTTATTTCATTTAAATTTGTATAAAATTTGTTTTGAATATATATATATATATATATATATATATATATATATATATATATATATATATATATATATATACATATATTTGTGTGTGTTATTTAAAATGAACCCAATAAGTTTACGTTTATAAAGTTCAATATATAACGCCGTTGGTTTAATTTTAATGCAAATATACACTTTTTTTTTATACAATACTCTTTTTTTATATTTAAAATAAAAGCGGTTCGTATTCAAGCTTGTTAGAGAAAACATTCATAAATTATTAATGTCCGTATTATACTTGTATTTTGAAAATATTACTGTAGAATCTCAAGGCATTGTAACGTAAGCAATACACGTATTTGCAAAATAGAAGGTTTCTGTGAGGAATTATCTGTTGTTTGGTATTCACGTAAAGATCACTTTGATGTCTAACTTTTTAAAAATCTTTATTCTGCAAAATATTGTAGCATTTACTCAAATTTTATTTAATTTTAATTTTATTTTTACCATTAAAGTTCTTAATTGTGTTATTAACAAATAGAATTAGTGTATACGTATCTTTGTTCAGAGCTACCTCTTCTTAATTTTTTAATTAAATCCTATTTCAAGGATTATTTTTCTCAGTTTTAATATACAGGGTGATCCGAACTCGATGCTCAACGAGTAGGGTCTATTGTTACCGGTTTTCCAGATACAGAGTGTTTTTTAATTTGTTTCGATTTGAGTTACCATAAAAATAATCTTGTATGTTCCAAACCAAAATAAAAGTTAAACATGATTTATGACAATTCTTGTGTTATAAACAATTCGTTGGCATGGATTTATACAAAACAATTCATGTATAGGAAAGTAACAACATTCGTTAGGAATCCGAGTGTGTACCTCTGTTGGTTGGAAGTTGTCGTCCCTCTGAAGTTGTGGGTTCGAATCCCGCCAGCACAAAGTATTTTTTTTTCGAAAAGTGGATAAACTGTGGTGAAAAAACAAACAGTTAATGTGAAATATTAGATCCATTTCCTTCATATCAATGATTTGAACATTTCTTGCGGACTTGATTATCATATCTTAATTAACTCTCTGTGTGTCATAATTCGAAAACCTCCGACTTCAGTTAAATCTTACAGAATACAGAAGTTTTTCCTTCGTTAGCCGTACATAAAAGGCTATTGCTCTTGGGATACGTCACACAGTTTGAAAAAATCTTATTTTGCAACTAATACAGGTCTTAAAAATGGTGAATAATGAATTTGTTTCGAATCGATTAAAGATTCCGGAGGGAAATTTTTTTTGTTTGAAATAATAGTTTTTGAGAATTAAAGCATTCTGTTGATTTAAGATATACAGGGTGTCCAGAAACTCTACGGACAAACTTTTCGTAGTGATTCTAGACCCAAAAATAAGAAAATTTGTTTTCCTCGGATTTATGTTAATTTGAAATTTGGGACGCTATATCAACAAGAGTAACAACAAATGTCATAAATACATTTGTGTATCTAAGCAACAACTTGTCATTTTGTTTTAGTCAAAGCCTGCTAAAATGGCAAGAGATTCAATAGCTGGTTAAATAAATTAAACCGTTCATCAACCAATATCTCGAAAACGGTTGATCTGAGAGGCATCGACCAAGTATACCTTTTTTGCTTAGAACTGAAAGGGGAACAAACTAATTCAAACGGAACGTCAATATACCGGGTGGTAAAAAAGTTAAGGCCAATTAACTTTTAGCATACCATTGTAGACGCCTGCGATACGTTCAGAAATAATGTGGGAATATGTTCAGGGATTCGTCGCTCATTATCAAAACGATTGAGCTTATGTACCGAAACAAATGGTCATCATGTGGAATACCTTTTGTAACATTTATTCTTTTAGTTTTATTATTTATTTCTTCGTTTTCGTTCTTAAATTCAAAGTTAAAATAAAAATGCAAACATACGATACTTTGATTTTTAATTCCAATTAGCTAAGGATTATACGGAATGGCGCCCTTTGCAGGCATCATCAAAATCAATAAAATATTTAAGTTTCTCGACCACAAAAACCCTCGTGCTCCAAATTTCAGGACCATATTCAAATTTGTTCGCAAAATATCGCCATAAAACCGAGGAAAATAAAAAAAAATTTTCACACCCTGTATGTCCTAAACGAAACGTTTCCGGACCTGGGTTTATATGAACTTTTTTTCTTATTTTTGGGTCTAGAATCACTACGCAAAGTTTGTCTGTAGAGTTTCTGGACACTCCGTATAGTTAAAATTAAAATTCGATAAACATACACATTATGTTTTCATTATACGGGGTTGCTGCTAAAGATGGAACTCTAGTGCTTAAACGATTCAACATACAAAACCCAAAATTTCCGAATTGAAACTAAACGTATGTGTGCATATTTCTGCACAAACAATTTTTTTTAATTAAATAATTTTAAGTATGACCGCCATCTTGATTTGTTTCAAATAGCAACGTAGGTCATGTGATATACCTTTGGAAACAGTTTAACACCCTGATTACAAAAATTTATCACAAATATGGTCTAAACACAACAGAAAGGACATTACACACGATTTTCTAATAGGAAGCCGTAGAACGCCGTGAATGTGACACAAGACGTCAATATAACAACTTTGTGCCGAGAATTATGTATGTTTATGCTCTAAAACCATTTTATTGAAGTAATATGATAATTAATGCAAACCGTATGTTACATGTGTTTTACATTAATCAAAAAATTATTTATAAACGAAATAAATTTATAATTAAAGTAAATATAACATCTACCTAATATTCTAACGAACAAAAATGTATTACACATGGGGTCTAACAAACAGAAAGGACATTCCAAGCGTAGGAGGCCGCAAATGAGACACAAGCGTTCTTCTTCTATAGCAGCGATTCCCAAAGTGGGTTCCGCGGAACCTTAGGGTTCCACGAAACAACGCCGACATTCGCAGAATCACTGGCGCTGCGCCAGCCGTTTAACGATGAATTGCCGCGCTTTCACGCCATTCCATATTCCATAATTGCCGTTACGTGTTAACACTCGCTCAGATGCACTCGAAGCAGTGAGAGGTCGCGCTTTATTCTTTTATTTCGAGTAGAATAGTATTTCTCCAATTTCCAGCATCCCAGGTAAGTAAAGTTAAAATCATATAAGATTGCATATGACTCATTCCGAATAACTGCATGATTTAATTTTCATAAACGTATGCCACGTTAGTATTTTATGACCTTTTTTTACAGATTTCTGTATTACCGATAACATGTAACTGATGTAACTATAATACATTTAATGAATTGTCACTCATTTTGTTTAATTTAGTTTTGTAACAAAATTACTATAATAACGTACATACGCAAGCTTAAATGATTTTAATTATAACACTTATATTGCGGTAAATTAGTTAAAAATGTGTATTAACAAAAGGTATAATTTAGGAACCGTCATGGATAGATGGTTAAAATTTGGTACAATTAAAAATAATACCAATAAGGAACAAGATAACAATGCTACTCCCGCAACCATACACAGTCAAACAGAACCGACAAGCATTATTAACACCACTAACACCGTCGAGCATATTGAATCATTAACAAGCAACATTTCTACTGAGAACAAAACTATACCTTCAGCCTCTAATTCTGGTCATATTGCAAAGAAGAAACTTAAATATGACAGTAATTATTTGTCCTTTGGTTTTACCAACGTCGGTGACAATGAAACTCCCGATGCTTTGTGTGTGATTTGTAATAAATTATTGGCAAACAGCTCTTTAGCACCATCAAAATTAAAGAGACACTTGGAAACAAATCACCCAACATACAAAAACAAAGACATTTCGTTCTTCGAAGAAAACTGGAAACTTATGCTGAGACGAACACTGAAGCGGTGAAATTTTTTAAAACAGAAAATTTCAATGCCACAGAAGCATCGTACATCGCACAGATGATTGGAGAAACTTTAATTAAGCCTTGCGTGAAGTGTATTGTGTCATGCGTGATTGATTAAGAAGCTGCCGAAAAAATTGATAAAGTACCTCTTTCGAATAACACGGTGTCCAGACGCATACATGACATTGTAAATGACATTCAAATGGAGCTTGTTTCACGTTTCACGACTTGCAATTTTACTTGTGTTTGTTTGTTACGACTTTGATAAGAAAATTGAACAGGATTTACTCTTATGTGGAAGTTTAGATTTACACACTACTGGCGACAATATTTTTAATTGTGTTGATAATTTCATGCAAAAACGCAACATAAGCTGGGAGAAATGTATTGCAATATGCAGAGATGAAGCCAAAGCAATGTTTGGAAAAGTGGCAGGCGCTGTAACACGTATGCAGAATCTTACCAAAAACAGCGATATTAACCATTGCATTCTTCATAGATACGCGCTAGTTACTGAAAGAATTTCAGTTGAATTCAAGACGGTTCTGGATGAAACAGTGCTAATTATTGACTTCGCGGACACGCACATACGCACGCACACGCACACGCAAATGCACACACACGCAAACGCCCACGTACACGCGCACACGCAGCCGCACACTCGCACACGCACACTCACACGCACACGCAAACGCACACGTACACGCACACGCACACGCACACGCACAGGCGCACGACACGCACACGTCCACGCGCACGCGCACTCGCACATACACCAACAAAACACGCCGCGACACGTACACGGAAGAACACACGAACACAAGAACTCACAAACAAGCACACGTTAACGCACGACGCACACGCACAAGCACACACGCACACGCGCACGCGCAAGTGCACGCGAACGCACACGCGCACGCCACGCACACGCACACGCACGCACACGACACCGCACACGCACACGCACCACGCAACACAGCACACGACCACACGCAACACGCCACAAGCGCACAGCACGCACACGCACACGACGAATACACCACACGACACACGCATCACACGCACACACGACCACGCGCACACGCTCACACGCACACATGCACACGCACACGCACACGCACACGCAAGCACACACACACGCACATGTACATGCACAGCACACGCACCCACACGCACGCACACGCGACACGCACACACACGAACACGACACGACACGGACATACACGCACACGCAGCCCACAGCACGCGCACGTACACGCACACATGCACACGTACACACGCACCGTAACGCACACGCACACGCACGCGCACACGACGCACGCACACGCACACGCACACGAATACACACACGCACGACACGCATACACGCACACGCACGCGCACGCACAGCGCACACGAACAACGCACACGTACACGCACACACGAACGCACACGATACACGCACACGCACACGCACACGCATACGCAACGCACACATGACGCAGCACGCACACGCACACGCACACACGCACACAGCACACGCACCCACAGCACACGTACACACACACGTACACGCACACAGCACCACACGTACCACACACCGCACACATCGCACACAATGCACGCACCGCACGCACACGCAACACACACGTACACGCACACGTACACACACCGTTCACGCACACACACCACGCACACGCACACGCATACACGCACACGCACAGCACAACACGCACGTACAACTACGCACAACACGAACTCAGCACACGCACACGCACACGCATACACACACGCACACCACACGACGCACGCACACGACACACGCACACGCACCACGCACCACAGCATCACCACAGCACACACACACACACACACATACACGC
Source organism: Vesta saturnalis (assembly GCA_036346205.1). Taxonomy (NCBI): domain Eukaryota; kingdom Metazoa; phylum Arthropoda; class Insecta; order Coleoptera; family Lampyridae; genus Vesta; species Vesta saturnalis. The sequence continues at coordinate 145,284 of JARFJB010000438.1, forward strand.
ACAAAAACGCGGACACGCACACGCGCACACGATCGCACACGTACACGCACACGCACACGCACACACGCACTCACACGCACACACACGCACACACTCGCACACGCACACACACGCGCACGAGCACGCGCGCGCACCCGCACACTCGCACACGCACGCGCACAAGCGCAAGCACATGCACACGCACACGCGCACGCACACGCACACGCACACGCGCACGCGCAAGCACACACACGCATACACGAACATGCACACGCACACCCGCCCGCACATGCACACGTAAACGCACACGCACACGCATACACGTACACACAGTTGTACTCACACACACTCACGCACACTCACACTCACACGAACATGCGCACGCACCGCACACGCATACGCATACGCACACGCACACGCACACGTGCACTCACAATAGCGTTCTTGTCGATTTCAAGGCAGTGTGCGTTTTGTATTTGCTACGTATTTATCCGTGGTACCTGGTATATATAGTGTTACGGCTGTTTATTATGTTCTTCCCTGTTTAGGTTAGATGTCAGATCGGGCTAGCCATTTTCTTTTTTTAGCCATATTTTTTTCTGTTTATTCAAGTCCTATTGTGGTTGGAGTATTGCAAGTAACTCCTTGTGAGGGTGGGTTTCGGTGAATACTTGTCGCGAAAGTGTTGTCCTTCCTGTGTACAAATACAGCCAGGAATAGCAGTTTTTGTTCCGACTCTAATTGCATTATGAATTTTATGGAAGGTGTGCGGCTATTTAGATGATTTAGGATCCAGCTTATGTTTTTCGTGTTGCCAAACCAGGAAGGTATCGTTGACGTATCTAAGCTACATCCTTGGTTTTTATGTGAATTCAGATATCGCTTAGTTTTCGAAGTCTTCGGTGTATATATTGCTCACTATGGGTCTACAGTGGGAACCTATCGCTATCCTAAGCTCTTGTTTGTAGAATTTGTCTTCTACTTGGAAGTATGTTGTCAAAAGTTACATTATTGTGTTTACCGAGAGTTCCGTGCGTTTAACGTTTTATCCCTTATGATAGTACCATATCGGTGGACAAAGTTGTGAATAGGCTCAGGATATCGAAGCTTACCAGTATTTCTTCGTAGTTGGGATGGAATTTGCTGATGATATCCGCGAAGTTCTTGACCATAAACTCGTTTTTTTCCGGTAAAGGTGTACAAATGCCTAATAGATAGTGTGCTAATGGATAACAAGGAGAATTCCTCGATCTCACAATTGGTCTCAGAGGAATTCCTTCCTTGTGGATCTTTGGTAGTCCGTGCAGATACTGTAGTTGGGGGGGGGGGGAGTTTAGTTCTATGTTGATCAGAGAACTCCTCCCTTATGTTTTGCCAGCGTCTGGTATATCCGTGTTTCCATTGATGGTGTGAGGTCTTTGTATTTGTTCAAAAATTTAACTGAACTAAATTATAAGAGTTCAGTTCAAAATGTAAGGGTGATTTAACAATATACTATCCTTTGAATGTACCACAGGTGGCGAGAAGTAATAGATTTTTCCTCGTACGACTATTCCTTAACTTTAAAATGAGATAATAAGTTTTATAGGAGTGAATTCCTTGTACAGTGTTTATTTAAATGCTTATAATTATTAGTGCCAGTATTAAATTTGTTTTGATTAAGTGCATCTTATATTAATGTTTTATAATTACACACACACTGTATAAGAAATACTCCATACCATTCAAGTCAAACGCATGTGGGGATTACTGTATTCATTTATTTTTTTTTTCTTTTGACACGATTTTTTGCGATTGCGGCCGTATATTAGCGATTCTAGCTACTGTAACGTGATTTATCGATTTTATTGTCACATTTATGGTATCTGGCTTACCACTCGCGTGGGCATAATACCAAGTTAGGCTAACTCTCCCTATCCTAGAAAACTGCACAGGGTGTAAGACAAAAATAATACGAACAATGCAATGTGTTATTGCACCATTTTTAGTGCCCCAGAACTACATACTGTTCATGAATTTCTTCGAATCTGAACTTCCCTATTTGCACATGCTAGCGCTTAGCTCTTAGAGCTGAAAAGGCACAGAGGATGAGACTACCCGAGCAAAAAAGATTTTTCGCTAAACTTAGTTTCTAATATTACAGTAATTTCGTCTAAATCAATCCAACCTTCACTACTCATCAAATCAGCTATTTCGACAAATACATACTCAATGAAGTAGAAGAATGCTGATTGGGACGGTGCCACTATTCCTCGAGGTGTAGTCTGCAGAGAAATCTCACTTCCTTAAACACCGGTTTAGAAATAAAATATGAAGTATAAAAAAAAGTTGTTATGAGGTCAGTTGAAAAGCCCAGAGCGGTTGTCATCCAAGGTTATATAACTTTTTACAATAATGATAAGATTTTCAGTCGTAACCTCTGCATTATAAGTAAAATAAAATTTAAGATAATTTACTTTTACTTATTTGTAAGTTGTAATGTTTCAAGAATACGGTCCATATTTAAAGATAGAAAAATTCATTAAAACTCATTAATATCCACTTCAGGTAAAATGAGCCTGGCTGCCAACCACCCGGGGCTTTTCAACTGACTTCATTACAACTATAGCCTATACGTACTTCACAACTGCAGGCAGTTCGTTCCCACCAGATTGAACAAAGCTCGAAAGGTCAGGTTTACTAGAAGCAAGTAACGATTAAGTGGTATTAATGTGGCCGGGTGCGTAAATATTCATGATAGGCACGAATAAATCTGGATAGAAGACAGATTGGAACAGAAATCAAAAGTGTGGAAGAAGTCTATCTATTTCCCTGTCCTGATTCATTCAGACCAAACACTGGTACGTTTTGCGAAATGTGACTAAAACGGGGTATATTTTGCCATGTTTCCATGCGCATAGCGCAACCGGACCAAACACAGGTACGTGTTGCCAAACTTTACTAAAACGTGGTGCATTATGCCTGAGATCGAATGGCATTAAGCTTTTCACTAGACTAATGAAAATGTTATTCACTGCAATACTATATGTATATATATATATATATATATATATATATATATATATATTGGTGTGCAATAAAATTTATTGTTTTTGGGTTCTTTGGGAACAAATACAATTTAAAGGCAAACTTATGCTAAATAAATCCAAATTGGCGGATTGATATGACTGACACTGTATGGTACCTACAACCAATTTTTAATATATCTATATTTTAATAAAATAAGCCCTTTTATTTTGTGATGGTCCTGAAATTACGATTAGATATTAAATAGGATTATTCTATAGACAGTTCTAACAATCAAAGATTATAGCCCACAAAAGCTTTGTTTACAAGATACAAGTTACAGAATACAATGTGTTTAAATTCGCCAAATTTATATAATACCATTATTATATTTATAACATGTTAGTCTAATATTCATTGCATGTTTAAAACCATACCTATTACATTTGCAGTTTCTGTATAGTACTTTCATTAGCGCATGTGAAAGGCTTATTCTTCTAAGGCATAATGCACCACATTTTAGTAAAGTTTTGCAAAACGTACCTACGTTTGGTCTCGACCAATCAGGGCAGCGAAAATCGCCACCTAGTACGTGGACGGTCCTTATCTCTGTTGTTAAAGAAAATATCGAGAAATATTATATACAAAAGTTATAGGATTCGTGGACGTTCACATTCCTAAAATATCTTCTAGTGTATAGAGTGTTTAAAAAAAGCGGGGCGGCAGGAAAGTACTTTTTTTAAATAGCAATAAGTTAAGTGTAATTTATAAAAAAAAAATGTGAAAAAAACAACCTATCCAAAAATTCGTTAAAAAATCACTAGTTTAAAAGTACGCTGTTGCGCTTTTATAAACTTCAGAAATGTCGGAATCATTCTGTAAAAGAAAATTGGTTATAACTTATACAAGGCGTTTTTTACAGCGGTGCCAATATTGAAATTTTTGAAGTAGCAGAACTTAATTTTTTTAAATGGATCACTATGTATGTTATTCCGGAATACTGTACTGTATGTTATGCTCCATAAATTTACAATTACTACTAATATTCTAAAATAGGCCGTTTTTCCACAATCACATTTTATTAATTCGTGTTCATAATATTAATACAATTTTTCTTCCTAAAAAACGGACTAACGGAAATGGAAAATATGCTCATAAAAGAATGAACAAGACTTCGTTTTACAAACTAGATACATACAATACATAGTTATTTTAACAAGTGCTTAAAATGTCTTCCTTGTTGTTCTAAGCACTTCTCACCACGTTTACAAAACGAATCCTTAACTCTTCGAAGTATCACTGGTGTTACGGAAGCAAATGCATTGCGAATTTGAATTTTCATATTTTCTTTTGTTGGTGCCTCCCGATAAACGATTTCTTTTATGCACCCCCACAAATACAAATCTAGGGGAGTTACGTCCGGTGATCGGGCTGGCCAGTTTACTGCATGTACACGTCATATCCACCTACCAGGGAACAGTTGATTTAGCCATTTTGTAACAATTCTGAGTACAATGAGGCTGTTCTCCGTCTTGCTGAAGCCACATATGCTGGACAGTATTAGCCGGAACATTTTGTAAAAGACCAAATAATTTATTGTTCAGAAAATTATAACATATTTCTCCATTTAAATGATCGTCAAAAAGGTAGAGGACAATAAGATATTCATCTGAAATTCCGGCCCACACATTAATAGAGTACCTGTGTTGACTGTTTGCTGTTAACATAAAATATGGATTATGATCTCCATAATAATGAAAATTATGTTTATTTATGGTGCCGTTTTTATAGAAGGTGGCCTCATCAGAAAAAAACACCCCTTTTTCCAAAATCTGAACTTGTGTTGATTTTGTACCCACTGGCAAAAAAATTGTCTTCTGTTAAAATCTTCATCCGAAAGTTCTTGATGGAGTTGAATGTGGTACGGGTGAAACAAATGTATTCATGTTGCTCATTTTTTGAATTGATGTCCGACAGATTAAATTTTTGCTTAATGCTAATATGAGGATTTTCAACAATAGCTGTCATCACACGGGACTCATTTTCTTCATTGGTTTAGTTTTCGTTCTTTCTTGTTTTTCATATGAAACGTTCCCTGTTCTTCCCAACTGTTGTAAAAGTTTTCTGAATGACTCTTCTCTAGGATGTCTTTCTTTATTGGGATATCTAATTCTATAAACTATGCTAGCTAGCAACCAATTTCTATTACACTCCCCCAAAGTAAAAAACTAAACAACTAAAAAACTGAACATTTTTACCTGATAAATATTTAAAAAGATAAATATTTAATATTTAAATAGAAATATTTAAAAGATAAATATTTATCTTTAGTTTGTAAAACGAAATCTTGTTCATTCTTCCGTAAGCATGTTTCCCATTTCCGTTAGTCCGGTTTGTAGGAAGAAATATTTTAATAATATTGTAAACACGAATTAATAAAATGCAACTAAATTCACATTTTTAACGTTTGTTAATGGCCGTTTCAAATAAAACCTACAATTGTGGCAAATCGGTCCATTTCAGAATATTAGTTGTAATTACAAATTTATAGAGCATAACATACTGTATAACATTCCGGAATAAAACACATAGTGATCTAATTATTATTAATTTTATTTAGAATTACATCAGTTCCACATACATAAAGACAAAATTTACATCGATTGGGGCTTGAACCTTGGTGGCGCAGTTGGTTAGCGCGGTACTCTAGCAAAGTACAGGTCATAGGTTCAAATCCTACTCGAGGTAAACTTTTTATTTATGTATTTAATAAAATTAATAATAATTTTTAATTACATATTTACCTTTGAACTTATTCGTTCATAACAAAAACTTATAATAATTTACATAGATGATCTATTTAAAAAAATTAAGTTCTGCTACTTCAAAAATTTCAATATTGGCACCGCCGTAAAAAACGCCCTGTATAAGTTATTATTCCTACATTTCTGATGTTTATAAAAGCGCAACATCGTATTCTTACATTTAAACTAGTTGTTTTTTAACGACTTTTTGGATAGGTTTTTTTTCACCTTTTTTTGTAAATTACACATAACTTGGCAACACCGCAACAAACCTTACATTAACCCTGCTGTTCTTCTCGACAAGATTATACACTTGTATAACCTTCGGGTTATAATGACCCGAACTCCTGAAATATGTATTAAAACCAAAATAACAACAATTTTTATACCTTTATTAACTTTATTTCTCTAATGCAATGTTTCTTATATGAAACGTGAAACTTACAATAAATTCAACCAAATTTAAATAAAAAAAAGGAAACGAAATAAAAAATGTCTAATAATTGATATGATCCACTACTTCTTACAGTCGGGACAATAATAGGTCACGTGTTCTTTACACAAATATTTTTTACACTTAATGCAGGTCATATTAGTTTTGTTATCACATTTAGAAGGGCAAATTTGCAGCGTGCTCGTTTGTTTTTCTTGCTAGTTCCAGAAAGAGGTGCGGTAGAATTTTCCACTAATGGTTGTTGAATAGCTGTTACAATTGCAGCTGCTTGTTCATTACGGGGAAGATGTTTTCTGGACAAAATGTAAGGATTTACCAATTGTTTGCACAGTTGTTCCATTGAACAAAACATTTTTATTCCAGTCTGGATTTATTTCGTACCATAAGACGAAAGTATTACAGGCACTGGTGTCTAAAATGTTGTAAAATAAGATTATGGGCCATCGATATGTTTTTCGTTTGCATGTGTATGCACCGATTAGCTGATCTAATGTATCAACTGCTCCTTTGGTAGAATTATAATCAAGTATAATTTGAGGTTTTTTGTCTTCTCTGTCGCTTATTTGTTTCTGGTTATGAAACGTACTCATTAGAATGACCTTCTTGTATTTTTTTGGATTATAAGACACAACTGCGGTATCTTTAGTAAAATAAAATTTGGAACTATGCACAACGTTATTTACTTCCATGATAGGTAGCTCAGGCTTGCTTTTCCTGACAGTCCCTAACATAGTAAGATTTCTTTTGTGAAGCATTTGACCCAATTTATACGATGTAAAGAAATTGTCACAAGTTACGTTCTGACCTCTAAGTCAGAAAAGGTCTAAAACTACTCTCAGCCCCTGATCCTTCTCAGGTTTTCCCCCAGGTGGTTTTCCATATATACTTGAACTTCCAAAGCATAAGAACTTGCACTATCTCAAAGTGTCCATATTTTGATGCCATATTTTACTGGCTTGCTTGGTATATACTGCTTGAATGAACAACGACCTCTAAATGCAACCAGCTGCTCGTCCACAGTTACGTTTTGCCCAGGATTGTACAATTTTGGTAGTATTTCAGCCCATTTGTCCCAAAATTCTCTATAGGAGCCAACTTATCCCGTAGCCTTCTTTCTTGTCTTCTTTATTATCAAACCGTAACACGCGTGATATATAATAAAATCGTTTCAACGACATTGTTGCGCAAAAAAGAGGTCTGCATGTTCCTGCATTCCACAAACTTCTGGTAGATTCATCACGCGATCAGTAAACTCGTCCTAACAGTAACAAACCTACGTACACCTGCAACGTAATGTCATCTAATTCTTGCCACTTGTCACCGTACACTCTACGACCTTCGATGTTAGTCATTTTCAAAATTATATTTTCCAGAGGACTATTGAAAAATAGCTGAAATATAGATTTTACATCTTGGACTCGTGCATTGCTGTATCTAAAAGGAGCTGGAGCGACTTTTATGATATTTGAACTAGTTGCACACCCTGATTGAGGAAATGGATCTAACATCCAAGTTATGGCATTATCTTTAGATTGAATCGATTGAGCAGGTGGCATCAATTGCGTAGGATTTGTCCGTCCAGCATCGACTAAAAAATCAGCGCCTGACTGTTCATAATCACTATCTTCACTGATATGATTTTCCTCTTCAGAAGCTTCTTCGTCAATAATGTCACTCAAATTATCAGTAAGTTTTTCTAAGTCTTCACCACTAAGATATTTTTTGCCATTATTGTTATTTCAGCACTTTAGAACAACTAGTAGTACGTACAACAAACCGCACTTTACTCTGCAACGTAACAAACAAAACTGTCGGTTGCATACTACGATATGATATTTATACCTGCTGCAAGTTGCAAGTCTGTTCCTGTTTCGACTTGCACACGCGACTACAGACCTGCCGAAAATGCTGTAGTAACTCGCATAGGAAGGTACATTTGAACAAGCATGTGATGATATGCATATTATCTATCCTGAAATTTCAATATAAAATAATTGGAAATGCAAATTTATACGTCTTACTAATGTATTACAGACTCGGGTCATAATGACTCGAGGAACATCAATGTAACAATCATGTTTAAAAAAATAAGGAAAAAAAATGTATTAAAACATCCATTCTTTTATGGATTAGAAACAAAGTCATTAACTACGAAGTTTAGATATTAATAAACAAAGAAGTTATCTAAGCAACAATTTGATTTCGGGTCATATAGACCCGAAGGTAACAGCAGGGTTAAGATACTGTACTATACGTAGTTATGCTGAATTCAATTCTGTAAAAAAATGGGCTTGCCATTAAAAAAAATACCTTTCTGCCGCCCCGCTTTTTTGAAACACTCTGTATACTAGAAAATATTTTAGGAATGTGGAACTCGACGAATCCTATAACTTTTGTATATAATATTTCTTTGTTTCCTTTAACAACAGAGATATGGACCGTCCACGTACTAAGTGACCACCCGGTATAATTTTACGTGTTGCTTAAATGCTACCGGGGAGCCTCTTATAACAACTTATTATACGTTTTTTTTATGAACGAATAAGTTCAAAGGTAAATATGCCATTAAAAATTATTATTAATTTTATTAAATACATAATAGTTTGCCTGTAGATTCGAACCTACGTCCTGTACTTTGCAAGTACAGGTCGTAGGTTCGAATCCTCGAGGCAAACTTTATTTATGTATTTAATAAAATTAATAATAGTTCTTATAACAACGGTTGAGTAAAAGTGTGAAGGCATGGACGGGTGTACCTATATATGGAGAAAACGTGCGAAAATGCACCGAAGTATATTCGCGGGTAAAAATGGGTAATTCTGATTTACTAATTATAGGAAATTCTTTGTGAGGATTTCTGGTTTCTGTAAAATCGGTTGTCCAAACATTTTTTTCAGTTTCATACTAAAAAACATTCTATAGTTATGTTGGGCTAATAACACGTTGTTGAATGAAATTGTAATGTTCCAATTATGTAAATCAGCATTAACAAATTTAGCAGCGCTTGGTTACAGTTACAACTTTAGAGAATGCTAGTAGTAGGTAAATAGTGTAAAAATATATCTTAACATTTTACGCCTCATTTTATTATTATTAACATTTAATCTTATATAATAAAACAATTAAAGTCGTAAAATATTTATTATGCACTTGTTAGTATGATTAGATTGATAGTTTTCTGACTACCCTTTTCCTGTATGTGAGACTTTCGTGACAACGCCTATCAATAGTTTTATATTTTAAAACAAAATCATTAATGGACACTAAGAACCATTAAAATAGTATAGATATTATAATCAATCAGAAGGTATACGGATTCATTATCTACATTTTTAATTACACCTAATTTGAAAGAATAGTTGTAGTCCATGGTCAATTTAGTGCGATTATTACTTTTAGGGGCAATTACTAAATCGTTGAAGCGCCTTCCGATGTATCAAAAAAGGCCCACTTTAAGAACAGGTGTGGTGTAAGAAAATATTTTACGTTACAAAGCGATACTGCTTTCAGTTACGACAAACAATAACGAACACTTGCTAGAAAGAATTACATTTACTGCCATATAAATTTGATTGGTCTGTGTACGTTCGTATCATCAACATTTTTGATGTTGCTAACATAGAAATAACGTAGTACTTACATATCGTATAGTATGTTCCAACATGTTACCTCATACCCTTATCCCGTTGTTTTAACTTGCACGTTGCATTGAACAAAGTGGTTTATAACAGTAGTAAGTTCAGATTCATTAACTTATATGCAAAGTAGTGATTCAAACTACATTACGGTTTTGTCTAATACTAACTTTAGGTAGATAGTTTTAATTATTACTACACCAAACAGTAATTAACTAAAGACAACGTACACGTCAAAGAGAATAACAGTATACATATTAACACAAAGTGTAGGGAAGTATAAAGTTGCAAAACACAATGGTTTATACGTATCTACAATTAAAATTAAGGTAAAACAGTCATATAAGTCATATTAGGCATAAAGTGTCGGAGGGTAACAAAATCAAAAGCAAAGTTTTGATAACATTGACAGTAATGTTTGGTTTAAGTTTGTAAGCTTTAATTGTAGGTGCGAACGCGTATAAATTATAAACCCATTAGGTTTCTGAGGATTGGGAATTACGGTGGTTTATGTTCAGGGTAAAACTATCTATACATAGAAGGGTGTGGAAAATACCAGTTTAATAATATGAAAATAAAATTGCATTGAAGAGGTAACGTAGGTAGTAATTGCAACTTTGATCAAAAAATGAAATCGTGACGAATAAAAATGCATGAAAAGATGTGTAGCGCTAGAACTCTGCTGATATAATTTTTTCGCGCACTTCTATTTACCATACAGTGCGCTCAGAAAGTAACGGATAAATTATTTTCGAAATCGTTAATTTGTGGTGAAAATCCTGCGACACGCGATTTTTTATTTTGATTCCGGACTTTATGCTGTGTTGCACATGTAGATGGCGCTGCGTACTTTCCGGATATGACGTCAAAGTTCATATCTTTAAATGGCAACCCTGTATGTTCTTCGCGGAAATCGATGCAACTCTTTCTCCTGAGTTCAAAGATGCCCTATTTATTGGGATTATTTGAAACAGTATGCGCGATATTAGTTATTAAATGTGGCATAGTCCGAAAAGTCATAATGGGGATAGTAAAAAGAATAGGCGCCACCCTGCTGTAGGTTGGTGTTATCATACGCGAACATAAGAGTAGAGCACTTATACACAGGGAATACTCTGTGACGCTGGCCAGCCATGAATAATCTTAACACGTTGAAGGACACCCGCGGCATATGCCGCAACGGCCTTATATTAAAAATGGGCATAAATAATACACATCAATATTTTTGTTGCTTTTTAACTTAGAAAAATGATATCTGAATCAGGTATTTTCTTAAAAACTGTTTCTTGACCTATATCAAAAAAATGGGTGCGTCATATGACGTCGTGTCACATTAAATACAAACATGTGTCCAGCATATCCTTGACGTGATATGCCGAATCTTTTGGTTTTTAAATAAAACAACAATTGGACGGCTGTTATTTTTATTTATTAACGCTAAATCAATATAGAAGAATTACTTATTTATGCCATATCTCAAAAGACTTACTAACACACATTGGTGGATTACCAATAAAACTTTTGCATTGCCAAGGTGTTTCCTTTTGTTTGACTTCTAAAGAATATTGACGACATCTTTTATAAAATTTTCCCTTTCGCTTTGAATTTTCTGGAGTTGGGATAGCTTCTAAAATATGATTTTCTTTGTCATCTCGTCTCGAAGCTTTCTTTTTAGTTTTTACTGGCACCGTCACTACAAATTCCCGTTTCTTGCTCGCTTTTCGTAACAATTCTCTTACCAGTTCTTCCCGAAATGACCAAACCTTGGTTTTTTCTCCAACTTGTAATTATAGATGTAAAACGCATTCAACGTAGCAATGTCAAGAAGATGAAATATTATATTTTTGTACCATCGGACAGTTTTTTTAGTACAGGAATAGTAACTAAACACTTGGTTTAATTTATCAATTCCAGACATGTACCCATTATATTTGACTACTTCTAATGGTTTTGAAGACTTTTCTCATACTTTCTGCTTCCACCATCTGTGGCTTATACGCAGTTGAAATGGTTAACATCACGTTTATACAAATATCATTGGATCGGCTCCAAACATTCTCACCACGTTTCAATTTAGCTGCTATTACATCTTTGGGATTTCCAGGTCTATTTCTCGTTAGAGTGCCCGTCGAATGTGTTTTGTTAGTCAATAGTTTATTAGATACGTTGATACTATTGTAAAAATTATCCATATAGATATGGTGATCTTTGTTCAAATATGGTTCCTTTAAACGCAAAACTATTTAATCTATATTAGAATACCTTGTATCATCACGATTTGTTTTTTCTTTATAAATTTCTACATTAAGAATATACCGTCCCTAGAGCAGAGCTCGTAAAATTCTATACCGTGTCAATTTTTTTTATTTTTCATATATACGCGAAATTTAAGTCTTCCTCTAACAGAGGCGATTCATCCAAAGATAAGGCTACATATTTGCGTTTGTTTGTTTATTTTTAAAAGTACGGATAACGTTCATCTAATATACGAGGAACGTAAATTTTAGGACTGAATTATTTTCAGTGAAAGTTCATTGTAGTAATGGTTCTAAAGTCAACTTACAGGTTGAGCCAAACATTAATGTGAATAATGTGTTGGCTAAAGCACTGGATGTGAATAGTTTTGATGGTTCAAAACCGCGACCATACCGGCACCATGTACGTTGCCTGCTTGTACGGATTCATGTTCCTCACAATCTGTAACATAATGAGATCTGAAAAATATTTTGTCGAGCAATTAACTAGTATTAATGAAAAAGTAGTGCACTATTATTCTTTATTGTTATACAGTGACCGGAAAAGAGTTTGCAACAAATGGAAAAATATTTTATTATTAAGATTTCAAAAAGAATGTTACTTGGGATCGATTCGGCATAACCAATAACAAACAATTACTTTGACATGTCACTTGACTACCGTCATGGCGACAATTTTCAAAAATTCTCCTTAAATATGTAAAATGTTTTAAAGAGAGAAGTTGTTCAGAATCCGATGGCTACCCAGATCTACCTAACCTAAACAGGGAAAGGGCAACCGAAAAAGAAGAACCTAAATACACAGCGTTAATACCATATATACCAGGTATCTCAGACAGAATACGAAGGACAGGCAGCAAATACAAGATACGCACTGCCTTCAAATCGACAAGAACGCTCAGGTCCAGAATTACAAGAATTGTTTATATAACCTACCATGCGAATGAGGCAGAGGTCACGCCTTATTGTATCACTTTAGGTATATAGTGTAAAGTTTGAGATTCACTGGTTTAGAGAAATGAAATGTGAGAAATTAAGTTAAAAATTGTAATACGTTCAGTGTTAGGTTCTGCCAGAAGGGTTGGAGAAAGAGTAACCCTAAAACGATGAATGCAAGGTAAATTCACTTATTTCTCATTACTATATTAGCGCTCCAGTTTGGTGTTTACGAACATTCTAACCGATTACGAAACAAGCAAGTGCCTAAACAATAATACGACCACACGACGTAAACATTTGTTGTAAGTCATATTACAACTTACTACCTCTCATTGACTTAGTGAGCGATAGTCAAACTAACGCGCCAAATTTGTATAACAAGATAAACTCTAATTTTCCCAATAACTATCAGTTATATTTCTTTATTTCGAGCCTTCGGTTAAAATATATTTGGTTGTTCAATAAACCCATCCTTGGTCAATTTAGCCTTGGAAAAACATTTAATCATCCAGTTGACGTTTTGTAACGTCTTTGTACCTGACACACAAATCAGTTTGTTTTATTTATATCTCGTAGTCATTTTAAATATTGCGACTTTGAAATAGCATTTGTTAAAAAAAAAATCCGTCCAAGTTTGATCAACGTGCGCTCATTCAATTTTTGTGTGCTGATGGTTTGCAACAAACCCAAATCCGTTTCCGATTACAGACAGTTTATAAAGAAGCATCTTTTGCCCATCCAACTGTAAAGCAATGGTTCCGAAAATTTAGATATGGTAAAGAACGAACAAAAGATGCGACGCGACTAGATGCAGTATGCACTGCACCAACAGACACCAATATAGCGCGTGTGGACGGTTTTATTAAAGAATATCGTCGAATTGCTATTAGAGCAGTGTCACAAAATATTGATGTGAATGTAGGATCCCTCCACAGTATCGTACAGAAACTGGGTTACAGAAAAGTTTGTGTGCAATGGGTTCCTCGTCTTTTGTCTGAGGACCAAAAATGTTTGTGGATAGGTTTGTTTCAGCAACACCTTACGGAGTACAACGAAAATGGTTATTGGTGACGAAACTTGGTGCTATTATTTTGAACCATCCAGAAAGTTATCATTGATGCAATGGAAATATTCAGTCACCACCACCAGAAAAGTTTAAGGCACAACCTTGTACAGGCAAGGTGATACCAATATTTTTGACAACAAAGGATCATTGCTGCTTCATCCAGTAATAAGACGAAAACGTCCTGGAAAACTTTCCAATGGTATCATTTTGCTTCACGACAACGCGGTCCTCATGTTTCAAACGTAGTGAAAGAAAATTTGCAAAGAAAAAAAAATGGCGAGCTTTAGAACATCCATCCTGCAGCCCAGATTTATCGCTTTGCGATTTCCATAGCTTTGGCCCTCTGAAAAAGGTATTGAGAGGTAGACGCTTTGAATCGGACGCTGAAATACAAAACGCCATCAAGGAGCCACGAGAATTTTGCGAGGTAAAATCGGTTGATGAAGCAGGGGATATACGGCTTAATTGTGGAGGTGATTATTTGTAAATTTATTTCCGAATATATTTATTATGGACCAAAGATGAGTTTCAATTGAACAACCCTAGTAATTTTATACACTGTAGTTAACGTTCCACTTTAACCACAGTGTAGATAATATTACATAGATAAAATCGGTAAAGATTGTTACAGTGATAGACTGCCTGAGACCAGTTAAAACCTTACCGTTCGTTTTACTACACCATTTTTTGCTTTTTTTTTAATTCTCTGATTGAGTTAAAAAAGCAAAATCATAGAGTAGTCGAGGTTTCTATAGATATAAATGTATTGGCGGTGCATAGTTATTCTTACTTACTGTTCAAGGCCGGTAAATAGTCACTTACACGTCAAGTTTGCTTTCAACAACCGCAGAAACCAATTATGAACGGAAAAGGCAACCTACTGATGTGAACGTACGCATCCATGGTAAATTGATAAGCACGAGTTGGCATTAAGTATGTTTTTTAATACTCTGCAACTATAGCCTGTCCAACCCTCCAAATTCAGTATGGGTTCTTATGGAGTAACTCTCTCTTTTACTATCTTTAGTCATTTCTAAATAACGGTATCCTTGTCCTTCATAGCGATACAGTCAAACGTAAAATCTAATTTAATAACAAATCGATATTTATCGAATTAAGCTGAATCCATTTATTGAAAATCGTTCTTTTCAGAACCCCTACATCTCATTCACGCGTCTCGTCTTATAAGGTAATGATGAATCAATTCTACAATTGTATGATTGAAGTTATTTTGTAGAATTTTGTATCATATGGAGATGGAAGCTAAATGTGGTCCTACAAAAATAAAACGACATAGTGTAATACACTTCAGCCGTAAGGAGAAATTCCACATTATGAATGTACATAATTATTTCTTGGTCACAATGCACGTTAGTGCAGCTGTTGCAGAAGCGAGCAAAGCTTTCTTAAACTTAAAAAAAGGTATACCTTCTTGATATCGCTAAGAGCACCGGTTTCCGATAAAAATTCACACAAAGATCATGAAGCATGCAAATTATTTAAAAGTACAATAATAAGAATAATTCAAGAAGCCGGTTTATTGAAAAAAATAAAGAAGAATGAAGTTTTTCAAGAGCAATAGTTATTGAAGAAAATACAAAAACAATAATTAACAATATGAAGAACCAGGTTAAACAATTAAATTGCACTATTATCAACCAAAAGCTAAATAAAAATTAAAAAAATAAAAGTATGTTATTTAAATTTTGTTTTAACAAGTGCAATTGATGGACTTTTCTGGAAGGTATTTAATTTGCAAATTCAACAAACGTAAAAAAGTTCAAAAATTTTCCTGCATGCACAAGTTAATTCTTTTTAAAAAATTACATTGTACTCTGGACTTCAGGACTATTCTTCAATAAATTGGCTTCATGAAGTATTCTTGCATATTAACTGGGGATGCATAAACTTTTGAATTCAAGGCAGTTCTCGCGTCACCTCCTCTTCCAATCCAGCGCAGTGGATATACCACATTTAAATGTTGTCTTAGATTTAAAGTAAAATGAGGAGGTGCGCCATCACGCATAAGCCAACGGTCAGCACGAAGGAGTAAGGGTAAATCTTCCAATATTAAAAGCGTCTACAATTCCAGTCCAGATATTTACTTGAAATTTATGCTGATAATAAAATACTCTCGTTTCATGAGGGTTTTCAACAGCTTGTTCATTATGAACAAACACCGCATCTAGTAAAAGTAGCTTCGTCCGTGAAAAAAATTTTACAATTATCAGGATCCGTGGAAAATATCTCTTGAAGTTTTCGAATATGAAAGGGGTGCAATAATTTTTCTTGAAAAACTCTATGAACTGATGATGTCGAAATTCCCAATTGCAATCCTACACGTCGTGTGCTGGTCTTTGGATTTATTTCAACAGCGTCCAAAATGTCTTCTTCTATTTCCATCGTCCTTATGGTTCTTCTGCGTCAAGAATTTACACGGCTTGGTTGAAACTTGCCATTTTCGCGGAGACATCTTTCGATATTAGCAAAAGTGTGCCGATTTGGAGTTCTACGGATAGGATATTTTTCCATATAAATTCGTACACTTCTTCGACCGTTGCAATGGCAAACTCCATAGACTAAAAGCATATCCACCATTTCAGAATTAGTAAAACTGTGAGCAATAATTATGGATCTTTATCAACGGAAAAGCGAAATAAAAAGGCTAAGGTTTGATAAATAAATTCGACTGTAGATATGGTAACTAAAAAGCAAAGGCGACTAAAGTTTTTTACCTAAGTGAAAGCGCTTGCGCAAATGTGCAATGCATTAGAAAATATTTTTTCCTGGCTAAACCGTTCGTCTTATCCAAATTTTTTGGAGAAACAAAAGATGTAAAATTAATTGAAATGAATTAAAACTACTTGTTATTGCGGAAAAAGAATAGGATAGTCAAACAAGTTATTTTGATACTTTTGAATAATTTGCATGCATCATAAGCCTTAGATACGTTTTTCTCGAAAATCGGCGCTCTTAACGATGTCAAGAAGTTATACCTTTTTAAACAGGAAAGGTAGGGAAAACTAGTATTCCGTACTAAAAGGGCCTACAGTGTAGCACAAAAAAGTTGTAGCGGTTTAAACATGTCCAAATGGTCACTTGTAGCGCCCTCTATGAAATACACCGAAATCGATGATAAATGACAAGCTACTAATTATTACTGAATAATACCTATCTGCCATTTGTTCACGGCTAACTTGTAATAATAGAAATTGTTAAAAAAATCTCTTTCTGTTATTAAACTGAGAATATAATTCTCATGTCATAGGGTACATGTTTGATTACTTTCATTGGTTAAAATACAAAAACAAAATCGCAGACTAGGCTATCAAATCGGTGATAGTTTTATCACCGCATGTTGACTGTCACACGATTTTAATGAATAAAATAGTTTACTGTTAAAGAGACAAAAAGTTTCAAAGAAATAAATAATTGTATTGATTATCTTGCAACTGTAATATTTACTATCAAAGTGACAGATCGTTTAAAATTGTAAACTTTAAAAAATATATTTTCTATTCACGTTCATTATATTCTCTTACCAAATATAACACGTGTTATGATTAATAATCGATGATACCACTCGTTAAAACCTGTAGAAAATTGAAGGAATGCTTCGCACTCGTCCAATTTTCATCGATTTAACTCTAGCTGTCACCGATGATAATCATAACACAACTAGTGTTGTCCCCGAAAATATCTTAGAAATTAGGGACTGCCTAATAAAAATGAAAGAACATAAAGTGTGTTTTCGTTTTTTAAAATAAAATACAGGGTGATTCATTTGAAATAAATGACAAAATCATGTGTTAGAGTTTTGAAATGCTCTATATTCAATTGGTGCAATAATAAAGGAATAGCACTTTCTCGTAATACTGTACCAAAGTCAAGAAGTTATGCCTGGAAAAAAATATTGTTAGGTTGTTCTGTCTACGGTACACAGGGCGTTGAAATTAGAATGATTTTCGTGTACAATTGACCATAACTTTTGAAATACCCTGTATAACGTAATGACACCCTATAATGGAAGTATGGGGGAGATGAGCTTAATCTAAATTTGAAATAATATATAAGGTGTCCTATTTAAAAAAAAGTATGTTTGGTCCACCCTGGTAATATGTAACACCATGTAAATACGACAATAATTTTATAATGTGAAGTTGCATATAATTTTTGTAAATAAGTTTTTTTGATATCTCCTTTAATAACGGATATATCGTACTTGGACGCACTAATGCCGCACCCTGTATATACAGGGTGCCCACAAACCCTTTTCACAAAAGAAAACTGCAGATTCTAGAGCTGATTTTATGTCGATTTAACGTAAATTACCTTAATACAAAAATAGTTCCTAAGAGAGCTGGAGCTCTTGGAATATGGCGCCCTAACATTGGTTTAATTACAAATGGTTTCCCTTTAAATGATAGCGTTCTGTACATTTATTTAGTGGAATATGCCCAATCGTATGGCGTGAATATGATTTTCTAGTTGTACCCATAAGCGACTCGTTTGGGCGGGGCATTGGACATTATTATTCATAAGTTTTTTGTTTTTCAAAATTTCGCAATTTTAATATAAAATTTACAGCATTTCGATTTTTTCATAAAAGAATGATACTCTTGTCTGAAGTCGCTACGGCGCACCGTTTTCGAAATAAATTGATTTGAACTTTTCATGTGTTAATCATACTTTCATAAAATTTACCAACGAATTCATTTACAATTATGAAAGATAGCTATGAAAACTAAATAAGATAAAAATTGCGTGAACGTCAAACTGCTCTCATGTCATAAATTAATTTTGCTTTAGAAAGTGAGAAGTAAACTCTAGTAAAAGATAATCGCTTTTAATACAACAAAATGTTGCTAACACAAATAATACTAAAAAAATTCAAAATGACAACTGAAAGTATGAATCACAAAACCGAATCTACAAAAGATGCTCCACATGACGACCATCCGTTTTATGTACAAATTTATTCGTTCATGTAAAGATTGCCGAATTTTTGCAAAAATTCCCCTATTGTTCCTAAATTCGTGGCAGACATCCTGAATTCTTCTCCAAAGCTGATCGCGTTTCTATTGGTTGGGAATAAACCATTGATTTTAGATATCCCCAAACACAAAGATCGCAAGGATTTAAATCTGGAAACCTTGTTGGCCAAGCAACCGGACCGCCTCTTCCGATCCATCGCTTTCGGTAATTGTTACCTAAAAAAGTACGAACAGTTCTGCTATAGTGAGCCGGACAACCATCATATAAAAACCGCAAGTTCCGCCGAATATTCTGATTAATATCAACTAATAAATCCGGTAAAGTATTTTGTAGAAAGTTGAGATATTATTCGCCGTTTAAACGATTAGGCAATTCTACAGGTCCAAGCAAATTATCACCAAGAACACCTATCCATACATTAATGGTAAACCTTTCCTGATGTTTACTTTCGCTTATCGCATGAGGATTTTCATCAACAGAGGAGTAATAGTGTGCATTGTGCATATTAAAAATTTCACCTTTTGTAAAAGCGGCTTCATCACAAAACAAAATTTTAGAAAAATAATATTGGTCTTGATTCTCTTTATTTTGCATTTAATTGTAAAAATCAACACGAGCAGTAAAATCACCTGCTTGGAAGGCCTGGACTTTATTGAAATGAAAAGGATACAAGTCTTCCTTATGTAGAATGTTCCACATAGAAGATTTTGACACATTGGGAAACATTGCAGCCAACATTCTAACGCTTATTTCGGGATTGTACTAAATTTCCACTAAATCCTGATATTCTCCCACTACATCAGCATGTCTTTCCGTTTCATTACCTTTGGGAATTACCGATCCTGTTTCCCCAATTCTTTGATGAAGAATCGTAAATGATTTAGGAGCAGAATGTCTTCTACCCGGAAGTTTATCTGCATATCTACGTGCTGCTGCCCGAGCGTTGCATTGCACTTCGCCGTACACTAAATACATATCGGCATATTCTTCGGTACTAAACGAACCCATTGTATTCAACTTTTTGTATTTACGGTAATGTAACTAAACAATAAAAAATCTTTCACTTAAAACTTATTCGACACTTTAACCTCAACTAGTATCTGTAATACCAATTATTTTGACGTTCACGGAATTGTTATTTTGTTTGTTGTCCATAGCTATCTTTCATAATTTTTAATGAATCCGTTAGTTAATTTTATAAAAGATTGATTAACACATGAAAAGCTCAAATCGATTTATTTCGAAAACGGTGCGCCGTAGCGACTTCAGACAAGAGCATCATTCTTTTATGAAAAAATCGAAATCTTTAAATATTATGTTAAAATTGCGAAATTTTGAAAAACACAAAACTTATAAATAACAATGTCCAATGCCCCACACAAACTAGCCGCTTAGGAGTACAACTAAAAAATCATATTCACGCCATACGATTGGGCATATTCCACTAAATAAATGTGCAGAACGCTATCATTTAGAGGGAAACCATTTTGAAGATATTTGAATTAAATCAATGTTAGGGCGCCGTCGTCCAAGAGCTCCAGGTCTCTTAGGAAGTATTTTTATATTATCGATATCGGCAACGGTTGATTCCGAAGTGAATAACAGTAATTTTATCAAATAATGATAATTTTCAAACTCATTTTACACAAAAACCGTTGCCGATATCGACTTACGCAAAGACGACATTTTTTACATAAAACTGTCCAAAATTTATGAATTTGTTAAAAAAAATTGCGAAATAGTCATACAAAATTTTTTAGGGACTTGATACCCTTTCAATCCCCCTGAAAAGGACGCCTATGATTCGAATAACGAAAAATGGCCTAGCTCATGTTACTCGGCGTGAAAAGTTATGTATGTTCCCTTAATTTCATCTCTTTATCTTTTATCGTTTTTGAAATAATTGAATAAAATCAGTTTCATTCGAACCGTTTCAAGGGCCTGTAACTTTTTAAGGGTGCGTTTTAGGGCACATGTTTATAGGAACATTTTGTCTTATTTTAGTGAGTGCTACATGCAGTAGAAATTCGGAACCCTATTTCAGAAACACCCTGTATATATATATATATATATATATATATATATATATATATATATATATATATATATATATATACAGGGTGAATCTTATCTAATCCGCCAAAATTAAAGGAGTACTAGAACTCATCATTCTAAGCAAAAAAGTTCATATGAGGTAGGTCCGGAAATGCTTTGTTTCCGAGATACAGGATGTCAAATAACTTCATGAAATTTTTTATATGGGCGTTCTTTGGGATGACAAATTCAAATCTTTTCTGCTAAAAAAAGTGAAGTTGCTAGGCCAGACACATAAGTAAACAAGTAAGTTACTTAGTAACAATTAAGAATCCCTATTGATAAACCTGTCAAAAGAATACCCTCCGAAAATGTGTATGCATCATGAGTTTTAAATGCGTTTCTCTCGGAAAGGGTTGCTCCTAGCGACTTCACTAAGATATACCTTTTTTTAGCAGAAAAGATAGGAAGATCGATTTTTCTAGTCCAAAATGGTATACAGTGTAGCACAAAAAAATTGCGACGATTTAAAGGGGTCGAAATGGTTGCCGCTGGCGCCCCCTAGAAACCACAACTAAATGGACCACAAATTTAAATTTGTCATCCCAAAAACCACCGCATACGAAATTTTATGAAATTATTTCGAAACAGTCGAAAGATATTGAAGAAAACGCGATTTCTTTTTTCAACTTTGACACCCTGTATCTCGGAAACGAAGCATTTCCAGACCCATGTACATATGAACTTTTTTGCTTAGAATGATGAGTTCTAGTACTCCTTTAATTATGACGGATTAGATAAGATTCACCTGTTATATATATATATATATATATATATATATATATATATATATATATATATATATATATATACATATTTTCAATATGATAATGATTGTTACAAACTTACGGATGTGCAATCAGATCCCCTATCTCTGCCATTATCTCTAATTTTTTGTTCTGTGCCTCCCTTTTGTCTTAGATATGTTGACAATATTTTAAGTGCTCCAATGGATAAATTTCAAGCAGTATCAAATGCCTTTAATACTTTTATCAATAAGCTAAAATTTTTGGAGAGTGAAAAAGATAATTTAATATAATTGATATTGCCTTATATTTAATAAGATTGATATTGTTGGCAATATTATAAATAAGTGTCTAAAACTCAAAATCCAATATGTCGACCAAAACATATTAAAAATATTGTTCCTGTCTTTATTATGTATCGGAAAACCTTCATCTTAAACATATTCAAACAAATATCCAAAATTCTAGTAAAAATTTTTTATATTTACCTATGTCCTTTCATAACTATAAATGTTTGATACATAAATCATTAAAAAGTTTTAATTTAATTCTAGTATATGTAATTGAAAATAAAATTATCTAAAGATTAAATGATAAACAGCTTTTATCGAATGTGATTTCTGCAATTTGGTTTACATTGGAACGTCTTTAAAACCATTAAAAAACAGGATTACACAGGATAAATCTGATAAAGATGTTAAACCAAACAGAACTGCTTTATCAAAAGATTTTAATGGAACCAATCATATTTATCGATATAATAATGCCAACATATTACAAACAAAATAAGATTTTGAGAAACGTTTAGTATTACAAATGTTATTTATTAAAATTGATGATAAAGTTGTATGCAACAATAAAAACGACGTTATATAATGTTATAACTACATTGTAGATAATGGTTAATTTATTACTTACCTTGTCTAATAATTTGTCAAGTTTGCCATATCTATTTTGTTAATTTACGAGTAGTTGTAATATCCACCACTGATAACTTGAACCGAAGGTATTGGTATTTAAAGTTAACATTTTTATATTTGAAGAAGTTATACGTACCAACAATTGCTTATCAAGTATATACATATCCACACTATACCGGATGCCCACGAGACCACTTTCCGGCTGCCATTTTTTTATTTATCTATCGATTGAAATGAAACTTGGCACGGTTGTTACTCTAACCAAACGTCATTTTTAGGAATTTTTGACCAGCATTTGCGACTTCCGGTTTCACCGGAAATGACCTTCACTTTTTATTTTTAAACGACACCCCCTGTATATTTTTAGTTTTTCGGATTCTGGAGGTCATTTTACGGCCGATGGTAAATTTAAAAGTTTGACAGGTAATAATAAAGGTTGTTGTTTATTAACATAAATCTTATATTAAACATAAAATTCAATTTTAAAATTACATTTGGAAAAAAATCGATTTAAATATTACGCAATCGGCCGTAAAATGACCTCCAGAATCCGAAAAACTAAAAATATACAGGGATGCCATTTAAAAATCAAAAGTTAAGGTCATTTCGGTGAAACCGAAGTCAAATGCTTGTCAAAATTCCTAAAATGACGTTTGGTTAGAGTAACAACCTGCCAAGTTTCATTTAAATCGATAGATAAATAAAAAATGGCAGCCGGAAAGTGATCTCGTGGGCATCCGGTATATACATATATATATATATATATATATATATATATATATAGACATACATATATATATATATATATATATATATATGTATATATATACATACAGATTTTACGAAAGGATAAACCACAAGATGCCTTCCGTAGGTTCCAATAGTTTTATATATCTAGTTTAGATTAGATAAACAAAACTACTATAACCTAACGTAATTAGATTAGATAAAAAAAACTACTGGAACCTAACAAAAAAAAATGTGTTGGCCGGGAATCGAACCCGGACCGACCGACAGCGCGACAGGTGACCATTACCACAAGCCCAAACGTGCTCTACTAGTTATTTATTTTAAACCGAATTGACACGACCAATGAAACGCATTTTGTGATTTAGCAGCTTCTCAGATTTTCTACCTTTAGTAGCCGAATGATTTATTACTTCTGAATAAAGTATTCTATAGGAAAGATTTAGTGGATTTAATTCATTGCCGTTTCTAACGCATTTTGAATATACTAGTATCCACAAACCAAATATGGACTCATAATTATTTTTTACCACTTTTTGACTTTTACTGGTGCGGATAGCTGCAATTACTATTGAAACGTTTAAATCTTGCATATTAGCTTTTAGATACACGACTGCTGCCCAAAGGGTAAATATTTTAATTATGGACTAAAGTTTTCATTCATAATGTTACAAACTGTTTTGATCGGTACATTTTACTCTTTGGCCCCATCAGTTTTATAAGTTTGTTATTAACAATAAGAAATATCTATAACATACATAAGTTTGTCCAAACAAAAATTATAATTTCAAATCTTTTTATGTAATATTTAACCTTTTATGTAATATTTAAAACGGTAAACGGTTTGACAAATAGTTTCTTAAATGCATAAAAAATTAAAGCCTTTAAATCAATAGAACGACAAAATTTAAAGAAGTAACTGATTTTATTGTACATGGCCGTCACGTGTATGCCTAAACGTGACGATACTCTGTAAGCATGAAACATGTATTTCTATTCCACTATCAAAAATAATTTCAGTATATAGTAAAGTACTTACGTCTATAGCATTTACTTTCTTCGCTAACCGTACATAATTTATTTAAATAGATTTATTAGTTGTGTGTTAGCTCTTTGCCACAATTGCTATTCTCAAACCATTAATAGTTTGTCGGAATAAAAAAAATAGTATGTAATAATCAAAATCACAGCATGAAGGGATGTGAGTTTAATCTTATGTTTCACTAGCTATAGTATTAAACATACCCGTATGTATAAAATATGAAAACGCACGTAAAGCCTCCTATAATAATTACGCCAACGATAAATCTTGTTAGATTTAGTAACGATTAATAACTGGATCTTCGGTACATTGAATATTAATAAACTGTCTTTAAAATGACATTACGGTACAACCTTTACGCGATATTAGAATTCATTTTGATATGCAAAGTTCAGATGGCGCATAAAGCGTGTAGAATGCTTTTCGGATCCTTGCCTTAATATTATGCGGATTATGTTGCTCTTACTAAGAACTCATTTAACAACATTTCGGAAAAGTGATATTTGGCATCTTCAGGTAACTAACTGTCTTGTTCTACTTCTTGTCATTTCAGTTAAACTGATGATTTCTTTTCCTGTTTCCTTTCTTTCCTTTCTTCTTCTTCGACGACTTAACTGCCAGTTCTGTTTGCTCAAGTGCTGTTTGTTAAAGATTTTTTTATTAGTATTAGTTTCCACGTGTCATCTGGTGGACTGAAGTTATTAGACGGCTTTTACATATCTAAATAAAATTTACTTTTAGTATTTTTTAATGTTTATGTGTTAAAAAGCTATACGTTTGGGAACACAATAGGGTTTTTAACTTTACTAACTGATAATTTCCATAAGAGACATTCCTATAAGAAAATGTTGTATTTACAACGTAATTTGGAAGTATAAACTATTGGGCCTGCTACTGATCCATAATTTGCTTGTAAGAATATTTTGGCATTTTAGCACATTTCGTACCATATCGTATATGTAACGTACCGTTCTAATTGTGTAAATGAGTATTTATGTACGAGAATTTCTTCCTGTTTTAGTATATTTGGCGAAGCGTGACCCCTGTCACGCCACATTTTCTACGTGTCGTACAATATCATTAAAGATGTTATTTAAACCGAAACTAAAAGTATTGAAATATTTAAAGAATTCTTTTAGATATAAAAATACAAAGGCTAAAAATTATAAGCACATCAGTGGTCGTTCTCGTTTGCTGCCGGCTAATAAAAATGCGAAACCGTAGCGCTTAAATTTAAAGGAATAGATTCATTTACATTAGAACATAGATTAATCTATTAAATAAGATTTCATTCAGAAAAGTTATATTCAGTGCACAATCGAAATTTGTATAGCCTTGAATATGGAATAGCTTTGATGTTATAAATTTTACGGAATTGATTAGTGGCAATTCGCGGGAGTAATACAAGTTTTTAATTACTCTCAATATAACGCTGAGTGTATTTATCGATTTGAATTTTAGTTCACCTACCAGAGGGACGAAACTGGTTGGTAGTTTTTGGGTTTCGTCATCCCTTTACATAATTTTCTAATAGGTTGCTCTTAAACTTTAGCTATCCCGAGCACTGGACCATTTGATCCAACTAATGAGATACATCATGTAATTCATTTCATTTAGCTTGAAAAATTAACTTGTTACTGATGTGATAAATTAAATCAATTGAAGGGTAAGTTGAAACGCCTGTTTTGAATATACCTCAAGTACTTAGAGTAGAGTGGGGCAGATTTGGACAATTCAAGTTTGTCGCCACTGAAAACTTTAGGAAGTTACTGTTACTGGTAGAGTGTTGTTGTATTTGTGCTGTGTCACATCCAAGTGACATTGTGATATTTTAAAGAAAAACGTATCACAAATTGTGCATGCACAAAAAATCAGCTCATCCTGTTCATAAAATTTCCCAGCTTTAAGTATCTTTTTTTCCTCCAATACCTATGTTTAACCCGAAGTTTGCACGCCTGGTAAACATCTAACCGATTCAAATATTTAGTTCTCAGTTAGTCGGATTCAATTTTATACATATAACCAAAAAGTACAAACTACATAGGCTAGACTTCTACAAACATGAGACAGATATGAACTGGTACAAATGTGCCCCCTCTGTCCAAATTATGAATATTTGGCTTATATTGTGTAGAACTAAATGAGTCGCTGCAAAATGATATTGTGAACATAGGTAGTTGGAATAAATAGTATCTACAGAACACCTTTATAGAACTGTCCAAATGTGCACCACACTTTTAATTGGTTTTTAATTATTTTTTAGAAGCGTGTGTATATAAACGCAAAACAGATAGGACGAACACTTTACAAGAAGACTTAAGTAATGCTATAGAAGAAGTTATAAGTTATAACAGAAAAATTATAGATGCAGCAGCAATGTACAGTATAAACAAGTCTACTCTTCAGTTCCATGTTAAGATGTAAATTGTCCGGAATTCTAGTAGCGATGATGCAGAAAAAATAAAGAACTCCCCATCTACTCCAAAATATGCTTCTCGGCAAGTATTCAGTACTACAGAAGAATTACAGTTGGAAATCTGTTTGTATAAGGCATTTTCAATGAATTTCGGACTAAGATATAAGCATGCTAGGGAATTAGCTTTTTAATTTGCGAAAAAATAAAAAAAAATGATCCGGCTCTTTGGGATGACAGTCAGATGGTAGGAATTGAATGGATGAGGTCTTTCATGAAACGCCATCCCAAGTTATCTTACAAAAAGCGTTGCACGCATTTCTGGTTTTGACAAGACAAATGTTGAAACATTCTTCCAAAACTATAACGAGGTTATGGTAAAATATAACTTTTAGTCCGTCAGAATCGGGAATACAGATCAAACGGGTATTTATACGGTGAAGCAATCATTAAAAATCATAGCAGAAACAGGCAAGAAGCGAGTCGGTCAAACTATGGCTCATAAAGAGGATCACTCGTCACGTTGTGCAGAATTATTACTACTACTGGTGTAGTAGTTCCACCGATTTGTGTGTTTCGTCGCGGATGAATGAAGGACTATTATTTTAAGGCAGTATACCTGGTGGAAATGGGTATGCATCCAAATCCAGATGGATGTCCCCAGAAGTGGTCATCAGGTTACTGGAATACATTCAGAAACATATGAGTAGCTCTAATGCAAACCCGGTTCCTTTATTTTTTTACGAACATGAAGCTCATGTGATTAATTATTGCAGAGCTAACGGCATAGTAATGCTTTCCTTCCACCCGACTACACCCATAGAATATTGTGATCTATCGTTAGTTCAAAGCCAGATGCAAGTCTTTCTTTAACGATTACATTTTGTCGAATCCTGGGCAAGCAATCACAATATTCGTTATCGCAAAACTGACCTCACATCCATATCTGCTGTCGTTTACTCCCATGAACATAATTAATACCTTTGAAAAAGCAGGAATTGGGCATGTAGCTTGATTTGGCCTGCTGAGCCACGAACAACCTTCCACCCTCACACAAGTGCACTGCAAATGTGAACTACCGGCTTCTGAAGAAATGACTGACTTGGTCAATCTAAATATTAACTACGATTTCAATCTGGACGCTGCGAAGGGTTTTGAAAATTTAATTTTGGAGCCCATTGCCAAGGTAAAATTTTCATGTAATGGAAGATATTTTGAAAAATGTTTGCAGAAAGGGTTTCGGCAATTTATCAATACGATCCGAAATAAAGCTTGTAAATATGAACGATATCCGACCTTCCTCCACTTTAGAACTAAAACAAAGCAATAAACATGCCAAAAAGAAATAAGCATTCTATATCTATACAAATACACCAGAGAAGGATATAGCAGGGGCTCCAGAGAAGGAGAAACAGTAAAAGCGAGTCAAAACTGTAAAAAGAACAGTGTTTGGAAGTGAAAACCCAAAAGATGTTTCAAATAAAAAAACCGAAGAAGAAGTCATCCTACTCAAGTTCTTCATCTGATTCTGTTTTGGAAGCAGCTAGTGCTGTTAATAAGAAAAATATAAATAATTATAGGACAGATACCGACATAGATCTGCAAAGCGAAGATAATGACATTAATGGCCTTTTGATCGACAAAGAGGTTACCGTAGGTAATTTTGAGTTGATTAAGTTTGCAACCAACAAGAAGGTTTTTCACTTTTTGGAACGTCTAGAAAAGCTTGTAGGTGATAACGATGGATTAAAAGTAAAGTTTTTACGACTGAAACCAAACCACGGATTTTATTATCCTGTTCATGATAATTTCAGTACAACGACTAGAGCTGAGATCGTGGCTAAACTTCCTCTGCCACAGGAAAGCAAGGGAAGATCCAGACAAGAGTCTTACATTAAATTCCAACTCGCATTTTTTCAATACTACATTACAATAATATGCTTCTTTCACAACTATACAGGGTGAATTTAAATAGAGTAGCACAAACGGTACCAGTTCATCTAAATGAAAAAATAAGGTGAATGAAATATATATATCTTAGACCAAAGAGGAGTAACAGGGTCTTGAATGTTGTAGAACCAACCCATATTTCCTTCAACTTATCTAGAATGATGTGGTGTAAGGCATTCATATTTGGTACAGAAATTTATCCAGTGCTGACACATACTTTCTATTAATATTTTTTAAATGTATCCACCAGAGGCGCTGCTATTGACTACATGCAACGCATGAAAACATCAACACACCACTCTCTAATAGAAAAAGGAAAACGTTTTTTTGTTAAAGCAATTTTAATAAATGTATTTTGAATGAACAGTACTCGTTATGTAATAAATAAAGTTATTTTAAGTGCCTCATTTAAGTAATAATATCTTAATCTAAAACTACCTGCTGTAATTTCGAATGTAATACTAAAAAGTTTCTAAAGAATATTTTCGGAGTAGTTCCCATTTTCATGTAAACACAGTCTAACACGACAATTTGTTTGAGGATTTTTTGCTTAAATTGGTAAGTATAGGAATACTTCGCCAACATCCTGGTCATGATAAATCGGAAACAATTTTGCTGAGTAAACAATTTGATATGTTCGAGTTCATATGTCTGTGTCATCAACGGTTTCAAATAATAGTTGTTGAATTATGGCAAATAATTTTACTAACAATGAGTATGTTGACATGCTCCAAGTGTTTTTTGTATGTCACAAAAATTGTGTTGCCGTAGCAAGATTGTACCATTACAGATATACGAATCGACGGGTTCCCCAGAGGCAAACATTTTCAGCTGCGGAAAGAAGGTTGCGAGAAACCGGCCAAATTCAACCTAAGGGCGAGAGTAATGGACAAAGACGGTATATCAGAAATGTAAACCTTGAAGAAGCTATACTTATCAATTTAGAAGAAAATCCTCAAACCTGTACAAGAAGACTGGCTACATAGTATAACTTTTTGCAAGGCCTTGTTTAGAACTTGATTCATGATAACCTTTTAGGCCTTTTTCACCACCAGCCGATACAACTACAAATGATTTACCGGCAAGGATTGCTTTTTGCCAGTGGTATCTTTACATTGTCCAAACACGACTTAAACTTTTTATCTCTTATTTTGTTCACCGATGAGGCATATTTTCAAAGACATGGCTTAGTTAATCATCGTGATAGTCACACATGGTCTTATGAAAATCCCCATGAAATATGTCCATCAAATTTCAGGACAATTTTGTGTAAACGTATGGACAGGAATTGTTGGAGATGGTCTAATAGGTTCATTTATTCTTACTCATCGGCGGACGGCTCTTGAGTATCTTCGATTTTTAAATGAAAAGCTCACAATACTATTTGACGGTATACCGCTAGGTGTACGATAAGTTATGTGGTACATGCATGACTAGGCTCCGGCACATAGAACCTTAGCTGTTAGTTGAATTTAAATTTTCCGGGCCGTTGGGCAGGTCGTGGTGTCGATGCACCCATACGTAGGCCTGCCCGTTGACCGTACATTACGCCATTTTATTTTTTCTTATGGGGACACCTGAGAAGTATTGTATGATACTCCTGTTAATAGTGTTGAATAATCGCGTAAAAAATCTTTCGCGCAACTGACGAGATTCATAACAACCAGAAATACTTACAAAAGTGCGTAATAATTTTAATACTCGTGTTAGACTGTGTTTACAGGAAAATTAGAACTACTTTGAGAATCCCTTGGCGCTTTAAAATTTCCTCAGTTTGTTTTTGTAATTTATCTAAAAAACTATCACTTTATCGAAATAATGCAAGAGAGAAAAAAAATTTTGTTGTCAGTTGTTACCTCTGAATGTGAATAAGATATGTATTTTCATACAGGGTAAAATTTTTTTTAGAATAATGTGTTACATTTAGTCGACAGCAGCGCCTCTGGTGGGTACATTTAAACAATATTAATAAGAAGTATGTGTCAGTACTGGACAAATGCTTGTACCAAATATGAATGCTTTACGCCACATCTTTCTAGATAAATTAAAGGAAATATGGGTTGGCTCTACAACATTCAAGACCCTGTTACTCCTCAGGGTGCAACTTTGGTCTAAGGTATACTTAGTTCATTCACCTTATTTTTTTATCTAGATGCACTGCTACCGCTTGTGCTACTCTATTTAGAATCACCCTGTATAATAAGAAATACTAAATGCGTATGTTGTGACATGTTTTCCAATGTCGTTCATAGATACATGGTTGTTTAATAAATTTTGTAAGCTTTTAATCACAGTCCATAAGTACCCCATCCAATCTACCTCATAATGGGGCACAATTGAAAAAGAGACAACATGTATACCAATCGAACTAGGTACGGATTGGTCCAACGTTTCTAAGAATTTTGGAAGAAATCACAGTTGAAAAAAGTGCCCAAACCTGCCCCACTCTCCCCTCCATATAATAATCATTAGATCTATGTTGATTATAATTTAAACACATAGTGCTAGATATACGTATAGGGTATACGTTGGTAGGCAAATTAATTTTGTATCAGAGCGCGTGCTTGTACACAGGGTGTACCATTATGTACAATTGACATTTTAATGCTCGCAGGGCCCGCTCCAAGACCGGACAACCCGAGCATTTGTCCGGGGCAGCAAATCTTAGGGGCAGCAAATCTTAGGGGCGACATTTTTACTCTCGGAATGTGAGAAAATATTAAAATAAAAATATTAATAATAATAGCATGCCGCCTTTCATTTGTAAAAACATTTCTTATCACTGTTTTTACAAGAAAGTTAGAATACTTGTTTTTCATCTATATACAGTCGAAGCTGCTTATAGCGAACCTGCTTATAACGAACTTCCGGGTATAACGTACTAGTTTTAAAAGTCCCATCACACTATCCATAAGATCCCTTATAAATATTGTTTGTTATAATAAATCCGTAAACAACGAACTTTCTGATATAACGTTCAGAAAAATTGTTTCCGTCCGTTAAATTTTACACAAAAGTAAGCAAGTATTCTGCCAGTAAAATAAATAACAGGTACGTAGATTATTTGATGTGCAAAGATAAGGTTTCTGTAATTCTTTTCTTAGAAATGCCTGCCTGAATACTTTCCTAATTGGTGTTTAAATCTTTAATCCTAAAGGGTAATTATGTATTTTAACAATACTGTACAGTGTACACGCTGACCTTGTAGGGTATTTCCTAATCAAATAAATCAATTAACAGACTAGTTAAACAATAAGTGGCCTAATATCAAGGGTAATTTTAGTGATAATGGCCACGAAACTGGGCTATTTTTTTAAATTCAAGAACCCAGATAAAACACTAAAATTTAAAGATGAAAAATGTGTAGTCGGAAAATTATCAAAAGAGCGGGTAACAGTTTTATTGTGTGCTAATTTAACCGGGACAGAAAAACAAAAGCAAATCACTCAAGCCACGGTGTTTCAAAAATGTAAATCGAAAATTGTGTGGATAAACTGTTTTGGTCTACGAAATATAATAAACAATCGGAAATTACAGACTTTTTTAACACAACTAACTCATACATGTGTAAATATTGTATAATATAGTGATTTATTAATGTATCGTAAAAATAAAATATATATGTAACTTTTTTCTTTTATCGTTTATTACGAACTTCGGATATAACAAACTTATTTTTCAACTCCCTTGTGGTACGTTATAACCGAATTCTACTGTAGTTGTAAAGAAAATAGGTATAATTACGAAAAAAATAATTAATTATTCAATAATAATTATTAAATAAGGAATACTGGTGTTATTTGTATACACTACCTAATATAACCGCGCATCGCATATATACCATATAAATCAGCAAGCAGGGTGCCGCATGAACTTGTCTGAATTAGGAATAGACAAGAAATGACTTGTTTATTGTCTTCAATTATAAAAGGCTGTCTTATTACAGCATAGCATTATGCTGATCGAAACAGTTATTACATAGCTTCAAATAATTGATTTGTTCTATTTGAAATATCTAATGCCTTGAATTCGCCACAATCAAAAATGAGATGGTTTTCCTTGCAAAAATAACATGACAGTTTATTTTGAGCTAAAATTGGAAAGGACTTACTCGGTCTGGAGGATAGACATTGGATCCCAAATGCGCCGTATCTTGTATCGTATGTATCGCAACCGCGCGCATGCTTGTTCAAAGAAGTCGGTTACAAACAGACAGACAAGCAAACAAACATATAGGTGAAGATAATATAAACGTGTTGAAAACAAACTTTCATTTAGGTTTCATAATCTTTTTCAAGGTAGGTATTTGAAGAAGCTCCTTCTCAGATGAAAATTAAATTTTGAAAACGATTTTTGAACAAAACAGATAAATTAATTAAAAAGTTAAAAGACTTGTTTAATTTTAAAAGGACTGAAATTTGTTTATGTTTCGTTAAAAAATCGTCTTTGAAATTTAATTTTCATCTGCGAAGGAGCTTTTTCAAATACCTTAAAAGAGGCGATGAAATATACGGTTAAAGCTTGATTTTTTTTTAATAATTCCTGCCTTTTACTGACCAATAGACCCTGGTTCTTTTTTTTATTATCAACTACTGGATGCGATCCCTTTTAAGTAAAGCTACGAATATTTTTATCTAGTTTTATAAATAAAATTTTCTTAAAAATAGCAAAAGTTTGTTAGGTATTTTATAAAATTAAATTAAAATATTTATTTAAACATTGAGCATTCTAGAATAAATCTATGCATGATCTGACTAAATTGGACTAGAAAAATTGCCCTATTTTATACCATTTTAGATTTTGAAGCAAAATTGTGTAAAATGCAAGTTCTTATACTTTTTCAAATTTGAAAGGTATCAGGTGTGGTAGGTTCGTTACTATTTTACTACTATTACATAATTTATAAATATAAAAAACATATAAAACTGCTTAATCGTTCCCCTAAATCTTAAATGAGTATAAAAAAGTGCAGTACTTGTCTAATTTAACTAAGTCTACTGTAAGATAATTTCCTTATAATTTGCTTTGTTTTATTTCAGATATTTTATGTATCTTCCAGAATGTCCGAGGGACGCAAAAAACTATCTGGTTGCGAATATAAAAAACGAAGGGTGGAAAAGGAAATGCAAAGGCAAAGACAAGCTGACACTTTACTAAATTATTTACAGAGTACGCCGGGCAGTACCAAAACACGAGCACTATTGATACCAACGTGGCACCTACAGAAAGCGCTCAACAACTTTTAAGTACAGATCCAGCACTCTGGCCAATGATACTACCAGACCCCGAAAGAATTTTTGGTAAGGCAAGGACCACCTAAACCATTGTACGATTATAGATTTCCATACGATGAGACTGGTAGAAAATTTAGCCCTAATTATTATAAAAGAATTTTAAGTAATGGAGAGTAAATTTTAAGAGACTTGCTAGTGTACTCTCTCTCAAAATATTGCGTATATTGCTTTTGCTGCAAAATTTTTGGCTGTGTACTTAGTTCCCTTTCAAAGGAGGGGTTTAAAAGTTGAAATTTCTAAAAATCGTATTATGTCCCAAAAATCTTTTCTAGAACTGAACCTAAGATTAAAGTGTTGTAAAACTATAGATGCGGATTCCCAAAGACTTGTTAACGCTGAAATAAACCATTGGCAAGAAGTGCTTTTAAGAATCGTAGCAATCACTAAAATGCTTGGTAAAAGTTATCTGGCTGTCCAAGGTCAAGCGACAAGCTGTTTGAGCATAATAACGGTAACTTCTTAAAAATAGTTGAGCTGCTATCTGAATTTGATCCCGTCATGGAAAAACACGTACGTAGGGTGCTTAAAAAGAAGAAACGAAAGCTCACTATCTTGGGAAAAATATTCAAAACGAGATAATAGACCTGTTGCATCAAAGTGTGAAATCTTATATTATTAATGAAATAAAAAAAGCCAAATATTATTCGATAATTTTAGATTGCACTCCTGATATTTCTAAGGTGGAGCAAATGACTCTTGTAATCAGGTATGTTTCAATCCATAAAACTGATTCCAATCAGGATGAGGTTGAAATTAAAATTAAAGAAAGCTTTTTGGGTTTTCTTCCAGTTGAAAGGTCTACAGGGAACCAAATGTTTGAAATTATAATTGCAGAACTTAATAATTTGGGTTTAAATTTACAGGACATTGATATGACAACGGGTCTAATATGCGGGGCGATAAATCAGGAGTGCAATCTAGGATTAAGAACCTAAATCCGCGAGCTTTCTACGTTCCATGTATGCACTCTCTCAATCTAGTAGTTAACGATATGGTAAAAGTATCTTTGGAAGGCACTAATTTCTTTAATATGATTCAAAAAATATATGTATTTTTTTCAGCATCTACTTACTTTTCGCTGGGCAATTCTTCTAAAACATGTCCAGGGTTTGACTTTAAAACCATTAAGTGATACTAGATGGGAGAGTAGGATAGAGGCTTTAAAGCCTTTAAGATTTTATATCGGAGGCGTATACGATGCCTTGCTAAGCATTTATGAGAATGAAGAAATTGATAATTTAATAAGGGACGAAGCCTCGGGTTTATTAAGTTGTATTAAACAATTTAAATTTTTGTGTTCAATAGTTCTTTGGTATAAAATTTTAAACTGTATTAATCCAATAAGCAAATTGTTGCAGACAAAGATTATGATCTAGCATCTGCACTTGATCTTTTGCAAAATTGCAAAAGTTTTTCAGGATCTTCGATCGGATAAATCTTTTAATGAAACTATTGTTGATGCGAGAGAACTGGCTGACGAAATTGACTTGAAGCCAATTTTGAATCAACAATACCACGACACCGCGTAAGAAGAAAAAAGGAATTTCTCATACGAAGCTCGAGATGAACCGATCGAGAATCCTAAAGAAAATTATAAGGTAGATTTTTTTATTATTTTACAATTGACCAGGCAATAAATGCAATAGATACTAGATTTAAACAACTTAGCTACCATAGTAATTATTTTCAATTTTTATTATTAATGGGTAGAATTAGCAGAAGAAATTTTTGCAGTATCTGGGCTTATGGGCAAAAAAGAAAGCCCAAGCACTGTTCTAAAATTAAAAACAATGTTAAATTGTGCCCCAAACCTAAGTGTTTCCTTAAGAGTATTGCTGTGTATACCAATAACTGTTGCAAGTGGAGAAAGAAGTTTTTCCAAATTAAAATTGATTAAGAATTTTTTACGTTCAACTACAACGCAAAATCGTCTTAATGGGTTGGCCATTTTAGCGATTGAGCATGAAATTGCTGATCAAGTTAACTTAAAAGATCTAATAAAAACATTTGCCGAAATCAAAGTTAGAAATAAAAATTTCTTTTAGGTTACTTTATTTTATAGTTATATTTTTATAGAATCTAAAATTTCTCTGTTTGGTTATGCAATATTTTTTGTACTTTCTTAATAGAATATAAGTATAGCAATAAAAATGCACCTTATATGTACCAGTACTTAT
Source organism: Vesta saturnalis (assembly GCA_036346205.1). NCBI lineage: Eukaryota > Metazoa > Arthropoda > Insecta > Coleoptera > Lampyridae > Vesta > Vesta saturnalis. The sequence goes on from JARFJB010000438.1 coordinate 181,800, forward strand.
AAGTTTTGCCCTTTTTAAACGTTTATTATGCAATGTATTACATATATTTTTTTAAATAAATGATTTTAACATAATTTTTATTTTATTTAAAAAAAACTGGCCGCAAATTGTCTGTTTGTCCGGGGTGACATGAAGGCTAGAGTGGGCCCTGATGCTGGACTATTTCAAATATATTTGATAACATTTTGAAAACCCTGTAATACTTTATGCAAAAACATCATTGTATTACGAAAGCTAACGACATAGATGTTATGAAAAAAATATAAATTATCCCTCCTAGTATACTTCTGCATATTTTTAAAAATTTTAAACATTAATAATTATAGAAAAGATCTCAATAAAAATTCGCTCTGAGTAAGTAGTACGTAGAATCAAAAAATGTAATAAAAAATAAGTCATTTAAAGTGAGGTAGTTAATGGCAGCTTTCGCTGTAACCGGAAATACTGAAAATTACAAATATTTTAGGTGGGTTCCGAATCTCTGAATACCCCTTTGGTAAAAATTTCAGATATGTATCTTACACCGTTCCTCATACACATATAACGCGTGCTCACTCTGACACACACGACATTTCTAGTACAAAATCAAAACCCTTGGCAAGCAGCTTTATTTAAATGGTAATAAATGGTCTAAATTCTGTTAATTCATGGCAACTACTTATTAATCAAAACAAGAAAACAAAACAAGGTGTTTCACTTATTTCCGGCTATTTTACATCATAATTCCAAAGAGATCTGAGTCGATATCTTAAAACTTATTCCTAAAGTATTTAAACAAATTTCTCACGTACATAAACAAATTATCCATAATGCCGACAATTTAATATATGTTTCTACAAATTAGTTAAGTTAAAACTTGAATGCCTTATACAGTTCAAATGACGTAATTTATATAATATGCACAAAGAATATAAAGAAGCGTCATTAAAATGTTCTATTTATATATCCGCGAATGAAATGTTCTATGACAAGAGAATTTCGATTTAATAGCAAATATAATTTGAAGAACTATTATGAAAGGCATTCAGAGAAGTATTTTCCGAAAATTAATTTGAAAAAAATAAAGAAGTACAGTTTTTATTTGGCAATATTTACACTCAAACAGAATCACAAGATAACGAAGAATAATAATAAAATGTGAAGGAGCTATGGATAAGGGTTTAATAAAGAAAAAGTAATAATGTCCGTTTAATGTAAAATATCATAATTAAGCTTTATATACTTAATTAGTTTTAAAGTTCCCATAATTTGAAATAAACAATAAAACGCTTTCGTGTTTGGTGCTACATTTGTTTCAAAGTTTATGGAAATTAGGAGTCCAATAGCTAATTCGTTTATACAACACTGTTCAAGAATAAAACGTACAAAGTATGAACAGAAACGGATGCTGTATCTGTTAAAAAGAAAGACATTAAGTTAGAATCTTGTTATTCCTCGCTGGCTATCGATTTCGACGCGTATGTATTTGTTAATATATAATGTAGGAAATAACAAATGTTATCGTTTAACATTGTCCGTTGAACATAATTTAGTGAAATATGAATATACAGGGTGAATCACAACCTACGCCACGGAGTTCTACGGCGAAGCGGCATACAATCGTTAATTTCTAATACCGTGATATTATGTAAGTCAATATGAGCAACATTTTAAAAATATTTTTAAATATACTGGGTGCTCCAAAGAAAGTGGCATATCAAAGTTGGCTTTTTAAATGACACACCCCGTATATTATTGCATTTTCGAATTTTACATAAAAAATAAGTAGCACTTTCATAAGGGTTCCCTATACTTACATACAGAGTGTTTCAAGTTACATCAATTTTTCTGAAAATATAGGGTTTTAGGAAAATTTAAATATCTCCTAATAAAATTAACTCCAACAAATTTACTCTTAGGTTTAAGTAAAATACTGTTCCCTTAGTCTATTTATTGACTAAATAGTAAACACATCTTTACAGGGTGTTAATTTTTTCAAGTTGAATAAGTAGAACCTTCATACTGAAATATTCGGCTTATTTTAAATGAAACACCGTGTATTATATACGCTTATCGTTTAGCTTACTTAATTACCTATGTATCAATCTTATGTGTACATGATAGATTTCAGATATTTGTAATTTACATATTAACAAATAATGTTAATGTGACTAATCTTGTAAGTTTTGTAGTATCCTATGGAATTGCCGATAACGCGTTTGTTAATGTTAAAATTCTGACACTGGGCGTGACTTTTGCCATTGTGTATTGCTATTTATTCCGAGTCTGTTGAAAGTTGTTGAAATATTTTCAATTTAATAATGGTTTATTCACAACAAGAAAGAATTGATTTGATTTTAACCATTGGTGAATACTATGAAAATTGTTTACTTGCTTCTAGAGTGTACTCAGAAAAATACCCTGAGCGAGTGCATCCCGATAAAAAGGTTTTTGAAAGGTTACTTCAAACATTTCGTGATACAGGAAGTGTAGCTTACCCAAAACAACTAAAAAAAAAGTGTATAAAAATCTATTGAGATTTTTAGTTTAATCTACATAGTGTAGAAATAACTTTATAAACGTTTAAATTCAAGTTACTATGATTTGAATTTGAAAATGTGTTACATTACCCAAAAATTAGGCATTTTGAGAGGATAATTCAATCTACAAATGATACAGGTACAGAAAATTACAATAATTATTAAATAAGTTGAAAATTTGAAGGTTTAAATATAGGAAACCCTTATAGAAGTTGAAAGGTAATTAAGTAAGCTAAACTATAAGCGTATATAATACAGGGTGTTCTATTTATTTCATAAGTAATGAAGGTTCTAAATTTAATTAAAAATGAACTCGTATAAAGTGTTTATACTTAATACAACAGTATTTACTTAAACCTAAGAGTAACTTTGTTGGAGTTAATTTTATTAGGAGATACATAATTTTTCCTAAAACCCTAGATCCTCAGAAACATTGATATAACTTGAAACACCCTGTGTGTAGGTGTAGAGAACCCTTGTGAAAGTGCTACTTATTTTTTATGTAAAATTCGAAAATGCAAGAATATACGGGGTGTATCATTTAAAAAAACAACTTTGATATGCCACTTTTTTGGAGCACCATGTATATTTAAAAATATTTTTAAAATGTTACTCATATTGACTTACACAATATCACTGTATTATAAATTAAAGATTATATTCCGCTTCGTCATAGAACTCCGTGGCGTCGGTCGTGATTCACCCTGTATAACTGAATATTGAAACTTAGAGGGTAAGAACAAAGTGCTAGATTTAAAATATGCTATTAAAATAGTTATTTTTGTCACTAATATGACGCTGTTTTACACATTTTTTGATATTTTAGAACCAAGTACGTAACAGAGTAACTGTTAACGAAGATTTTTTGGAACCATCGACATTACAGTTAGAACAAAATATAATAGTACTGTAAATTTAGGCATATGTAACGACAAACCTAAATTTACATATACAGGGTTACTGATTATTCCATCTATTCCTTTAGAGATAGGTATGGATTAACTTTAATCACAACACAACACAACCCCCCGTTAGGCGCGTGGACTACTCTCGTAATCCACTCCTCTTTGTATTGGGCGAGTCAACGATAGAGTAAAATAAACTGGTGCTTTATGAGTTACACTTTGCCAATCAAATGTATTTATCATATTATATGGCTAGTAAGTGTGCGTATTTTAATATTATTCTTGACTATACAGTACTCCAAAAAACCAGGGCAAGACATAATTAGTATTTTTGTAATGGAACACCCTATATATCATTCGTTTTTGGATTCTACGTGCAATTATAATAATTTATTTATCTGGAAACGAGATGTTTTGGCGTCATATGGTCCGTTCTCATATTAAGTACGAGGCCCCCAATGCTTTCTATTAGCCTCGTATGCTCCGTATCTGTATGTAGTTTGTCCTGTGAATTCTGCAATCTATATAGCCGCAATCTGGCCTCCCCCTAATCACCAGATCAAAAGGAGGTAGGTTAAATAGGGTCTCCATTGCAGCGGTAGACGTAGATAAATGCTACAGGGTGTTCAAAATAAATGTCCACAACTGCGAAATTTGAAAGCGCAAATAGGACACCCTGTACGCTAGAGGTGAATTAATTGATATGGTTGAATGTTAGGAGAGGCTAAAAAATTGTCCTCTTGTTCAAAGGGTCACTTTGGAACATGTGATGGAGAGATTCGATTCTAATGACAGTGTGGATTATGTAAAATACAATGTGGATTCACAAGCTACTGGCAGTCGGACAACTAGAAAATATAAATATGATCCGTGCCATACCAAACTATACCTGGATTTACGCAACAATGACCTCGAAAGACGAGCAAACTTTTACCAGTGGATGAGTGCCCAACTTGAGATTAATCCAAACTTTTTATTTTATATTATTTTTTCTGACGAGGCTACGTTTAGAAGCAATGGTGCAACAAATCGTCATAATATACACTATTGCGCATTAGATAATCGATTTTGGATCTGACAAATGCAAAACCTACACCACTGGTCCATATGTGATTGGTGTGGCATTATCCACAATAGAATTATTGGACCATATGTTTTTAATACTCCCCTGACTGGTCGTATCTACCTTCAATTCCTACAAGTTTTGCCTAACCTCCTTGATCTGCTTAGTAATAGTGAACTACAGAATATGTAACTGTAATAGGACGGTGACTCTCTGTACCACCACCGAAAGGTACGTACATTTTTAGATGATAATTGTGCTTAAAAATGGATTGTTCGAGGAGTCTTTGTCCAGCGGCCCCCAAGGTCATGCGATCTTACCAAAATGAGATTGGAATATATTAAAGAACGTGTACATGTCACACCTCCCACTACAAAAGAAGCTATAGAAAATAGGATATAAGATGCTTGAGATGCTGAGAAACGTGGGAGAAAACATAATAAAACGACTAAATGTGTGCGTTCAGCAGCAAGAACAGATTTTCGAACATATTTTAAGAAGAACTCATCAGTAACCGTTGAATTATCCATTGACTTGTGAATTTTCGTTTATTTTATATCAACTTCTTGATAACGTAATATATATGTACATTGGAGTTAATTTGTATCTATGTTAGTGCAACTTTTTGTGTCTCTTGTTTTCAAATATGCTACTGCTAATAATCACAAGAAAAACAATTTTAGATAATATAAAAAAAAAACAAAATAACTCAAAAACAGTGAGAGATAGGTATAGGACACACTTATGAAGAATTGTGTGGTTTTTGAGTGTAACACAGAGCAAAAATATACAGGGTGTTCTATTTGAAAAAAGTGATATTTTTGAATTTCAAGTCACGTAAGTTTGAACACTCTGTTCCATTTATCTCTACTATTTTTTCTTCAGAACATAGTATTAAGCTTCGTCCAAACATAATAGTTTGAATTTCAAGTTTCGTAAGTTTGAACATATATTTTGAACACTTTGTACCCTTTATTTCTATTATTTTTTCTTCAGCGCATAGGCTTGAGCCTCGTCTTTGCTTTATCCAAACATAATTGTTTTCCTAACAAAAGACAAGATGGTACATAATAATATATAATACTTGTAAATGCAATTTTTTTGACAAAATTCGAATTATTTTAATAACCGTAAATTTTAAATGGATGAAACCTATGTAAATTGTACGTAGAATGTAAAAATAGAATGATATATAGTGTGTTGGATTAAAAAATACCAACTTTGTCTTGTCCTGTTTTTTGGAACACTCTGTATAACCAAGAATAGTTTTAAAACGCGCGAACTTATTACACATATAATAGGATAAATACATTTTATTGGCAAAGTTTACCCATAAAACACCAGTTCACTTTACTCTAATGTTGACTCACCCTGTACAGGTTCCATCTGATTTTGTTTTGCCCTGTTTGTAAATAAAAGTAGAAACATTTTAATAAGGAGGTCCTCACACTATCTCATAAGACAAGTAGACTCCTGAATTTGTTCTGGTCTTCCCTTTTATCTAGGATGTTTCGTGGTCGATTCGTGCCGGTTCGCTGGGTTTTGCCAAGCTGTTTCGGAGCCGTTTGTCGCCAATTTAAAAAATTTCAATATTTAAAACATGTGCAATTACAAGTTTTTCTCGCTCTTTCAATTTTAACTCTTTTAGAAAATATTTTTAAATTATTTATTCTTTTAGACAGTTAATGTGGTAACGCTTATTTTTATACCACTATGTATTTACGTAGGCGATAAGGTAGAATATCTTAAGTTCCTCTCTAATTTAATCATCCATTCATCAACACCATCTCATCTCGGTCAACTGGTCTAAACCTATTGTAAACTTTCACTAGATCAAAACTCACTTGTTATAACTTAAATCACACTACAGTGTTATGTAAATAATGGTTATGTAATGACCAAAATTGGGTAGAATAAAACACATCTTTATTTGTTACGTTAGCAACCTTCTAGCTGTGATCTCGTCAGCAACATAAATGAATTCGCCGTATTATAATCCCACAATCGATGATATTCGTGATTTTGAGGACTGAAGGGTACATTATTGTTGCATAACAACACCTGAAGATAATGATGAAGCCACAGAAGAAGATGAAGAAAATGAGTCTAATAATGGGTCAAAGTCAATGCTAGTACAAACACCGAGAGGTCAGAGAAGAAAGAAGAGGTAACTGAAGATCTAGCAGATAAGGAGGGTGATGATGATGCTGTTGCTGATACATGAGATGTGTTTTCTTGATTGAAATTGATTTGATTGATTGATTGATTTGGATCAAACTATTACAGAAAGCATTCATTAGTTTTCAAAAATTCTGCATAAGATGTCGTCACAAACAATCAGGGTGGCATGACAAGGACCAAAGACCGGAGAACAAGTTCCGGAGGCCTGTAATTGTCTTATGATGGTATTTGGTTTTAAATTTTTTAAATTTCGCCAGGAGGAGACAGGGAGCAAAGACATTAACACAGGTTCCGCAGTCCTATACCTGTCTCATTAGCTAGTGTGTGTGTCCCCTTGTTAGACTACTATTTCAAATTTCCGGCCATAACAATTACAAAAATGACCGACAAAACAAAAATGCTCGACAAAACAAAGATGGCTGCCAAAACAAAAATGATCGACAAGCAAGCCTCAAAAAACAAAAAGGGTTTTTGTAGGTAACCATAGTCAATGGGGTAGTTCGTGCGAATCAATCAGATAAACACTTTTAATTTTGACGTCATGCGATTCAATTCGATCTTTTTTTTCATTCCCTCCCACAGTACGTGCGTGAAATAATAATTGATCCCTTCATGACGGATAATGCAGTAAAAGCATGTTTAATTTGTTGAAAATTATTTTGTTAAGGTTAAGATCTAAACGTTTGAGACAAAAACTGGTAATTAAGAATAATAATGAACTTTCTTCCTGTCACTTACGAACATCTTTATTTTCCCTAATTAATTTTCCATTATACATGAGCACATATATGAAATTTCCAAAGACCGTTAAAAAAAGTAAAGTCAAATGTAAATGTGATTAATAGAGAAAGGATTCACTGTGATTTCGATAATTTAATTAGAACAAATTAGTAGGTATATCTAATTCCTAATAAATCAAATAAATCAAATTTTTTTATACTAAATAAGAATATTATTTTTAATTATTTATTAGGTGGTAAGTATAGCTAAAGATCCTGATCCACTTTTCTACTATACTTTTTTACAGTGTTTCTGCTCAAGGTCATCACATTTATTTAAGGGGTAAACCATCTGTCAAGGTCACGTGTTAAGGGTGTAATCCTCTTCAAGGTCATGCTTGCACAGTCCTTCAAGGTCACTAGAAAAGTTACTAGATTGTTGATTGTCCTGAAGGTCATTGCCCTCAGACAAGTCTATGCATGTTTCGAGGCCCTATTCTGAAAACAAAGGTGGCCCATTGTTTAAAGTCTATGCTTTCAAGGTCAGAGAAAAAGACGATCTATTGTTTTGGCTGAGTCATTCTGGAAATCAAGAACAAAGGCGATGCATTGTAAAAGTCTATGCTTTCAAGGTGAGAACAAAGACTATCTATTGTTCAGTTAGAAATAGATTGTTATCTCAATTCTAGGAAATCAAAAGACGATGCATTGTTCAAAGTCTATGCTTACAATTTTCAAGGTAAAGAACAAAAGCGATTCATTCTTCTGGTCGAGTTATAAAAAAAATTGTATCTCAATTCTAGGAAATCAAGAATGAAGGCGATGTATTATCAACCTTAAAGTCTATGCTTACAATTTTCAAGGTAAAAGAATAAAAGCGATTCATTCTTCTGGTCGAGTTATAAAAATAAATTGTTATCTCAATTCTGAAATCAAGAATGAAGGCGATGTATTCTTCAAAGGTTAAATTTCAAGGTAAAAGAACATTCTTCTGGTCGAGTTATAAAAATAAATTGTTATCTCAATTCTGAGAAATAAGTCTGTGCTTATAATTTTCAAGGTAAATGAATAAAGACGATTCATTGTTCTGGTTGATTTATAAAATAGATTGTTATCTAAATACATCTCTTTCAAGAACAAAGGCAATCCATTGTCAACGATTTAAAGTTTATGCTTTAAGGTCCACCTCTGTAAAGACGATCCATTCATCTCAATTCTGGAAATCAAGAGCCCTGAGGTGCATGTTTCAAAGCCACGCCCCAAAACAGGTGACGTTTCCTAAAACAGGTAGCCGTTTCCAAAAACAGGTAGCCGTTTCCTAAAACAGGTACCCGTTTCAAAACAGGTACCCGTTTCCAAAACAGGTAGCCGTTTCGTTCCTTTAAAACAGGGGTCCGTTTCCCAAAACAGATAGCTGTTTCAAACCGTTTAAAAAGGCGGTCTATTGTTCAGGTCGAGATTACATCTCAATTCAGGAAATCAAAACAAAGACGACGCTTCAAATTTTTCCCAAGGTTAGAGAACAAAGAACCATTTTCAGGTTGAAAATAGATTGTTAAATACACTTCAATTCTGGAAATCAAGAACAAAGACGATGCATTATTCACAAAGTCTTGCTTACAATTTTCAAGGTCCATGAGAGAACAAAGACGATCTATTGTTATGGGGATGAGTCATAGCTTCAAAATTCTGGAAATCAAGAACAAAGACGATGCATTGTCGACGGTTCAAAGTCTATGCTTACAATTTTCAAGGTAAAAGAACAAAAGCGATTCATTTTCTGGTAGTTATAAATAAAGTAATCTCAATTCTAGGAAATCAAGAACAAAGACGACGCTTAAAGTCTATGCTTACAATTTTCAAGGTCATGAGAGAACAAAGACATTCCATTGTTGGTTGAAAATAGATTGTTAAATAACTTCAATTCTAAAATCAAGAACAAAGACGATGCATTATTCACAAAGTCTATGCTTACGATTTTCAAGGTATAGAGAACAAAGACGATCTATTGTTTTGGGGCGTCATAGCTTTGAAATTCTGAAACAGACGATGCATTGTTCAGACTGATTAGGTCATCTAACAAGTAAAATATTTTTTAAAACTACCCAATATACGGATAAAAATCGATTTAAGTGAATATACATGGGACTTAACATACTTTTTGGATCATATTACTCCAACCATATGTAAACATGCTCATTTCGTAGTATTTAGTCGTAGTGCGGTTGTGGACAAGTAAAGTCATGAAAAAGCAATAAAATCGCTCCTGGATACTTCATGTAAAACAATATGAATAATAATTTAACATTTTGTTGTTCATGCTGTCAAAATAGTGATGGTAGTAGTAGTAGCAAAATGAAGAGAAACAAGATGAAGGTTATTCCGACTGGTCATCATCATTTCAAATAGGGCTGAGGTGTAAAACAGGCAGCTAATGAATACTTAATCGATTGTGCTTCCTATAAACTATCGAACGATACGCATATTGAAATTGGATACAGTACACCTTAACCTTGCACCAGTAGTGCGTATGAGATGTGGCAACACGTGATATTAGACGTGAAGGAATGGAATGAACTTCTAAGATGGTATTCATAGTAGAAATACAATTTTCGATCCCAAGAAATTGAAAGCCAAATTGATTGGTCACATGTAAACGAGGAGGATATAATACATGAGCAAGATTACGAATCTCTATCTAGTAATCTCGGTATTTATTACAATTGGGAATTGCTTAAAGGATATAGAGAATTTTGAAAACTGTTATGATAGAAAACTACAACTGTTGTTCGTGTACATTCCCCATAACATAGAAGAACTATTCGATTTGAAGGATATAATAAGCTATAGATTGGAATTTCTTGAATCTTACAATCTGGTGTGTTTCTATGAAAATTCATACGACAAGTGGTTGACTACCGTCGTTTTCGTGAGAAGGAATTCGGTGATGATGACATTTATAAAGACATTGATGATGTTATAAAAAGTATAATATTAATTCACATAACACTGTATGTTTAATGGAAATATTGTACTATCGCCCTGCTTATCTAATGTATAGCATTTACTAAAAATAAAGTTTTTACACGATTTTAGGTATAAATACCCTACCCTATCCCTCAAGGTGAACAATGATAGGTAAGAAGCGGAAGAGTGCAGGTGGTTTAGTTAATACACTAATTAATAAACTTCCGGTGGAATTGCATTTACCCGGTTACCAGTATTGTGGTCCCGGTACAAAATTAGAGAAACGACTAGCACGCGGCGACCCCGGTATTAATCAATTAGATGCGCAGTGCAAACTGCATGATATCAGTTATAGAGACTACCAAGATTTAGAAAGTCGACATAGAGCAGATAAAATTTTAGAAGAAAAAGCTTGGGAACGCTTTAAATCAGCAGACGCAACATTAGGTGAACGAGCTGCAGCTTTAGCAGTCGGTACCACCATGAAGGCAAAGAGAAAATTTGGAATGGGGTGTCGGTCCAAGAAGAAGAAGAATGGTGAAAGTTTATTGCATGTACGGAAAACAATAGCTAAAGAAATGAAGGCTAACGGAGATTTCACCGACACAATAAAGTCAGCACTGTCAACGGCAAGACGTGTAGTAAAAAGGTTGGGGAAAGAAAAACATTAAAGTTCCTAGAGTAATTCCCTTACCTAAACAAGGAGGTGTTTTGCCATTTCTTATTCCGTTATTCGCAGGATTATCAGCAATCGGTGCTTTAGCTGGCGGTGCATCAGGGAATTGCCAAAGCAGTCAATGATGCAAAAATGCCAAAAATTGCAAGAGGAGACATCGCGCCATAATCGTATGATGGAATCGATCGCTGGTGGCGCATTCTATCTAAAACCATACAAATCTGGAGGTGCATTATACTTAAAACCGTTTCCAAAAACTGAGTAGATTACCCGAAAGAGCGTTAACAGATATTGATTTAAAGAAATACACAAAAGGTGTACCATACTTTAGGGGTATTTTTATGAGAGATAGCCTGCCTAAATTACCACAGAAAAATGAATCTGGAATCATCAACTTAGATAGTCAGAGTGGACCGGGTACACATTGGGTTTGCTACAAAAGCGTGGTGAAAAGGTATGGTATTACGATAGTTTCGGTAATCTTCGACCACCAGTTGAAGCGATTAACTACTTTCGGGGCTGTAAAATTTATTATAATTACAATCAAGATCAGGAATTTAATAGCATTATTTGCGGGCACCTATGCCTACAATTTCTATATAAATAATCGACATAACCTTAAATTTTCTCAGTTATGTCAATAACATTCAGTTTAGAAGGTGTTGGTAACATAGCTAGCTGCAACTTCTACCCACCGATAGAGCTAGATTTGGAGAAGAAATACGTTGTTGGATTGGTGGGATTTTACGGTGCAACAGCATTAGAAACATTTATACGGGCAACGATAGATTTTATTTTAGAACAAATTCATCTCATTTGCGAGTGATTAATATTCCACACGGTGCCTATGAGTTAGATGAAATTAGTGCTTACTTGAAATCAAAGATACCCACAGAAAAATTTTTATTAGGGCAAACAACAATACGCTTAAGTGTGAGATAAACAGTTCATTTGAGATCGATTTTACTAAAGAGAGTAGCATTGGCCGCATGCTCGGGTTTGAGCCTAGAATACTAAAAGCGAACGTACTCCACACATCTGCGTTAGACATCCAAATAATTAAACACACTAATCTGCATGTGGAGTGCAACATTATAAAGGGATCTTATCGAAACGGTAAACCTGCAAAGGTAATATACGAAATTGACGTTTCCGTACCCTCAGGCTACCGTTTGGATAAAGTTCCAACCAACACACAATATTTAGAAATAAACACAGACATAATCAGTAATATAACAATAAAATTGACAAATCAAAAGGGTGAGTTAATAGACTTTGGTGAAAGTGAACCATTCACAGTACGCTTAGAACTAAAAGAACATGGGTCTGCGAATTAATCACAGGACAATTCCATACAAAAGACCCAATCAACCCTCATTGCAGTTAACATCTGCAGAGAAATACTTTTTAACATCAATTGGATTGAAAGTTCTGAGTGACCAAACCATTAAACGTGTTTCAAAGCGTACATTTTAATAGAATTAATGTATCTCTAAGAAATACTAAATTTGTTATGTGTAAGAGACCTTGAATGAAGTTTACTTTAATGTCTATCTCTTTTCCACAATGATATGTCCTGCTTACACATCTGAAGCTGAATGCATTTATCTAAAATATGTAATGTTTTATTGAACAATAGGTTTTCTTTGTTAATAATAGCATTTGCATTCTTAAAAAAATTTGTAGGAATGTATAAAAAAAAAGAAAAAAATGTAATATTCAAGCTAATAAAGACTTTCTTTGTATAAAACACACACAATGCATCTGCATTCTTAAAAATTATTTTTAATCACTTTAAAACTTGCCAAAACTACATCGCATAATTAGTAATATAATAATTAATGAAAATGTGTTATGAGGAAAAAAGTTTCGCTATAAATAACAATAGGTTTGCATTCATAAGTGTGCTAATGTGAACAAGGATTTTCTTTGTATAACACATTTATAGTGCCTTCTTAAAATGGAAAGTAAACAAACTGTAAAAGGCGTAATTAATAACAATTAATTTAAAAGTTTGAAATTCATATAAAAGACATCATCCCTTAGTAAATCTTTAATTACTCATCAACCCTCATTGCATCTACACAATGACCGAATCATTAAACATCTTTCAAAGCGTACATTTTGATGATGCTATAATTAAATCAGATATTCACACCTATCTTCCGTATGGCTCTTCTAAGTATGGACCTTCCGAAGAAATACGCATTTTAATTCAAAGTCAGGATCTAATTACAGCTACTTATGATAGTTTTCTGTACATAGAAGGTAAGCTGAAGAAAGAAGATGAAGGAAAATCATGCAACTTAACCAATAATTTCCCCAACTTCCTTTTCGAAGAGATTCGTTATGAGTTAGGCGGTCAAAGAGTGGACGTTTGCCGAAATCCCGGCATAACATCTACACTTAAAGGATATATTTCTTATACGACGAGCAAGAGCAAAGCATTAAGCCATTTGGGGTGGTCACCAAAGAATGAGGAACCATTACAAGTAGAATTCGATGAGGGAAATGGCGAAAAATCCTTTACAGTATGCATACCATTGAACCACATATTTGGAATAATGGAGGATTATCGTCAAGTGATCGTGAATATGCGTCAAGAGTTGATTTTAATTCGATCTAGAAGCGATACAAACTGCTACTATGGTGACGTTGATGCGGAAATAACCTAAATAAAATTCAATGGAAAGTACCACACTTAACCCTTAGTGATGCCGCGAAACTGAACTTGTTTGAAGGAATAAATAAGAATTCTATTATTACTGTTCCATTTCGTCAATGGGAGTTATATGAATTACCTGCTTTAAAACAAGCAACCTCTGATATATGGCCAATAAAAACGTCAACGCAACTGGAAAAACCCGCTGGATAATTGTTGCATTCCAACAAGGTAAAAGGTACACAAAGTCTGCAAGAGCCGGAAATTTTGATCACATTAACATCAGGAACCTTAAAGTACATCTGAATTCAGAGTATTATCCCTATGAAGCAATGCATTTGAACTTCAGTGCTAACCAATACATACCTGCCTATCGCAATTTTTGAACTTCCGATGTGACTACTATGATGAAGATAATACAGATGGTTATTCAACTACACCGAATTCAAATCATGTCCAGTATTTGTAATGGACTGTTCTAAACAGAATGAATCCTTAAAAACTCAACAGTAGACATCAAATTGGAAATGGAAACACTAACACCTTTCGATAATGGAATCGTTGCCTATGGTCTTATTCTCCACGATGCTATTGTGCAGTACAACCCACTCACCGGAGAAGTGAAAAATTATAATCTGTATTATATAAATAAAAATGTTGTAATTATTCGTTTAGTTTCATTTCATCCTCAAAGATGAAAGTAGTTGCGCAGAAACAAAAACTACCAATTCAAAATCATGACTTTGATGAAAAGTCTGGTACTTCAAAACATGGTGATTTACTTCCTAATAGTATACGTGGCATTATATGTGGCCCTCCAACTGCGGCAAAACAAACGCAATGATTAGTTTGCTTACTGAGAAAAACGGTTTGAAATTTAAACATGTATACGTATACTCCAAGTCATTAAATCAAAACAAGTACAAACTTTTACAGGAAATCCTACTTCCGATAAGGATATAGGTTACTTTACGTTCAGCGATAATCAAGATGTGATTGACCGAATTGTGCAAAAGCAAATTCTATCTTTATCTTTGATGATATCGCCTGTGAAAAGCAAAATAACATAAGGGCATATTTTTCTATGGGTAGACATAACGATATTGATTGTTTCTATTTGGGTCAAACTTACAGTAAAATTCCAAAGCAATTAATTCGTGACAATGCGAATCTAATTATATTATTTGAGCAAGATGAATTAAACCTAAAACATGTGTATGAGGATCATTAAGCCCCACCATAAGCATGACATTGTTTCGGGATATGTGTTCAAAGTGCTGGATAGATCCGTTTGGGTTCATAGTCATAAATAAGGATGCTGAAGTCAATAATGGTCGCTATAGGAAAAGGTTTGATGAATATATAATACCTTAGCCTGATTTCAGTGGTTTAGTAGTTACACATCCGTTTAGGTATTAACAGCCCTTTTGCTACAATGGATAATAAGGAGATGATATTAAAGCGAAAAATTATTCAGGCTCGTAAAATAATACAGCAGAAATACAACAGTCTTAAAACTGCCCGCATTGATAATGAAAGAACGTTTGAAAGTACTTATAAACCTCTAATAGAACCCTAACTGAAATAGCGAATAAAATGCATCCTGATAAGAAAACAAAGGAGTCCGTTAAACCCAAAACTCACCTTTGTTCATATTTCGAAGAAAACATGCTACTACTAGCCCACCACACTTCCTTTCACCAAGGAAGACAAGCCCCTAGCTCAACTTCCGCTATTTCAAATAAATCCCCCTCCTCGTACACCACCTTTCCTAGAAACATCTGTCGTAGGAGAGATTACTGCCGAGGAAGAAGAACCTCTTAGTATCGCAGATGATTCCTGTAATGAACCCATCTCTGAAGAATTTCTCGAGCAGTACCACGAATTACCTCGTATATATGTTGAACGTATTATGAGGGATCTTGAAGGTGCTATTGATCACACTTATGGAGTCCACTACGACGCCAAAACAGACAAATGGGCAATTGGTAATACCCCATCACAATTAAAGGAAAGGATATGATCATTAATGGTGTCACGTATAAAGGGACTCCAGGTTTATATGATCTGCTTATTATGAATGAACCTGATTTAAATCTAGTAAATTCAAAGGATAGAAAGAATTATAAACGTATTTTAGCAGCTACGAATGTTGCAAGGCGAGATTATGATGTAAGTGGACAGATTCGAGGAAGCCGCAGCAAAAGTATACACAAATAATCAAACCCTTGCTGTCATCACCCACAACTCAGGAGGTGGAGCTATGTTTTTAAGGAATTAACAAACAGGCCGATTGAATATAAGTATTGGAATGATGTACATGAACTAATTCGTGATCTAGAAGTATTGTGGGCAGAAAAATTGGCTGGAAACACCGGTGTCGTAAATGATATAATATCAATTGTAGAGGAATTGTATGAAGATGGATACATTGAAAGACCAAACACTAGTTTTCTGAACAATATAAATCAGACTGCATTGATGTCGACATATCATAACTAAAATGCCTCTTGATAAATTTGGACGGTCACATGCCCAGTATCAATTTAAGAAATTAACCCCTCAGTTTCAACTTATTGATGATAATCAATTCGATATCGAGAATAAGAGACTCAGCAATGTTGCCAACCCCATAGATCCTCAAGATGTCATCACCAAGCAATACTATTTATCGACAAGGTTGAATTTGGATGGAAACCGTTTGACCCAGTTGGCGGATCCGGAAGAAGATGGTGATGCTATAAGTAAAGGATACCTTGATTTTTGTCTGCAAGCAATTCAGAAAGCTGTTAAAGGGAACTTTAACGCTTATCTAGTGTTGGAGGAAAAACTACATCAACTTAAAGAATCATGTCCAAATTACAACTCGTCAATGAATTGCACAAACCCGCAAGAAAAAATTTTAAACGAAGGCGCACAATAATTAAGGGATATGATGACCTCTGGCAAGCAGATTTGGCCGAATTTAACACATATGCCAAACAAAATAAGGGCTACAAGTATATTTTAGTAGTTATTGACTGTTTTTCGAAATACTTGTGGACCAAAGGATTAAAAACAAAAACGGGCTTGGAAGTTGCCAAGGCCATGCAGGCAATCTTCAAAACGGGCCGGAAACCTTCCAATTTGCAGACAGATGCAGGAAAAGAATTCTACAATGACCATTTCACTAAACTAATGCAGCGTTATGGAGTCAACCATTACTCCACCTATAGTACAAAGAAGGCAGCAATTGCGGAACGAGTGATCAGGACCGTTAAGTCTGCCCTATACAAGTCATTCAGCCTACAGGGTAAATATAAATGGATTGATACAATTGATACCGTAACGATGGATTATAACAATCGTAAGCATAGAACTACAGGAATGAAGCCCAAAGATGTCGGTAATCATACAAAGCTAGAGGCTTACACTCACATAAAAATAGTTGATAGGAATCGTTATTGTGTGGGTGACATAGTACGAATCAGTAAGTTTAAAAGTATTTTCGCTAAAGGATACACCCCCAATTGGTCAAGTGAACTATTCAAGATTGTGAAAGTTTGCATTACTAACCCAACCACCTACATGTTGGAGGACATGAAAGGATCACCTGTACTGGGAGGCTTTTATGAACATGAATTACAGAAAACAAAGCATCCGGATGTGTACCTTGTGGAAAAAGTGCTTCTCCAAGAATAACAAGTTATTCGTAAAGTGGTGGGATTGGATGAAAGATCATGGATCAATAAAGACGATTTAGTTTTATAATATAGCTGTAGGGATTGTAACTTTTAGATGAATTAAAACCACATAAAAATTATAATTGTATTTATTTAAATATTACATCATCTTATATAGTAAACCTAAAGTATTTCTATAATCGTTTAAATTACTAGACCATATTCCCGAATCTGGTCCACATGTCCATCCCAAGCAGGAATCACCTTTCTCAATGTTTTCCAAAATCCAGCGTAAATTTTGTGGTGTTCCTCATTTTCCCACGGTTGAAACTTATATGTAATGTTTTGTTCTAATAATACTTCAATTAAAATAGTGAGGCACTTGTAATTAGCATAATATGCTGCTGTCTCGATACATTCACTATAGAAGTGTTTTATAAACAATATTTTGTACGCTAGCATTTGTACACAATGAATCACCCCATAATAACTTGTATATGTACATTTTAAGGGTATGTCACCAAGTAAATTCATGCCATCAAAATCCTATTTACATCATTAGAGGTTAACGAACCTTTATCGGTACACAAGTTCGTAAAACTTTTAATGGTATTGTCTAGCTAATTTTTCTATCAAATAATGTCTTAATAATTACTGCATTTGCACATTTTGAGTTTATAGCACACCAGTTAAAACACTCATCGGGAATAACAATATTTTGCAATATATTCAATATAAATGTATAGTTTTCAGGAGAGGTCAAAGAACGCTTCAGGTACTTTTGTAGATTTGATCACTACTGCACTGCAGCTCTTCCTGCTCATTGTTTACTGAAAGTTGTACCCCAGGGTCTAGTATCAGTGAAATCAAAATTTACTAAGCGTTTATCATCATAAGGATTGAGTATGACTTTATTTTGTTTAATGGTAAACACATCATGTTTTTTGATCTTATGAGGTGTTGATAGCGCCTTATTACGCCACCATCAAATAAAACCTGTTTATAATCATTAATAGTGATCTGCCTCACGCTTGCGTGGGTAGAACCCTTTGATTTTTTACAACCTTTTCATCAACCCGTAAGCATACATTTTTACGAAGTCCTACAAATTCAACCATAATTTTGCCATGATTTTCATCTTTCATTAAGCCGGGGACCTTTTATTTACTAATGGGAGTCCAAAGATGTTGTCGGGACTATAATCAGATGTATCGAATTTATCAATGTCCTCTTTAATACATTCATAGATATCGGGAACCGAAAAGGCGTATATGAGACTATCCGTATCCGTGTACAAGAGCTTAGCACTATTATGGAACTTGGGTAGCGTGTAACCGTAATGAAAATTATATAAAAAGTTTTTGAAACGTCTAAAACACTGAATCCTGCATATATAGGTTTATTGAAATATACTTCAAGCTTATTCATTTCAATGATAAGCATATCATTGTCAAATATTGTACAACTATGAAAATTTGGTTTTGATATGTAAGCACGAGCACCATAGCGACCCTCCCATTTCGTTACTAGCCGTATCCTTATGCTTACGTACATTTTCCATCAGCTTCCGAAAACACTATTAATCATTAATTTATAGAAATTTTTATCGAATTCATTTTGAGATTGCTGACGCATGGCTGTATTTAAATCTATGTATTTTTTAACCACGGGACTGTTTAAAACGTAATATACGGTGTACTTTTACCAACTTAATCCATATTTTAAATATACTTTTAAATTTCTGTAATGAATTACATAATTACGTTTTGGATACAAGGTAAGCAGTAATTTTTCATTTTGGAATCAGGCGTGGGTGGAACCATATGTTCGGGTGCCAGCGGTAGATCACTGTGACTCTCATGTAATTCTATAGGATAGTCTAAATCACACTCGACTATATACCCAATTTCCGAATCATCAGGATGGTTTATTAAATCTAAACTTTCAAAATTAGCTTCATCAACAAAGAAAAATCGCCAAATGGTAGAAATTCTGACATGGCGGCTCCATATAAATTATTCACGTCGTAGTACATTAAATACACACTTTCGGAGGTGGGATCAAATTTTTCCCCATGTACTTATTGTTAGCTTTAGCATACCGATTTGAACATTGAGCTACACCACCTCTAATCCTCTCTCAATAAACATTAGCATATCAATGTCTGTAAATAATTCTAACTTTACTTGTGTAATTTTAAGCATAGCATCGAATGCTAAACCGGGAGCTGTATAATAGTGTAGAGGATCAAGCTCGTAAGTACTTAAACAAGTTTGCCGAAAGTTCTCGAAAATATCTGCTAAAAGTAGAACGTCTGTTTTAGATACAAATCTGAGTACTCCCTAACGATTTAATACTAAATTTGTTCCAAACGTTAACCGCATGCGCAAAACTCTCATCACTGATTCCTCATTATTAAGATGACTGAAAAATGCTTCTTTAGGAGGAGCGTGGTCTCATTCAATTTATCCCACGTATCAATATACTCATAAGGAAACACACCTTTGCGAACTACTAGAGAAAATTCCTCCTCATTGTTGCAACTAGCGCAGGAAATAATTTTTACTATCCTCCAAATAGTCTGACAACTTTTCAATACTACTGCTCATAAATCTGAAAGAGTCAATAAATCTAAACTTAATTTTGGTGCCTTCTATTACCTTCGTGAAAGAGATATATCTTTCTTTGTTTATGGGTAGCAGTGAAATCAAACCGGGAACACTAGCCAATTCTCTAATGATGAAATGAGAATCATAACCTGATAAATTATGGAACACAACTGGCAGAATGTGGAGTCTGTATAGTTTAGGTTACATGCCTGGTGCGCTGCCCCGAAATGCTCCTGTAAGATGATTATGGTCTCTAACTTTTATATCAGAATTAGTAAATGGTTTCCAACAAATGTGACAAATCGTGGTGCTTTCAAATTGCTCAACCTGACTGAGACTTAAAGTAGCCATAGGAATTATTTGATTGATTATTTCGGTAGCCCAATGTGCAATACTTTGAAGCTCGTTAACAAACCATTGAATGCAATCCTTTCCTCTATAAAGCCTAAATCGGATAAAGAATCATCATATGAACACTTCAAATAGTAAGCAATGCTGAAAGGTGTGTGTTTGGAGTGAAATAGAGTATTACCTTCGATACCATTTGCACACTTCTCTAAAATACTTTCTAAATCGGCATAAATGACAAATGGCACCTTTTCTTGAAATGCGAAATTTTTGAACTGCAAATTCATTTCCGCTTCGGTAGGCAGCCTAGTAGAGCATTGATTAAGTTGACTGCAATATGTTAAATGTTTTCTAAAGCTACATCCGACCAAAAATGATTCAAACATCGGTTACAAATTACTTTCTTATGACCCGCTTTGATATCTGTTTTGAAAATAAAGCTGACATATTTTTAATCCATGTGAAATGGTATACAGTATCATCCGTGGCAGAAAGTATTAAAAGATTTATGGGTTCTTTATCGCTTTGCTGATTACTCAATACAAATGGTGCAACTTTTTACCATTTATCAGTACAAATTAATTGCGAGGTTGTTTAGTTTCTCAAATTTTTTACATCATCCAGTTGAATGGGAAGTGAATTGAATCAAAATTCAAAACGTCTAAAATGAGGATAACTAGAAGTCCGATATGAATGCTGTGAAGCGGGATATAATGCCGAAACAACGGCCCACAGGAAGCAAAACTCATCGTTATTTTAACATTAACAACAGCATGCTTTACTTCTATGAAGGGAACTTTAACATAAGTTGAACAACCGCCTCTAAATGGGACATAGCTATTAATATTTACTTTTAAATGTAAGACTTCATGTACTGCCCAACCGGAATCCCTTTCGAAAACTCCTCTAATTTTATCCGTAACTTATCATACACGTTTTCATTGTACCAGACACGTATATTGGTTGAAATATCAATAACGCAATTTTTGTGGCAAAAGTCTTCAACTCAATACTATGATTTTGGGGTTGCATGAAATTACAGCCTAAGACCACATTTACCTTTAGCATAGATTGCCTTAACATTAATTTCACCTTACGTGCAAAACTATTATATGCGTTTAGTAAAAATATCAAAGGGTCCTTAATGTTTGACATATTGATTATAATTCCTGTAAGCAGCCTACCATTGAAACATGAGTCTAGGGGTACCAACGTAATTTATGCATACCTTTTTATTGACAATTCCACTACCAACCTTCTCTGAAGCGTTCTTTAACGTCTCAATCTAACCAGATAGCACTTGAGCAATGCTAAATTGCTTTCAAGCTTAAGCAAGCTTTCATTGATCTCATAATAAATTTTATGTTTAATTATATCTTGCAATAGCTTGATATTGGTGTTAACTATACGGATGTGCCTGGCAAATTCCTTTTTGTTTTCAATAAGGGAACAATGCGCTTTGTTAAATTAACCATCTCACTACTACTTGCATACTCATAGCTAGCAATATGAAGCACACGTAACAATGAACTTTTAACAAATTGCTCTTCACAACGGTTCTAGTCACGATTGTAAAAATATGATGCACAAATTGGTGAGTATCTTTACTTTTAACAAATTGCTCTTCGGTTTACAATAAAACTTCACGGTTGTAAAAATATGATGCACACACTGGTGATTAATAAAGTTGCTTTTTACTTTAGGTAATTTGTTGTTGTGACGATTGTAATGTATCGACTGACGTTGGACTGTTCTTTATCTACTTATATAGAGATAAGATCGGGTAAAGTCGGATAAGTTCGGCTCACCTTTTCATAAGCTTCGACTCAGCAATGAATCGTCTTTGTTCTCTCACCTTGAAAATTGTAAGCATAGACTTTGAAGCGTTGACAATGGATCACCTTTGTTCTTGAAAGAGATGTATTTAGAATGTATTTTATAAATCAACCAGAACAATGGATCGTGTTTGTTTATTTCTCAAAGGTGTGACCTTGAAAATTGTAAGCATAGACTTTGAACCGTCGACAATGTATCGTCTTTGTTCTTGATTTCTCAGAATTTTAGAAGCTATGACTCATCCCCATAACAATAGATCGTCTTTGTTCTCTCATGTGACCTTGAAAATTGTAAGCATAGACTTTGTGAATAATGCATCGTCTTTGTTCTTGATTTCCTAGAATTGAAGTGTATTTAACAATCTATTTTCAACCTGAACAATGGAATGTCTTTGTTCTCTCGTATGACCTTGAAAATTGTAAGCATAGACTTTGAAGCGTCGTCTTTGTTTTTGATTTCCTGGAATTGAGATGTGGAATCTCGACCTGAACAATAGACCGCCTTTTTCGGGGGAAACGGTTGCGAAACAGCTATCTGTTTTGGGAAACGGCTACCTGTTTTTAGGAAACGGCTACCTGTTTTTAGGAAACGGGTACCTGTTTTTAGGAAACGGCTACCTGTTTTTAGGAAACGGCTACCTGTTTTAGGAAACGTCTACCTGTTTTGGGGGCGTGGCTTTGAAACATGCACCTCAGGGCTCTTGATTTCCTAGAATTGAGATGAATGGATCGTCTTTGCAGAGGTGTGACCTTATAAGCATAAACTTTAAAGCGCTGACAATGGATTGCCTTTGTTCTTGAAAGAGATGTATTTAGATAACAATCTATTTTTATAAATCAACCAGAACAATGAATCGTCTTTATTCATTTACCTTGAAAATTATAAGCACAGACTTATTTCTCAGAATTGAGATAACAATTTATTTTTTATAACTCGACCAGAAGAATGTTCTTTTACCTTGAAAATTGTAAGCATAGACTTTGAAGAATACATCGCCTTCATTCTTGATTTCCTAGAATTGAGATAACAATTTATTTTTATAACTCGACCAGAAGAATGAATCGCTTTTATTCTTTTACCTTGAAAATTGTAAGCATAGACTTTGAAGCGTTGATAATACATCGCCTTCATTCTTGATTTCCTAGAATTGAGATAACAATTTATTTTTATAACTCGACCAGAAGAATGAATCGCTTTTGTTCTTTACCTTGAAAATTGTAAGCATAGACTTTGAACAATGCATCGCCTTCATTCTTGATTTCCTAGAATTGAGATAACAATCTATTTTTAACGGAACAAGAGATAGTCTTTGTTCTTTCATGTGGCCTTGAAAGCATAGACTTTGTACAATGCATCGCCTTTGTTCTTGATTTCCTAGAATGACTCAGCCAAAACAATAGATCGTCTTTTTCTCTGACCTTGAAAGCATAGACTTTAAACAATGGGCCACCTTTGTTTCTCAGAATAGGGCGCCTCGAAACATGCATAGACTTGTCTGAGGGCAATGACCTTCAGGACAATCAACAATCTAGTAACTTTTCTAGTGACCTTGAAGGACTGTGCAAGCATGACCTTGAAGAGGATTACACACCTAACACGTGACCTTGACTTAGCATGGTTGCTACCTTCAAATAGGCAATGTGATGACCTTGAGCAGAAACACTCGTAGAAAAGTATAGTAGAAAAGTGGATCAGGATCTGTATAGCTATACTATTAGGTATACGTATTCGGTTTATTTTAGATACAGTAATAATAAATTACTTAATAACTAAAAAATAAGTATGGACAGACATTCACAAATAAGAACACAACTAGCATTAAAATTAAGATAACTACCTATCAAATTAAGCTCAAGACCAAGAAACTGTTAATGTAAGATAAGTACAAGATTTTTCGCCATCTTCAACATCAGCATAATCTGAATTTATTTCTTTTGCCAAAATTACCAATTGTTTTACAGTTGTATTTAGCACCATAACATAAAGTGGTTATGTTCTCGAATTATGTTATCCACTACACACTGATTTTGGTGTTTGCACTACATAGCAATATTAAAAAGATATACCTTCAAATCCGTCTTGTAAAATGAAATGGTCTCCTTAATTAGACACTCTGTAGATCTTCGTAAATGGTAAGAAGCGTTATCCTTAACAGATGTGTCTTGTGGGTTTGGTAATAGCTCATCTTTCTACCAGATATCAAAATTAGTCGGGTCCATGTTGTAATAATTACACGATTTTAAGTTTGGAGTAAATATTAAATTGCTGTTATTAATAGAACTGTCTTTGCACGTGTGCACGATTATAAACCTTCTAACATTAGACGAATAATTCGACGTTTTTTACACTTTTTGGTGTATCGCCTTGCCAAGATCTTTGTTGTGATCCTCCAGAAAACACCCAACGTTTCATTTAGGAATGCAACTGGTAGGGCATATTATATGTACTTTTTGAATTGCATTATTCCGGATGTAACATTCGCTTCCTCGCATATCGCTCAACGATTTCAACCGTTTTGAATTTGAAAGTAATATTATTCAACATTTTACCTATGGCAGGCCTACACGCCATTCTATCTCTTATAATGTTTTTCATAGTGTTCGTAATATAATTGCCTTACAGCATACCTCGAATAAATTATATCTCATATTGAATGTATGTATAACCTTCAGATACATCGCCTATTTTAGAGTTCCAACGAGTTTTTGGAAACGAAGTGTTTTCTTTCTTACTTTCAATTACCCTCTTTAATGTAGTCACCTTGATCTTTAAAGTGCCCGCTGCTTTTCCTTGTTCTATATTACGAAACGATCCAAAATTACCCTTCTCTCCGCAAAAATACACGTACACGTTAAATAACAGCTCTTGGCAGTGCACGATTAAAATTTTTCGGACCTTTTCAAATAAATTGGAAGCATATACGTACTTATTACTAAATTATAATTTATTTTCTCTAGCATTTTCTTAAATTCCATATACCTACTAATTATATTTTAATTACATTCAGGTTGCATGTTTCAAATTACATTAAATCCTTTCAGTATTAATCACATTTACATTTGCAGTTAGGTAAAATATTTTTACATAATTAAGAAATTACCGAATTATAACCAAAGAAATAATCACTATCACTCCTTCAAAATAAGAAATTCATTTTGTAATTATTCTAATTGCTTTATTTAGCAATCCATGGAAATTTCATATATTCATACATATGCACTAGAAAACTAATTACGATAGATAAATATGTCCTCAAGCGACAGGAAGAAATCGATTACCTTTTTTGTCCCTGCTTTATTCAAATCACACTAAAAATTTCCTCTATTAATCACTACTACATATGCTTTCGTCTAAATTAACGCGTTTCTCAGAAAAACCGAATACACATTTACATCCATTTTACAGACTATAGTTAAGCTTCAAATAATAGAGGTTCCAGGACCTGATTGGAAAAAGGTAGGTTAGAAAAATATTGCAGTAAATTCTTAAAAAATGTGTATGAATTGAATAAAATGAATAATAGGTTATGAAAACCAATTTTTGTTATACAACCGGGCTAAGATTTGAAGTAATAAATTACTAACCATGTGTGTGATTCCCTTTATAAAGGAGGGGGCACGTTTTAAATGTAAAATACCTTTCGGTCAGAATTTAACCAAATTTTGATATGTTCTAGAACTTGACCAATTGATCAAATGTTTTCATTGAAAGCTCAATGCTCAACAGTTTTGATATACAGGGTCTGCAATATCACTTTGATACTTTCAATATATCATAAAATGGACATTTTGCCAATATTAACAAAACTTAGTGGAATGTTATTTTTTGTGCTACTGGTTGCAACCTTTCCTTACTTTCATTATTTTGTACATAACCTGATATACAGGTGAGACCAAATATATGTATCTGAAAAGAATTATAGTTCTCTAGAGAACTAATAAATATTTATTTAAGTATCACGTGCTCGCGACAATAATAAAACTGACTTGATAAATAAAAGTAAATGACATGGAAGTAACTATAACTCGAAAAGCAAAAAAAGAGAATAAAAAATAAAATAAATAAAATAAATAAAATAAAAATAAAATAAATAAATAATAATTAAATCGTTCGGTCGCTAATAAATACCACAAGTCCGGTGAAGGGCGCAAACCAGGAATCGCGTATAAAGCAGTATGGTTGAAACGTGGTGTGATTGAAAGGTAGGTAAGATGGAAAAAAATGTACATGTATATGTACGTTTGTGAGATTCATACAGTAAGTATACGATCTGTTATTTTTATCTATTTATTATGTCGTGACAGTAGACATAACTGTTCGGTAGTAGGACGATACCGTTAGTAGAATGCTACATCGTCCGGGGCACGATTTGGCCAGTAACCGGTCTGCTCGCTGGGTATTACTCAAGAGAACAATACAATTGCCTCGGATCGACCTGGCTACAAGGGGCGGTCAAGGTCGAAACAGACAGGCCCGTTGCTGACGACTGTGCAAGGAATGAATGGCGAGTCGGTACGTGGAATGTTAGAGGTATGCATGGTAAAGAATTTGAAATTTCGAATGTAATGTATGAAAGACACCTTGATATTCTGTGTGTATCGGAGACAAAGCGCAAAGGAAAGGATGCTGTGGAGATGGAGGATGGCAGCCTGGCACTATGGTCAGGAGTTGAGACGAAGTGCATGGCGCAAAAGTAGTTGGGGTGATCATAAGTGAACGAGCGAAAAGATGTGTTAAACAGTACGAATTGGTCTCTCCGGGTAATATGGGTTAGAATGAAAGTGGAGTTTCGAAGAATTTTTCTTATTGCATGCTATGCACCGGTGAATGGAGAAAGAGACCAGGAGCGTGAGAACTTCTGGAATGAAGTGGAGAACGTGTTGAACGTATTAAGCCAAACGAAAGAGTGATTATATTAGATATGAACGGATGGGTGGGTGTACAGAGAGAACATAGTGAACGCGTTCTAGGAAAGTTCTGAGACCAAAGAATCAATGAGAATGGTGAACACCTGCTGAACATCTGTGTGAGAAGCCTGTTTGTATCAATACGTGGTTTAAACATAAAAATGTGAATATGTATACATGGCAAAGAGGTGAATCTAAAAGTATGATAGACTTGATAGTGTATGATGAACGGCTTAGAAACCTGGTGAAAGACACAAAAGTAATGCGCGGGAGTTAGATCGGACCACTTTTGGTTATATCGAGAGTGTCTAGGGAAAAGTGGGTGTGGAGAAGGAAAGCAAACGTAGTGCGAACGTCCAGAATTAGGTTGAAAAACTAGTGGATAATGGTGCGAGAATGAAATACGCAGATGCTGTCAATAAAGAGTTGAATGTGAATGAAGCAGTGTGGAACGAACAAATAAAAGGCACTGACGTTGAAAGTGCATGGATAAGCTTGAAAAACTCTGTTGTCAACTGTGCCGTGCGAATATGTGGAAGAGTGATTGTAGGTAGACAGAAAAAATGTGCTTGGTGGAATGAGTCGGTAAAAAGGCAGTAAGTAAGAAAAAGATGCGTACATGGCAATGATTGCTGCAAAATGAGACTGAGAAGAAACGATTGTATGAGTTACAGATTAAGAAACAAAGAAGCGAAGGAGGCAGTGAGAATAAGTAAAGAGGAAGTGATGGCTGTGGAAGGAGAGAAAATGCAGAATGATTTTGAAAACAAAAACTCTTCTGGAAATGGGTCCAAAATACAAAACGTGGCCAAAACAGAACGCTGCAAGAGTGATGAATGATAGAAACGAAATAGTATGGGACGATTGTGAAGTGGAAATGCTGGCAAGAGTATTTCGGAAAGCTGTACAGTAGTGAGGAACGTAAGACTGAAGGGTTAAATAAGGAGAATATAGAAGAAAGGATGAATGAAACTGAGAAGGATATTGGAATAATTGAGGTAGAAAACGGTAGGAAGGTTGAAAAACGGCAAGGGAGCAGGCATAGATGAAATCACTGGTGAAATGCTCAAGTATGGTGGTACAAAGCT
This sequence comes from Vesta saturnalis, assembly GCA_036346205.1. Taxonomy (NCBI): domain Eukaryota; kingdom Metazoa; phylum Arthropoda; class Insecta; order Coleoptera; family Lampyridae; genus Vesta; species Vesta saturnalis. The sequence goes on from JARFJB010000438.1 coordinate 209,942, forward strand.
TATACGAAGATTGCGTGAATTATTCAATGTATGCCTTATGTGGAAAAGAACAGTGATTGGAAAAGCGCGATCATTGTACCATTGTATAAAGGTAAGGGAACAAGAGTGATTGTAAGAACTACAGAGGAATAAGCTTGCTCAGCGTGCCCGGTAAAGTATTTGGAAGAATACTGATTGATAGAGTACGAGAAACTACACAATCTAAGATGTGGGATGTGCAAGGTGGCTTCATGCCAGGAGAGGATGTGTCGATCAGATGGTTGCTCTCAGCAGGTGATCGAAAAGTGTTTAAAGGTAAAAGGAAGTTGTACTGTGCGTTTGTAGATCTGGAAAAAGCATGACAGAGAGAATAGAGAAGCTGTGGGAAATATTAAATGAATATGGCGTAAATAAAGTCTAATAAATGGAATAAGGGCAGTATACAACGGTAGTCGGGCATGTGTTAGGGTGAGAGGAGGTGTGAGTGAATACTTTAATATTGAGCAAGAAGTGCGACAAGGCTGTGTGATGTCACCGTGGTTGTTCAATGTATACATGGATAAATGTCTTAGACAAGCATGTAACGATACAAATGGTGTAATGGTTGGTGACGTAAATGTACGACTCTTGGTGTATGCAGATGACACAGTCTTATTAAGTGACAGTGCGGATGAGCTGCAAACCGCTCTGAGGAAGTTTGATACAGTCTGTGAGACATGGACCTAAAGGTAAACGCGAACAAAACTAAGATTGTGGTGTTCAATCGGGAAGGTAAAAGGAGAGTAGAGTATTTACTCTGCAAGATGAAATCGTGGAGCAAGTGGACGAGCTGGTATATCTCGGTAGAATGTTTACTGCAGATGGTACAATTGAGAGCGAGATTGGACGAAGGGTCAATGCTGGAAGGAAAGTGATTAAGTATGTGACGATAATAGAAATGAAAGCATGAGCCTAGCTGAAACGAGCAATCTATAATGGCGTATTCGTCCCATCAGTACTGTATGGAAGTGAGACATGGGTATGTCAAAAAGCACGAAAGAAAATAAATGCTGTGGGTATGAGATTTCTGAGAAGCGCATGTGGTAAAACGAGAAGGGACAAGATAAAAATGAATGCATAATGAGGGAGTGGTGAGGAAAAGACGATGATGGATAGATATAAAAGTTGTACATTACGTTGGTTTGGTCACATTGAGAGAATGAATAACATAAGATTAACGAAACAAATATATGTGGGTGACGGTGAAATGCCTGGTAGGCCGCGTAAAACTTGGCTGAATGTAGTAGAATCTTTGATAAAGGAAAGAAAGATAAGGAGTTCTAAAACAAAAGGGCATGTCAGAGACTATGTATGAATCTTGCGGAAGCTAGAGGTATGTAGAGATAGGAAAGCATGCGAAGATTGTGAATGAAAAATAAATAAGAGGCAGGGATTGTTTGCCTACCCGCAAGAATGGCGTGAAGGTTAATAAGTAAGTAAGTAAGAAAAGAATTATACGATGGTATTGTTTTGATATTTTGGTGAATGGAAGTCAACACATACATATGTCCATTTAAATTATTATTGCAAGTTAATGTAAGTTAATTTTCTGATAACTTAATTGAAATATCTATATTATAATAAACTATTTGCTAACTGTATATACCTACATAATAGTTACGATGTGTTTATACTGATACTGGGTGTCCAAGTACAAAGGACCACTGCGATATCTTAAACTTCATATAGGTACGGAAAAAACCGTTAACATAAAAAATTCCTTGCAATTGGATGTCGTTGCGAAATACAAGCTTTTCGAGATTGACAGATAGAAAGGTTAGATGTGCTTCATTTATTATGCTCACTATTTTCTAATAAAGTTTTCAGTAGATTCTTTTGATAAAGAAGGCGCTTGTCGAAGTTCATCTTTGGAAAACTAAGAAAAGAAAATTCTTTAAGATACTAGTGTCTTCACTGTTCACACCATCGACAGACCGGTTTCGCAGGTCTACTCCATCATCACTACCGCTTTGTATAATCATTGGAAATAAGAAATGTTTATGTAGAAACGTTAATGAACGTATTTTAATCTATTAAAAATATCTAAGCTTAATAAGATATCAGTTAACTGAACTAATGAGGCAGAAAACAGTAAATAATTTTTGGTCTTGATATAACCATTGTCATAGAAATCAAATGTTAAATGTCTATCACCTCACATTATTTGCATTTAGTATATGATTTAAAACAATTGTAGAAGGATATTTGATTAGCTCTTGATACCTAGCGTATCCTAAAACCATAGTACAGCTGCCACATGAGAACAAGTACCTAAAGTTCTGGCACTAGTCTTGCAGGTGCAGTAAGTACCTAATATTGGGTTAGGTTCTTCTTCCTCATTATTCGGCACAAATGCAATCCACAACTGGTAACGAGTAGCATTTCTGAGGCGAGAATATATCCTTACCGTATAAAACCGGGTTCGTAGTTTTCATCAAATTGATATTGAACCTGGCGGACCTCTATTTCATTGTCCTGTATATAAGAAGGAGCAAGCTTTAATTGAAAAATACCGACAGTTAGCTCTTTAGGATAGTAATGTGACAAACGTGGAATGAGGGTACGATAATTTCATTTAAATCAGCCCATCTGTCCCTTCTAGCGCGTAAGTTTTCCTCCTCAACCCTGGCTTGAACAACATTTGGCTCTTGAACTTTTTGAAGAATATTTTCAGCTAGCTCAATAGTAGCATCTTGCATTAAAATGGGTGGAAAATATTTATTTGTAATTGCTCCAGCAATTTTAAGAGAATCAGTAATATTACAAATGTGGGGTGTTTTTATCTTAAAGCTAAAAAATTTAAAAATTGATTTTAAATGCCCATTGCGTGCTTCTACGATCCACCTGGTTTTCGTAACGAGACGACTATCATTAGCCTCTTCTGTGGATAACTGTAGCTACCGCTGGGCAAAAGGCTGGCATTTTAAAATTAATACCTAATCTATTTAAAGCTGGAATAGCATCCAAGTACCGCGTCGAGAATGAAAATATTCCTTCATTAAACCATTCACGCATTCCATTCACATCTTTATTAAATTCACTTATAAGTATGTTAGCATCGTTGTTTTCGAATTTGAGAAATATGGCCTTGAATTTCTAGAATAAATCCGGTCAGGCAACAAGCAGAGATGCTTGCTAAGATGTTTACCCTTATAAGTACAGTAGGATGTCGCAACACTTTAAAACAAGAACTTTTCTCTATTTCTAGATAAGTACAGTCGTTATACATAAATTGAGGCCGATCCAGGTTTTTTATATAGACGATTTGCAAAAGGGTTACATGATTTTCGATGTAGGTCTTTTTTAAATCAATTTTGTGGTAAAATCTTGCATAAAAGAGATTGTCTAACTAGAAAATTTAAACTGGCTTTTGTCTTGTAATAAAAAATAACCGCTAAAAATTCCTAAGACCTTGTCGTAACACAGGAATTAAGAGATCTTTTATTTTTCCCTATTCTGGAGTCATAAAAGTTAAAAGATTAAATTCATCTTTTTTAAATTGAGAATCTGTGAATTATTTTTCGTTTTTTTTTAATTTCCTTACTTTTGTTTCTTTTAATAAAGATTTAATATTCAGAAAACTCAATCAGAACCATTCTCTTGAATATTACAGCAATATTTTATTTTCCTAAAAAAAATTCTACCTTTCCGGATATTTTGTTTCCCCGTTTATGGGACCTTTTAAATTTTCGCAAACAATTTGGATTATTGTCTATTGCTTGAATTTTCACAATAGAAAAGCAGACATTGCAGATTCGAGTTTTTCTATTATGACCCGCTTAAGATTTGTTTTGGGACAGTCACAATTTCCTGCTTTCCATTTACCTCACCACTTATTTTTCCCCAGTAACTAAAGCATTTCCAAAAAAACATGGAATTCGATTCATTTTCAATAAACTCTTCAACGATTTTAATTCAAAAAGTAGATTTGCAACTGTATCAACAATATCCTTAATTATGGATTAATTTTGACGTTTGATAGCCACCCAAAAGTTGTTATTTTATAAGTTTGGGAATAGAAAAACATAATAATTGTAGTATCAAAACGGAAAGAAAATGCAAAATCAGAAAAAATCTTGTTGTGAAAAAAGCAAGAAAAGCGCAATACCACATTACGGTTTTGGTTTAAACGAATAAGTAAATACTAAATATAACTTTTTAAAAATAGTGAGCATAATAAATGAACATTTAACCTTTCTATCTGTCAATCTAAAAGCTTTGTATTTCAACGACATCCAAAAAGATTTTTATGTTAACGTTTTCCGTACCTATAAAGTTTAAGATATCGCTTTGGTCCTTTGTACTTGGACACCCAGTATCAGTATAAAAATCGTGACTATTATGTTATACAGTTAGCAAATAGTTTATTTTAATATAGACATTTCAATTAAGTTATCAAAAATTAACTAGGAAATTAATACTCAATTAAATCTATTAAAAAATGAAACATATGGCTTGGAAATTAAAATAAAATTTAAATCAAAATTTTAATACAAAAATTCCTTTTCAGACACATAATTTGGTCTCATAGTAGACATATAAGGCCGATCCTGGACCAGTTCAAGGTCACCCATGTAAATCTTATGGGGAATTTCAAGGTCAAGTGAGTTTTCTCGTTATGCCAGAACGCCTCCACGTCTCAAGCATGCTTGTGGTGGGGATTTAAATTTTGGAGTCACTCGCCCTCTGGTGGTGAAATCGGAAGCTTTTGGAGCTCTTTCAAGGTCGAACTTTAAGCAGATTTAAAATTATTGGTCAAGGTCAAAGCTAAAAGTTGCAAGGTAATCATAAATCAAAATAGTTTTGAAGGTCAAAGGTTATTGACTTACGGTGGTGTCATATTTCTTAGAAATATAAAAAGGTCAAGGTGAAAAGCTAAAAATAGAAGTTGCAAGGTAATCATAAATCTAAAATAGTTTTCAAGGTTTATTGACCTACGGTGGTGTCATATTTTTAGAAGTATAAAAGGTCAAGGTGAAAAGCTAAAATAGAAATTGCAAGGTAATCATAAATCTAAGAATATAATTTTCAAGGTCAAACTTTTAGGGGAAATATAAATTTTGGAGGATCATCATCATCATATTATATTTATAGTCAAGGTCAACAGTAGGTATTTAACAAGTTTAAGCATGTTGTAATATGTAGGACCATATTTCTTATATAAACTGCAGCGAGCTGTATGTTGAGATCAGTCTGCAACACATAATTGTTAAATATGGAATTAACAGGGTTAAACCAAAGCACCTATTGCAAACCCTTTAAGTGCGTAGCTCGATATATCGAGAAAGTATAAAGTAACGAATATGGATATAATTAATACTAAGTACGGTGAACGTATAGTGATAGAAACGGTGATTTTAAATGTGTATTACCGGAACGCTTTTATGTGTATTTCAAAAAGAAGAAACACGAATTGAAGAATTTAAAACACTTAAACACGAAGGATGTGTTTATAAGTAGTTTGGGTGCAGCTGGCAAAACAACAAACATAACATTTTCTTTTTAATAGTAGCACCCCACCATATGTAAAATTGAAATACTAGAATTATTTTCTTAACAGCGTTTAGTCATAGTGAAATTGTGAGCAAGTAAAGTCATGCAAGTAGCAATAAAATCATTTCTGGAACGATCCAAACTCAGAAGTTCACCGTTATATATGGATACATCACATCATTGCAGTAACAATCTGAATAATTTAACATTTTGTTGGTGCTGTCAAAATAGTGATGGTAGTAGTAGTAAAAAATGAAGAGAAACCGATGAAGGTTATTCTTCTGCTAAGACTGACTGCGCATCATCATTTCAATATAAGGATGAAGTGTATAAACAAGCAGCTAAGGAATACTTAATCGATTGTACCTATTATAAACTATCGAACGATACTCATCATGCAAAACATCTGGAAATTGGATACAGTACACACCTCAACCTTGCACCAGTGGTGCGTATTGGGGGTAATTGTGATCAAAGCAATAATGTAGTGTTGGATATGAAGGAATGGAATGAGCTTCTAAGATGGCATTCATATGTAGAATTACAATTTTCGATCTCAAGAAATTGAAAATGAAATTGATTGGTCAAATGTAAATGAAGAAGATATAATCTATGATCAACATTATGAATCTCTATCTAGTAATCTTGGTATTTATTACAATTGGGAATTAATTAAAGGATATGACAGAATTTTGAAAACTGTTATGATAGAAAACTACAAGTGCTGTTCTTGTACATTCAACTCACATAGTATAGAAGAACTATTCAATTTAAAGGATATAGTAAGCTATAGATTGGAATTTCTTGAATCTTACAATCTGGTGTGTTTTATGAAAAGTTCATACAAAAGTTGTTGACTACCGTCGTTTTCGTGAGAAAGAATTCAGTGGTGGTGATGAACATTTATAAAGATATTGATGATGTTATAAATGCTAAGTATAATATTAATTCACATAACACTGTATGTTTAATGGAAATTTTGTATTATCGTCCTGCTTATCTAATGTATAGCATTTACTGAATAAAGAAATAACTATGATTTGTTTTTCTCAATTTAGGTATAAATACCCCTTCTATCCATCCATGTAAACAATGCTAGTTAAGAAGCGAAAGAGTGTAGGTGGTGGTGGTTTGGTGAATGGTCTAATCAATAAACTTCCGTTTGAATTGCATTTACCTGGTTACCAGTATTGCGGTCCTGGTACAAAGTTGGAAAAACGACTCGCACGCGGTGACCTCGGCATTAATCAATTAGATGCTCAGTGCAAACTTCATGATATCAGTTACAGAGATTACCGAGATTTAGAAAGTAGACATAAAGCAGATAAAATTTTACAAAAAAGCTTGGGAGCGCTTTTCATTAGACGCAACGCTAGGTGAACGAACTGCAGCTTTAGCAGTCAGTACCATCATGAAAGCAAAGAAAATTGGGAATGGGGTGTAAACGTCGATCTAATATGAAGAAGAAATGCAATGGTGGAAATTTATTGCATTTACGAAAGACAATAGCTAAAAAATTAAACCTAACGGAAATTTCACAGACACAATAAAGTCAGCGCTTTCAACGGCAAAACGTGTGGTAAAAATTTAGGAGGAAAGAAAAACATTAAAGTTCCTAGAGTAATTCCCTACCTAAACAAGGAGGGTTTTACCATTTCTTATTCCGTTATTCGCAGGATTATCAGCAATCGGTGCTTTAGCTGGCGGTGCATCAGGAATTGCTAAAGCAGTCAATGATGCTAAAATGCTAAAAATTGCAGGAAGAGACATCGCGCCATAATCGCATGATGGAATCGGTCGCTATAGGCTCCATGAATAAGAAAGGCGGTGCACTATATCTAAAACCAAACAAATCTGGTGGTGGTGCATTATACTTAAAACCGTTTCCAAAAACTGAATAGATTACCGGAAAGACCGTTAACGGATACTGATTTAAAGAAATACTCCAAAACGTACCGTACTTTAGGGATATTTTTATGAGAGATAGCATGCCTAAATTGCCACGGAAAATGAATCTGGAATTATTAACTTAGATAGCCAAAGAGGACCAGGTACCCATTGGGTTTGCTACAAAAAGCGTGGTAAAGGTATGGTATTACGATAGTTTCAATATTCGACCACCAAACGAAGTGATTAACTACTTTGGGGTGTAAAATATTTATAATTACAACCAAGATCAAGAGTTTAATACAATTATTTGCGGACACCTATGCCTACAATTTTTATATAAATAATCAGCACAACATCAAATTTTCTCAGTTATGTCAATAACATTCAGTTTAGAAGGTGTTGGTAACAAGCAACAACTTCTATCCACCGATAGAGCTAGATTTGGGAAGAAATACGTTATTGGATTGGTTGGATTTTACGGCTGCAACAGCATTAGAAACATTTATGCAGGCAACGATAGATTTTATTTTAGAACAAATCCATCTCATTTGCAAGTGATTAATATTCCACACGGTGCGTATGAGTTAGATGAAATTAAGGATTATCTAAAATCTAAAATACCCACAGGAAAGTTTATCATTAGAGCAAACAACAATACACTTAAATGTGAGATAAGCAGTTCATTTGAGGTCGATTTTACTAAATAAAATTGCATTTGGCGCATGCTAGGGTTTGAGTCTAAAATATTAGAACCAAATATTTTTACATCTGCGTTAGACATCCAAATACTTAAACACACTAATCTACACGTAGAGTGCAACATTATAAAGGATCTTATCGAAAGGAAACCTGCTAAAGTATTATATGAGATTGATGTTTCCCTCCAGGTTATCGTCTAGATAAAACTCGAGCAATACTCAATATTTAGAAGTAAACACTGACATTATTAGTAATATAACAATTAATTTGACTAATCAAAAGGTGAATTAATAGACTTTGGTGAAAGTGAACCATTCACTGTACGCTTAGAACTAAAGAACATGGGTCTGAGAATTAATCCAGGACCAATTCCATCTTTCAAAAACTCATATAAAGACATCATCCCTACAGTAAGTCATTAATTAGTCATCAACCTTCATTGCGGTTAACATCTGCAGAGAAATACTTTTAACGTCAATAGGTTTAAAAGTTCTCAACCACAATGGCAGAATCGTTAAACGTCTTTCAAAAGTAATTTTGATGATACTATAATTAAATCAGATATTCACACTTATCTTCCAATGGATCTTCTAAATATGGACCTTCCGAAGAAATACGAATCTTAATTCAAAGTCAAGATCTAATTACGGCTACTTATGATAGTTTTCTGTACATAGAAGGTAAACTTGAGCTAAAAAGAAGATGAAAAAAAGCATGCAGCTTAACCAACAATTTCCCGAACTTTCTTTTCGAAGAAATTCGTTATATTAGGTGGTCAAGAGTGGATGTTTGTAGAAATCCAGGAATAACATCTACGCTTAAAGGATATATTTCTTATACGGCAAGCAAAAGCAAAGCACTAAGTCATTTAGGATGGTCACCAAAGAATGAAGAACCATTACAAGTAGAATTCGATGAGCAAAATGGAGAAAAATCTTTGTATGTACCATTGAAACATATTTGGAATAATGGAGGATTATCGTCAGGTAATCGTGAATATGCGCCAAGAGTTGGTTTTAATTCGATCTAGAAGCGATACAAACTGTTACTATGGTGAAGTCGATGCCGCAATAACCTTAAATAAAATTCAATGGAAAGTACCGCACTTAACACTTAGTGATGCTGCGAAACTTAACTTGTTTCAAGGAATCAATAAAATTCTATTATTACTGTTCCATTTCGACAATGGGAGTTGTATGAATTTGCTTTAAAACAAGCAACCTCAGACATATGGCCAATAAAAACATCAACGCAACTGGAAAAACCACGTTGGATAATTGTTGCATTCCAACAAGGTAAAGGTATACAAGGTCAGCAAGGGCTGGAAATTTTGATCACATTAACATCAGAAATCTTAAAGTACATCTGAATTCTGAGTATTATCCATATGAAGCAATGCATTTGAACTTGTGCCAACCAATATATACCTGCCTATCGCAATTTTTGAAATTTCGTTGTGATTACTATGGTGAAGATGATAAAGATATTATTCAACTATTCCGAATTCAAATCATGTCCAATATTTGTAATGGACTGCTCTAAACAAAATGAATCCTTAAAAACTCAACAGTGGACATCAAATTGGAAATGGAATTCTAACACCTTTCGATAATGGAATCGTTGTTATGGTCTTATTCTCCATGATGCTATTGTACAGTACAGTCCACTCACCGGAGAAGTGAAAAAAATTAATTATTATTGTAGTATAGTCTAATATATAAATAAAGATGTTGTAATTATTCGTTTAGTTTTATTTCATCCATCAAAGATGAAAGTAGTTGCTCAGAAACAAAAATCTCAATTCAAAATCATGACTTTGATGAAAAGTCTATTACTTCAAAACATGGTGATTTACCCAATAGTATACGTGGTATTAAGGGCCCTCCAATTGCGGTAAAACAAACGCAATGATCAGTCTGCTTACTGAAAAAAATGGTTTGAAATTTAAACATGTATACGTATACTCTAAGTCATTGAATCAAAACAAGTACAAACTTTTACAGGAAATCTTTTCAATGAAGGACATAGGTTACTTTACCCAGCGACAATCAAGATGTGATTGAGCCTAATTTCAAAATCAAACTCTATTTTTATTTTCGATGATATCGCGGAAAAGCAAAATAATATAAAATATTTTTCTATGGGTAGGCATAACGATATTGACTGTTTCTATTTGAGTCAAACTTACAGTAAAATTCCAAAGCAATTAATTCGTGATAATGCGAATCTAATTATATTATTTGAGCAAGATGAATTAAACTTAAAACATGCGTATGAGGATCATATAACCCACCATAAGCATGAAATTGTTTCGGGACATTGTTCAAAGTGCTGGGTAGATCCGTTTGGTTTCATGGTCATAAACAAGGATGCTGAAGTTAATAATGGCGCTATAGGAAAGGATTTGATGAATATATAATACCTTAAACTGGTTTCAGTAGTAACTGATCTGTTTATATTAACAGCTATCTGTTTAGTGTAAACAGCTACCTGTTCAAGGTGAACCGGTATGTTTGAAAGCTACCTGTTCATGGTAAACGGGTACCGTTCATTAAATCCGTTTTGGTATATAAGGCGAATATATATATAATACCTTAAACCGCATTCAGCAGTTTAGTAGTAACTGATCTGTTTAGGTATTAGCAGCTATCTGTTTAGTGTAAACAGCTACCTGTTCAAGGTGAACCGGTACCTTTTGTCGCAATACAACAAGGAGAGGATATTAAAGAAAAAATTACAGGCTGAAAATAATACGGGAAGTATAAAGTATTAAGACTGCTCGATTGATAATGAAAGAACATTCGAAAGTACTTATAAGCCTTTAATAGAACCTCTAATGAAATAGTAAATAAAATCGATAAAAAACATAAAAAGGAGGAGGAGGTAAATGCCCTTGACAAATTTGGACGTTCATATGTCCAGTATCAATTAAAAAACTAGCCCTCAGTTTAAACAGATTGATGCTAATCAATTTGATATTGAGAATAAGAACTCAAATTCCAATCCCATAGATCCTCAAGATGTCATCACTAGGCAAATTATGTATCAACAAGGTTCGATTTGGATGGAAATCGTTTGACACAGGGTGACCCTGAAGAAGATGGTGATGCTATAAATAAAGGATACCTTGATTTCTGTTTACAAGCAGTTCGGTTTCAAAGGAAACGGACCTTATCTAGCGCTGGAGGAAAACTACATCAACTTAAAGAAATTGTGAATAAATTAGCACCATGTCCAAATTACAACTCGTCAACGAATTGCACAAACCTGCACGAAAAATTTTAAACGAAGGCGAACAATAATTAGAGGTTTGATGATCTTTGGCAAGCAGATTTAGCTGAATTTAAAATATGCCAAACAAAATAAGGGTTATAAGTATATATTAGTGGTCATCGACTGTTTTTCAAATACTTATGGACTAAAGGATTAAAACGAAAACAGGTCAAGAAGTTACCAAGGCCGTGCAAACAATCTTTGAAAATCAAACCTACCAATTTGCAGACAGATGCAGGAAAAGAATTCTACAATGGCATTTTACTAAACTAATGCATCGTTATGGAGTCAATCATTACTCTACCTATAGCACAAAGAAGGCTGCAATTGCTGAACGTGTTATCAGAACCATTAAAGGTGCTCTATATAAGTCATTCAGCCTGCAAGGTAAATATAAATGGATTGATACAATTGATACCATAACGATGGATTATAACAATCGTAAGCATAGAACTATTAGAATGAAGCCCAAAGATGTTGGTAATCATACAAATGACACACTAACATAAAAATATTCGATGGGAATCGATATTCTGTGGGTGACATAGTACGAATCAGTAAATTTAAAAATATTTTCGCCAAAGGATACACACCCAATTGGTCTAGTGAACTATTTAAGATTGTGAAAGTTTGCATTACTAACCCCACTACGTACATGCTTGAAGACATGAAGGGAAATCCTGTACTGGGAGGGTTTTATGAACATGAATTACAAAAACAAAGTATCCCGATGTATATCTAGTAGAAAAATGCTTCCTCCAAGAATAATAAGTTATTCGTAAAATGGTGGGGATTGGATGAAAGATCATGGATCAATAAGGATGATATTGTTTTTAACATTTAACCTGTACTTTGTGAAACAAATTACTTTATTATTATATATATATAGTTTGTAGAAAAGGATGTAGCTCTTAGATGAAATAAAACACACAAAAATAATAGTATTTTATTTTTAAATATTACATTTATTTTAAAATTTCATTATCTTATAAAGTGAACCTAAAGTATTATATAATCACTTAAATTACTGGATGGCCATATACCCGAATCTGGTCCATCCCAAACAGGAATTTGAATTTGTTTCACCTTTATTGATGTTGTCTAGTATCCAGTAATAAATTTTGTGGTGCTCATCGTTTTCCCAGTTGAAACTTATAGTTGATATTTTGTTCTAATAATATTTCAATCAAAATATCGAGGCACTTGTAGTTAGCATAATATGTCGATTTCTCAATACATTCAGTTATAATAAATACAGTGTCCTTTAAGCAATATTTTCTAACGTAGATTTAACATTTGTTGAATCATGAATAATAAATCATATAGATACATTTTAAGCGGTATGTCCCAAACACTCATATCGTCTAAGATCCTATCTACTTTATCAAAAGTTAATGAATTGTAGCCTTTATCGGTACACAATTTCAAAAACTTTTAATGGTATCGTCTAATTTAATTTTTTATCAAATAATGTCCTAATAATAATTTCATTTGCACACTTTGAGTTTATAGCACACCAGTAAAACACTCATCGGGAATAACAATATTTTGTAATATATTCAGTATAAATGTATAGTTTTCAGGAGAGGTCAAAGAACGCTTCAGGTACTTTTTGTATTTGATCACTACTGCACTGCAGCTCTTCCTGCAAGTTGACTTGAAGACTGCTCATTGTTTACTGAAAGTTAATGGTCTAGTATCAGTGAAATCAAAATTTTGCGTTTATCGTCGGATTGAGTATGACTTTATTTTGTTTAATGGTAAAACATCATGTTTCTTTGACCTTATGAGATGTTGATAGCGCCTTATTACGTCTCCAACAGGACCTGTTTATAATCATTAATCGTGATCTGTCACGCTTGCTTGCGTAGAACCCTTTGATTTTTACAACCTTTTCATCAACCGGTAAGCATACATTTTTGCACGAAGTCCTACAAATTCAACCATAATTTGCCATGGTTTTCATCTTTCATTAAGCCGGGGACCTTTTGTTTACTAATGGGAGTCCAAAGATGTTGTCGGACTATAATCAGATGTATCGAATTTATCAATGTCCTCTTTAATACATTGATAGATATCGGGAACCGAAAAGGCGTATATGAGACTATCCGTATCCGTGTACAAGAGCTTAGCATTATTATGGAACTTGGGGCGTGTACCGTAATGAAAATTATAAAAAAGTTTTTGAAACGTCTAAAACACTGAATCCGCATATAAGGTTTATTGAAATATACTTCAAGATTCATTTGAATGATAAGCATATCATTTCAAATATTGTACAACTATGAAAATTTGGTTTTGATATTAACACCACCATAGCGACCCTCCCATTTCGTTACTAGCCGTATGTCCTTATGTTTACGTACATTTTCCATCAGCTTGAAAACACTATTAATCATTAATTTATAGAAATTTTTATCGAATTCATTTTGAGATTGCTGACGCATGGCTGTATTTAAATCTATATTTTTTTAACCACGGGACTGTTTAAAACGTAATATACGGTGTACTTTTACCAACTTCAATCCATATTTTAAATATACTTTTAAATTTCTGTAATGAATTACATAATTACGTTTTGGATACAAGGTAAGCAGTAATTTTTTTTTGGAATCAGAGGTGGAACCATATGTTTCAGGGTAGATCACTATGACTCTCATGTAATTCTATAGGATAGTCTAAATCACACTCGACTTATAACCAATTTCCGAATCATCAGGATGGTTTATTAATCTAAAGTTTCAAAATTAGCTTCATCAACAAAAGAAAAATCGCCAAATGGTAGAAATTCTGACATGGTGGCTCCATATAAATTATTCACGTCGTAGTACATTAAATACACACTTTCAGAGGTAGGATCAAATTTTTCCTCCATGTACTTATTGTTAGCTTTAGCATACCGATTTGAACATTGAGCTACACCACCTCTAATCCTCTTTCAATAAACATTAACATATCAATGTCTGTAAATAATTCTAACTTTACTTGTGTAATTTTAAGCATAGCATCGAATGCTAAACCGGGAGCTGTATAATAGTGCAGAGGATCAAGCTCGTAAGTACTTATACAAGTTTGCCGAAAGTTCTCGAAAATATCCGCTAAAAGTAGAACGTCTGTTTTAGATACAAATCCGAGTATTCCCCTAACGATTTAATACTAAATTTGTTCCAAACGTTAACCGCATGCTCAAAACTCTCATCACTGATTCCCTCATTTTAAAGATGACTGAAAAATGCTTCTTTAGGAGGGAGCGTGGTCTCGTTTAATTTCTCCCGTATCAATATACTCATAAAAACACACCTTTGCGAACTAGTAAAGAAAATTCTTCTTCATTGTTACATTTAGCTCGGTTTAACTTTTTACTATTTTCCAAATAGTTTGATAACTTTTCAATACTACTACTCATAAATCTGAAAGAGTCAATAAATCTAAACTTAATTTTACTACCTTCTATTACTTTTGTGAAAGAGATATATCTTTCTTTGTTTATGGGTAGGAGTGAAATCACCGGGAATAGTAGCCAATTCTCTAATGACGAAATCTATCATAACCTGACAAATTATGAAACACAACCGGTAAGATGTGAGAGTCTTTTTTTAGGTTACAATTCTGATGTGATGCTCCTCGAAATGCTCCGGTGAAATGGTTATGGTCTCTACCTTTATATCATTATCTGTAAATGGTTTTCGCAAATGTGACAATCGTAGTGCTTTCAAAGTGTTCAACCTGATTGGGAGTTAAAGTACCCATAGGAATTATTTTATTAATGATTTCGGTGCTCCAATGTGCAATACTTTGAAGCTCTTTAACAAACCATTGAATGCAATCATTTCCTCTATAAAGCCTAAATCGAGATAAAGAATCATTGTATGAACACTTTAAGTAAAGCAATGCTAAAGGGTATATGTTTGGAATGAAATAGAGTATTACCCCAAGTGATGTTAAATTTGTACACTTTTCTAAAATACTTTCTAAATCCGCATAAATTACAAACGGTGCCTTTTCCTGAAATTTTTTGAACTGCAGGAACATCTGCTTCGGTAGGCATCCTGACTGAACATTGATTAAGTTGATGGCAGAGTGACATGTTTTTGTAGAAGGTGATCTGAAGAAAAGTGATTCAAGCATTGATAACAAATAAACTTCTTGTGCCCCTACTCGATAGTTGTTTAGAAAAAACTGACATATTTTTAATCCACGCGAAATGATAAACAGTATAATTTTTTATTAATAGCATCAGCAGTAGAACCCGCAGAATGATAATTAGGCGAAAGTACTAAAAGATTTATAGGTTCCTAATTTTTCTTGATTTACCTTAATACTGGGTAATACACCTTTCCCTGAATACAAAACAAATTAATGGAGGGTTGTTTAATTTTTCAAATTTTTTTCATCTATTTTAATGGGAAAGGAAATTGAACCATAATTCAAAACATCTCTAAAATGAGGATAACTGTAAACTCTATCTGAATGAAGTTGCACTGGGTATAATGCCGAAACAACGGCCCACAGGAAGCAGTACTCATCGTTCTTAACATTCACTACCGCATGCTTTACTGCTATGAAGTAAGGAACTTTAACGTAAGTCGAAAGGCCACCTCTAAATGGATAAGCTATTAATATTCACCTTTAAATGTAAAACTTCATGTAATGCCCAACCAGAATCCCTTTCGGAAAACTCCTCTTTTTTTGTAATTTGTAATAAACGTTTTGTTATACCACCACGCAAATTGGTGGTAATATCGATGACATAATTTTTATGGCAAATGTCTTCAACTCAATAACATGATTTTGAGGTTGCATGAAATTGCAGACTAAAATGACATTGACCTTTAGCATCGTTTGTCTTAGCATTACTTTAACCTTTCGCGCAAAACTATTGTATGCATTTTGTAAAAAAAGAGGGTCCTTGATGTTTGCTATATTGACTATAATTCCAGTAAGTAACCTACCATTGAAACATGAATCTAGAGGTACCAACTTAATTTGCGTGTACGCTTTTTAAATTTCCACTACCTGTTTTCTCTGAAGCGCTCTTTAACTGTTTAACTCTTATAAGATAACACTTTAGCAATGATAAATTACTTTCGAGTTTAAGCAAATTTTCGCATGTCTCTAAATAAATTTTATTTTGAATTATATCTCCAATAGCTTAATATTAGTGTTAATTATACGGATGTGCCTTACAAATTCATTTTGGGTTTTCAACAATGGAATAATATTTCTTGTTAAATTAACAATATCACTACTGGGGTATACCGTTACTCATAGTTACCTTCAAAACTGTATCCAACACTGCAAGAAAATATGAAGCACACGATTATATAGTAATGGAAACAAATATTATATTTATTTGATAAAAAAAAAAATTTAAGTAACTATAGAAGTACTTTAGGTATACAATTGCAATTCTAGTCGTGAGTGCAATATACTGGGTACAAAACTGCTCTTTATCTCCTTATATAGTAATATAAACCTAGCATTCAAGGTCAAAACTGCTTATAACTTGTTGCAAGAGCTTCAGTGATAGATTGCATTTTAGCGTTTACTGGGAACATATTTAACCTTGACATCAATACTGTTCTCATGACTCATGCTGCATCACCTTTGCTTGCTCAGGTCATTGTACTAACCACTTCCACTTGTTATCAATTTTGTTAACGTTAACAGATCTATGTGTATATAACGTTAAAGTTTTAATTGAATACTCATTAATTATTCACCATTAGTAATGGCTTCATCCAGTAAACGATCTAAACTTTCACTAAAAGACAGGCAAAACCTTGTATTTTACATGATGTTTTGGTGCGCCCATCAAATAACACCCACAACTAGCACCCTTCAAAGAGACCATCCCCATCATAAATAACATGACGCAACCAGCACCCTTCGAAGAGGCATCCCCATCACCTCCATCAGGGATAGTGAGAGGGATGAATTTTCAAGTATTTCGAGAGGTATGTACAATTTTAATTAATTAATATTATAGTTTCCTTTCATTAATTCATAGAATTTTAGTACAAATAAAATTATTCATTTTTTCAGCATAACACCAGCAACCACGGTTATAGCAACACCCCACAACCACCACCGTTGCGAAACCTGCAATATGGAGGAAAAATTTGACTCTTATAGAAGGGCATCTCACACAGCAGGATTATGAGCCGATCCACCGACCCTTCAAGCCTTTAGGGAAACAAGTATTCGGTGGTTGCGAAAGCTTCACAATGACTATTTGAATAGTGAGGTGGTTGGGGGGAGCGAGCAAAAACTGGATAAAGAACTGAAGGAGGCTAATCAATATTTAGAGTGTGTGCGGCAAAATATACTAAAGACTGAAAATATATTGCTTACGTTGGAAGGGATGGATGTGTGATGTTTTTTGGAATTTATTGTATCTTTTCATTATACAAAATAAATGTAAATTGTTTTATATTTTTATTATTTTCATGAATTATTCCCATTATCCAAAAATTTTACTACAGCTAAAAATTTGAGTGATAGTCCGTTGCGCTAGAAAAGTGAAATTAAAACATCTGGAAGTCTGACTTACTCATGCATAAATTTCTGCATCAAAGTAAAGCAGTCCTTTTGCAAATTTTAATTTTGCGTTACAAATTTTTAACTTATAATAAGTTAAGGAAATAATTGAATCCTTGAGTAAGTGCTGAATACAAAATGTTAATTTCAATTAATTTTGTAATTATAGGAAATAATAACTTAAAAATACACTAAGAAGGTTATTGCAAAATATCATATATAAAATATAAAGCATATAAAGAAAAAAGTGTGAAAATATAATACAGTTAAAAGAAAGCTTGCGTTAAATAAAAGTTAAAACAGTTCTCAAATGCATGTAAATCTGAAAACTTTACAGCATGTATTTATCAAAAATGACACAATTGCATTCATATATTTTTACAAATCCTGTTTAAAAGTTGTAATGTAAATTGATGACATAGAAATAGAATGTTCTAAATGCTTTCAAGCAAAAAACTGCGTTCATTATCCTACAATGATTATTAACGCTACCGAAAATTACAAGTCATGTTTTAAGTGTTGTTTTAAAATTGAATTTGGTAATTTAAAGAGCATTTAGATACATTAAATGGATAAATGGCATGCATATGTTTCTTCTGAGCTTACGTAAGTACAAAAGGTGTGTTTTAAGTGCTTTTTGTTGTTTCAAAATGGAATTAATTTAAGTGTTTTTTCATATTTTGGAAAAATTATTACATCAAATGATGATTACCACTTCTACAACACAACTGCGTTGAAAAAAATTTTTTTCTCGGAATTAGACGAAAATTTAAATTTTAAAGCGCATTTTTCTAGGACTTTACTAACCCCTTACATCCCCTCCTACACCCTGCCCCGGAGGACGTCCTCGTCGACTCGTTTTTATCTCTTTCCATAGATATGTACATACATCTTTTCTTACATCACACACTTTCAAACATACATCACTTTCGTAGTTCAAGTACAATCGTTTACACAACAATAATTGCAATTATGCATTCCATTCTAGTACAGTACTTGAATATCATATTACAAACCATACTTATAATACTACATGGATGCATTTTGCAATTGCATGCTTTTACTCATTACGAGTACAATCCATTTAAGTTGAATTGTTTATGTTATATATGTAAGATGTCTAAAGATTCATTGTGAGCGTTTTATTACTTTTTTCTTGTAAAATCGTTAAAATCTATTTTAGAAAAAACCGTATTACAAATAGTTTACAAATTAGTTACACTATTATTTTATTTTATCATATTTCATATTGGTGCTTGATTTATTTGGGGAAAAATGCATTCTAATAGTAAAGAGGACCTTCAATTTTTTCCTAATTTTTTAGTTCTATCTTTGGCGCTCTTACTTATTGGATATATATAAAATTCAGAATTTTTGGGTAAAGGATTATCGAGTTGTGATTTATTAAGCAATTTCAGTAGTACTTTCATTTAACATGAATTGTTCCATCACATTTTTTTATCACATTTTTTGTGTTTTCAAATTTTGGAAACTGCTTAATTTTTACTTATTGGGTATATATACGAAAATTCAGAATTTTTGGGTAAAGGATTATCGAGTTGTGATTTATTAAGCAATTTCAGTAGTACTTTAATTGCTAAATGAATTGTTTCATCACATTTTTTTATCACATTTTTTTTTTTTTCAAATTTTGGAAACTGCTATAATTGGCGCTCTTTTATTGGGTATATATACGAAAATTCAGAATTTTGGGTAAAGGATTATCGAGTTGTGATTTATTAAGCGATTAACAACGTTCAATTACATATCAAAACTACAAACTTTATCATTAATCATTGAAAATTTTTTTCACATTTTTTAGTTTTGGAATTTTTGGACCTACCTATTGCGCTCTTACTTGTTTAGTATAATGCCAAAATTGGAATTTTTGGGTAAAGGATTAGTGATTTATAAATAAATATAAATATATATAAGCTTTATGTGTTTTCTTCCTACATAATTTGTATAATTTAAGTCATGATAAAACTCGTTTAATATATATTATTTATAATTCAATTAAAACCAAACAGAAATTTCACTTTTTCTTTCTTCTATGCCTACACACACACACTTTTTTTTCAAATGAATGCCTTTTCCTTATGCAATATAACATACATGTAATTACTTATTTACTAAAGCACCTTTTCATGGCACATTCACTAAGTTGCATCATTTTCTTTTTAGCTCATACAGCTCTAAATCTACCCTCAATTTTTTATTTCCTTGATTAACACCTTTTTCTTTCTCTCATCAATACTTAATAATTCTTTCTTTCTTTTTCCTTATCAATCTTATTACTTTCACCATTTCTAGCAATGAAAAGTTTACTGAATCATGCAATCACGGAGAAGTTTTTATTATAAACATGCATCCTTTCAAAACTGCTAACCTCCTCAAAAACTTTCAGATTTCTAAGAATGATTACCTTGCAACTTCTATTTTAGCTTTTCACCTTGACCTTTTTATATTTCTAAGAAACCACCGTAAGTCAATAACCTTTGACCTTCAAAACTATTTTGATTTATGATTACCTTGCAACTTTTAGCTTTGACCTTGACCAACTACATTTTAAATCCCGCTTAAAGTTCGACCTTGAAAGAGCTCCAAAAGCTTGATTTCACCACCAGAGGGCGAGTGACTCCAAAATTTAAACCCCCCAACATGCTTGAGACGTGGAGCGCGTTCTGGCATAACGAGAAAACTCACTTGACCTTGAAATAAATCCCATAAGATTTACATGGGTGACCTTGAACTGGTCCAGGATCGGCCTTATATGTCTACTCACCCTGTATATCAGGTGTATGTAAAAAATAATGAAAGTAAAGAAAGGTTGTAACCAGTAGCACAAAAAATAACATTACTAAGTTTTGCGTTAATATTGGCAAAATGTCCATTTATGATATATTGAAAGTATCAAAAGTGATATTGCAGACCCTGTATATCAAAAACTGTTGAGCTTTGAGCTTTCGGGCAATGAAGACATTTGATCAATTGGACAAGTTCTAGAACGTATCAAAATTTGGTTAAATTCTGACCGAAAGGTATTTTACATTTAAAACGTGCCCCCTCCTTTGCATACTTCACAACTGCATTCTTTATGAATCATGATTTAAAACAGCATAAAGGCGGGAAAACCCGACAATTAAAACGGTAAATGAATAAGATAAGCAATATTTTTCAACCAAAATTTTAAGCTTGATTGAAAGTAAAGTTTTTCAGTAACTTTAGGAAATTGCTATAGAAAGGTATAAATAAACAAACCTGCACAACACACTCACTAATTTATGTACACATTAACATTTGAGTTTAAAATTTAGTCAAACGTGTATAAATGTTAAACGAAATATACATATGTGGATTACTTAATAATTCATGTTATTAGCACCTAAAAATTATGGTAACCGAAATAAGCTGATGTTAAGCTATTTGTGAAATAGGTCGAATGAAGTTAAAAATGTAATTAAGAAAACAAGGACAAAGTGGCTTTGAACTATCCTATTTCAAATTAAAAACTTGTAATGGAACTTGTTTTACTGTGTTAAAAGTTTATTTAAAACATTCATTGTTTATAATACGTTTATCAATTTAGTAAATTTTCTAGAAAATAGAATTGTTAATATATAATTGTAATAGTTCTTATGTAGTGTGCATAGTAGTTTTAAATTTAAAAAAAAAATGGTTAGATATATAAGATGACTTACCCGATATTCCATCGTACGTCCACCATTCCTGCCAGTTGTCGCAACCAGCTGCAAAAAAAGAAATTTTCAATAAACTATATATTTTTTATTTCATTATTTTAGTTTCAGTGCAATTCTTTTACATAAGAGTAAAAGAAGAAATATTAAAGTAGATTTTATTAAAAGTTTTAGAATAAATTCTGTAAAGTACTTTAAATTTATGTGGTGCTTGTATAAAATTGGATATTATACATTTCTTATGCTCACAAGATTAGATGATAAATCTCATTGTATTAATAAATTATAGTATGTTGCGTTTTTTATGTTAAGACTAGCTTAATCAAAACTGAACGTTTAATTAAAATACTAATCTTTTGGGTACTTAAATCCTGTATTTTCTTTATTTATTTTTTATATAATTTAACAAATTTATGAAATATGAAACATACGTTTCATAATTCATAACTTTTTTAACATCTTAAGTAAGTCTTAAAGATATTACCATTTACTGAAGACGATAAATGTAATTGTTATCCAAACGTTTAAATTTATATAAAAGATAAATAAAGAAAATTCACAATTTAATTACCCAAAAGGTAGATATTATAATTATGTGTGATGAAGGTGAAAGTTTACATTTTCATAAACGTTGAATTAATTCTACCAAATACTTATTGTTCATTTCCTTTTAACCCATTCACTGTGTCTGTCGTCTAAAGACGTCGTAAAAAAAGCACGAGGTGTGCGTCTATCGCCTTTATGCATTTGAGATTGTACGACTGACTGCGGTTGTCGTCGATTTGAATACACATTTGACACGGGAATCTTACGGCATGTGGTAGCGAGTCTGTCCGGTTTTGTAGATCATTTACGAATCAAGGCTTGCAGCGACAGTGAGTGCAGCGTTCCACAACTTTTTTACAAGTACATCTAAAGCGTGAACATGGCAAATATTCCACCATCACGACGAGGTTATTATTACACAACAAAAGAATTAGAAGAAATCCTAACAAGAAGGGATTCTGAAGGCAAATTTCAAAATCACTGCGAGGATGAATGACACCTATTGCAACAAATCTTTCATCAAGAAATGAACGTGCATTTGGACGGCGGGGTAGAAGAAGCATCGCCTGACCTACAACATCCGGTTCCCGAAGAAAATTTATTGCACGATACGAATGCTAAATTACTATGGGAAGCAGAAGCGATCGAAGCACGCATTTTTCTATTCGATTCGGAAAAATCTAGTTGTAATCTGCCTGACCTTTTCAAGAATACCACCAAACTGGAGTATCTTCAAGTCTTTTTGGATGAAGAAATCATGGATTTTATTGTGCAAGAGACAAATAAGTTTTGCGATTACGTTCTTTGACAACAAAAAAATTTGCTGCACGTTTTCGGTTAATGTCTTGGTCAGAAACAAATGTTGATGAAATGTATTGCTTTTTGCACTGAATTTTCTGATGGCGCGTACTAAAAAACTTCGATTCCAATACTATTGGGGTACAAATATTCTACTCGCAACACCGGCGTTTGGTAACACTGTGCCCCAAGACCGTCTTTTGCTGCGGGTATGAATGCTCCATTTTTCGGACAACAATATTCCCAAGGAAGACGATACTTTGAGAAAACTTCGGCCGTATCATCGATTACTTTCGGAACAAGGTTGCAAAATCCTTCACCCTCTACGAAAAGTTGTGCATTGTCCGAAAGAGCTCATTTTGTATAAGGCCAGGCTGTTTTCTTCCTTCGAAACATGATCGTTCTGGAGTGAAGGTTTTCGTATTGTGCGATTTGCGTCAGGGTACGTTCTGGACTTTGTGGTTTACAATACAGCAACTTCAAATGTGATCAACATTGATCTTGGGAAATCGGCTGATGTAATTACCACGTTGTTGGAGAGTTACGTAAATAAGGGGCATATACTCTAATTTGGTAACCGGTACAGCAGCCCCGATATTTTCCTTTGGTTATACGATAAATCGACTCATGCATTTGAAACTATGCGCAAGAATAGAAAGCAAATGCCAAACATAGCCGAGAAATTGCTGCGTGGATACTTCACCTTTGTATATGTTGAGTATGTACTATGATCATCGTACCACAGAAACCGAAAAATTGGACAGAACTTGAGGTAGACCTGTCGTCAAGCCTGCCTGCATTACCGACTACAACAAGAATATAGGAGCAGTAGACAAAACCGATATGCACCTCAGTTCGGTCGAATGCGTTAGAAGAACAACAAAATGGTATAAAAAGGCGTTCATGTACTATTGCAAGAAATTGTAAAGAAGAAAATACCTCTGGTAAAATTCTAAATGGCACTGATAAAACAAATGCTTGAAGACTGCACTTCAGGAAAGGTAAGAAATACATCTAGGCCAGTATTACTAGCAACACCGAGCTCTCTTGTGACCAGACATTTCCTGAAGAAACAAATTTCAAATAAAGTAAACGCCAAGAACTTCGCCGTCGTTGCTACGTCTGTCTAGGTTACCATGGAATTATCAATTTGGATGGTGTAAACGGACCCAATACAAATGGAATTTGCTATAAGAAAACTACGTAAAAGGGAAAATGTAATAATTTCGATAACCTCCAATCATTACTCGAAGTGATGATGTAATTACAAAAAAAAATAGGAATTTTATATAATTATTTGTCAGCACTTCTGCTTAAAATTTATGGAAATAATTCAGGAAAAAATAAATATTGCCGCTTATGTCAATAACATGCACTTTGGCGGGTTTTGGTACAGATGCAGCTGAATTTGGAAATAAGTACGGTTTCGTAATAGTGGGATTTCACAATTCCGCATAGTGCATATGAACCAAAAGAGATAAGTGATTATCTAAACTTTCGTCTACCAACAAATAAGTATAGTTTGCCCGTAAACAGTAATGCACTTCGGCGTGAGATTAGTTGTGCGTTTGTTATAAATTTTACCAATAAGGGCAACATTGGACGCACACTTTGAGTTGAACGTCAAGTATTAAAAGTAAACGTTATACATACATGTAGATGTATAATTAACCAGATATATAAACGTAATTGAGATTAACACTATAAAATGATCGTATTCAAACAAAAAATATGGCCGAGAAATTGCAGTGTGGGGAGTTACCTTTTGTACGACAAAAGGTGTGTAGACCGCTGTAGTAGTGCGAAAAGCGGGAAGTGTATATTTTGAGGACGTACCATGATCATAGTACTACAGAAACAGGAAAACTGGACAAAACGTCAGATAGACATGTCGTCAAGACTACAACAAAAATGCGTTAGACGAACAAAATGGTACAAAAATGTGTTCTTTCACCTTCTGGACATGGTGCTGATCAATGCTCATGTACTGGAGCGTTTCTAACAGAATGTGGAGTGAAACGGACCCTATTCTGCAATTAATTCGACATTTTGCCGATTTACTGCGTCTGACGCTTTTTAACGCCGTACTGGATGAGCCACGCGCTCTTATAGTAGGGTAACTGTGTACACTTGTCGTGAGAGTGTTATTATTCCTGTGTACAAGTACATTCAGGAGTGTCAGTTTTTGTTCTGACTCCAATTCCATTGTGAATTTTATGGAGGGTACGAGGCTGTTCAGATGATCTAGGAATTCATCCAGCTTATGCTTGCAGTGTTGCCAAGCGGCGAAGATATCGTCCACGTATCTAAGCCACATCCTTGGTTGTTCCGTGAATTCGGATATCGCTTGGTCTTTAAAGTCTTCTATATACTTCTGTAATCTTCAATCATCACTCTTGATTCTTGTTCACTTGTTTGTGTATCTGTATGTGTGTGGGTGTGTGTGAGCGCGCGCGTGTGTGAGTGTTTGTATGCGCGCATGCGCACGGACGTGTTTAATCGTGTGCAGCTGTGATTGCGCGGGCGTGGGCGCGGGCACGGCTGCGTGTGTGTGCAATTGAGTATACGAGAGTGTATGAGTGGGTGAGGGTCGGTTAGCTGAGTGTTTGATACTAATCTTTTGTGTATTTTAGTTGCTTTGGTATGTTTTCTTGCTTGTTTGGTCTTCTTCCAGTGGCTTGTTAGTTAGTTTATTCCTTTTGAAAGTTACGTGTTTGCGTGATTTAATGCTTATTTGTAGGTAATACTATGTTCTTACTGCTATATATTTTATTAATCATATCAGCTTCTTGAGTCGCGTGATACATTACAACGTTCTTTCAACACCAAACGTTTCTAAATCCCAATTATCGTTTTTATTTTTAACAGTAATCCATCTATTTTTATATCAATTGTTCAGTCCTGGCTTCTCGCACCTTGAACAACTATTTTATACTTAGCGTTAAGTGAAAGTACTTTTTAATCTCCATGCGCCTATTAGCGATGGTTGCTTCGGAAGTTAACTGCTCGCTATACCAATAGATGCTGCTACATTTACTTCCGGCAATGAACGAGTGACCCACTGAGCGGGAGCGAGAGAGGGTGTTTGTTACCTAGTTTCGGTGTTTGCATGCTTGCGCATTGGGACTTTGAGTAACTGCATGTTTGTAAGCTTTGTGCTTGAACATTAACTTGATTGCTAATATGCACATCTGAAGTGTTGAGGTAATCCAGTACTTACTTATATGCCTATAACCGTTGTTATGTATGTGCTTTTCTGGTACTATATTTTTAAAGGTTTTAGTTGTTTTAGTATAGTTTCTTGCATATTCGTGCAGATTACAAGCACATTGGGGGTTTGTGGGTGTAGTTGAGTAACTTTTAAATTATGCTTCAAGATTTCATTCGAAACTGCCTATTAAAAAATCTAGTTATACTACCGCATGCCATTTCAAACTATGCTTCCTTCCAATAATATTACAAGTGCGCGCCTCTAGCTTACATTGTACTAGAAGATAACCGTGTGTTACTTCCAATTATACCACAAAAGGTAAAAGAGCGCGAGCGAGCAAAAAGTGAGAGAGCCAAAGAATGGGAGAACGAGAAGGTGATAATGTGAAAGAGCAAGGAAGCGGAATAGCGAGAAAGTGATAAAGCAAAACAGCAAGCGAGAGATAGAAAGGGAGAAAAATGTTGCAATGATAAGTGAAAGTAAATAACTTCGTTTTTTCCATTACGTAATGAAGTTGATGCGTTAGGTGGTGCTATATATTTTAATTTAAATACAGCTGTAATTTGTTTTTACAAAATGTCACTGCTTCTAACCTTAAAAAGGAATAGATAGCGAATTAATCCCTTAAAAGTGAGCGAAAGAAAGATGTTGAAACCTGTTTCTGGATGTTGAATTCTGCTAAAAGAACCTCACTTCAAGATTCCAGGTGCAGATCCGGGACCGATCCTACCAATAGAGACTTATTTCATGACTTTGATATCAGCTTCCCCAAAAAAGACAAGGTGCAGAAACAAAATGCCAGACAAGATGTTGAATTCGCCCAAAATGCCCTAAGAAACAAGATAGCAGAAACAGAATGAGAAAAGTTCACATGGATACAAGATGAAGGAAACAAAATCGTGGAACACGTGAACACGCTGAACGATAGCCAACGAGGCACACGCAAGTAATGTGGCGCAACGAAAATGGCGGAAAACAGGAAAGACACACCTAAGCAAGGTAGCAGAATACGGATACAAGATACAAGCGTAGAAGCCCGCAAGGTATTGAGGTCCAGAGGAAAAAAGAGTTTGAAAAAAAGTGGTTGAAAAGGCAAAGGAAGACAATTTCAGACCTTAACCGAAAAAAGCACACAAAAAGAGGATGGCCGAACACACATGCAAACAGTCTGAAAACGGAAACACGATGACAGAAACAAGATGGCTGAAACTAGATAGCGGAATTAAAATTACGGCAACTACAATAAAGTTTAGCGACAATATGGCGATTAAGCCAAAAATCTAGCGAAAACAAGTTGACCGAAACAAAATGATGGAAACTGGAAAACCATATGGAGATAGCACGTAGGCTTCTAATAAAACCGCACGACCATATATAGAGCCCAGCAGGAAAT